>LR746276.1:6199168-6666668 GCA_902729315.2 Spirodela intermedia | reverse complement strand
CCGAAGAACGTGTCAAGAGGCACCCCGGCCACCTTGCTGAGAATCACATTTGGGTGTGTGACCTTCCGAGAAGTTGGGCCCAAGACAATTATCCAAAAAAAAAAAAAAAAAAAAAACCCTAAACCCTAGCAACCCCCCTAAGTGGGAGAGTTGCCACCAGATCCCATAAGAACTCCGGAGTTAAGCGTGTTACGAACCCCTCCGCCACCATACCAAGAGGCACCCAGCTCCGAAGAGCATGCCAAAATGCACCCCTACCACCATGCCAAGAGGCATGGCATCCATCTCACGAACAACGTGCCGACAGGCACTCAGTTCCAAAGAACGTGTCGGGAGGCACCCCTACCACCATGTCCAGAAACACATGTGGCATCCATCTCACGAACTACGTGCCAAGAGGCACCTAGCTCTGAAAAACAACCTACCAAGAGGCAGCCCTACACCACCATGACGAGAGTCACTAGTGGCATCTATCTCTGAAGAATGTGCTGAGACGCACCAAAGTGCTTGGATGTGTGAAGTACCGAGACGGGTGACCTCCTGAGAAGATCGGCCCAAGAGATTTATCCCAAAAAAACAAAAAAAACAAAAAACCCTAAACCCTAAACCCATCTCATGTGCTCAATTTTTTTCTCTCTCTTCACGGGAGCTTCTCTCTCATCAACGTCACATTCAAACAGTGAGATCTCTCTCATCTCACTTGGGATCGTCCTGAAACTTGTTTCATTCGATTCCTCAAGTCGGAAACCATCAGCATCTTGCCATATAACGTGGAAAATGGTTGATTGATTCTCTCGGTCTCGCGATTTCTCCCTCGAGAGGTATTTTTCAGCACGTTATATTCTCAGGGTAATATCTACTGTTTTATTTGGCTGAAATATAATATCCTTATATCAGTAAAATCGTATTTCCCTGATTTACAGATTTCCCTTCTTGATCATTTTATTTTGATGCTTCGTTGATGAGTAAATCATCATTTTCATCAGCAAACCCGTGTCCGGTCAATGACAAACCGAGGGAAGAAGCACACTTTGGGCCTGCAACGGTCCAAAAATCGGAACCATCGATCGCCTGAATGGTCGATTGATGGACGGTCAGGATTTGTTGTCGACTGAAGATCCCCCGGCCCTAGAGATCGAGGCGATGCCAGCCGGCGATGCTATTTCCACCATTGATCTACAGATCAAATGACTGGATTTACCAGAGGAAAAGGCGCCACAAGTGACTGACGTCGTTTCTCAGTTATGGGTTCTGTGCCTGCACCAGCGAGAGCTGACATGCAGGGCACCAATGGGAGCTAGATCCAGGCGTTAATATGTTTGACAACCGAGATTATGCACAAGTGTAGAGATAGACCTTTTGGCCCCCACTTCAGCGCATGATCAGTGTGCAGAATGGGGATGAGAAGATCTATCAAACAGTTATATACGAGAGACTACCTCATTTTTACACCCACTGCACAGTTTTTGGACACATCATCCATACTTCTCGACATGAGATCACCCCATCATCTTCAGAGTCTGTCGTGATTTATCTATCACTCATGTCGTATGATGATTATATCACTAAGCAAGGAAGACTACACGTAGCCGCCCTCCCATACAAACTCGTGTGCTCTCTCTTGACCACTACTGGTCTAGACTGGTGTCCCTCCAGCCAGTTTTGGGAGGACAACTCCACCTACATCGGTGTCACATCTTATCTCTCGAGCATCTATATCCACCCCAAAGGGAAGGAAGGTGGTAGTAGACCCAACACCCCCCATACCAGCAGGTAAACCCTAAACCCTAAACCCTAAACCCTAAACCGTAAACCCTAAACCCTAAGCCTCTCCATTGTACGCTCCCTTGTAGAGCTTCCCGAACGCCCCCTGCGCGATGGGCGCCCCCAGGTTCAACTTTCTCAGATCAATCGTCCACTCATCATACTCTGCCAATCCCTGGGTAGGGAATCGGTCGTCCATTAAGGCCTGACCCAGCGCATCATCGCCGAGGGAAGGATATACCCTGGTGGGACGGAGAATGCTGTATCCCACGGAGTTGATGTTGGTGGGCATGGGCCGGAGACCCAACTGATTGAGGAACAGGGTTTGCGAGTCGTTGGACCCGACGCTGCTGTTGTCCACGGACATGGCTACGGAGCCTCCGACGGTGCTGGTCTCCAAGCTGCCGATGCTATCTACTGACATGGTGGAACCGTCCCCGAGCTTCTGGTAGAAGGCGAGGTCGTACAACTTCCTCCCGTGAAAATTCCCGCCGCCACCTCCGCTCATGATACCGGCTAATTTGGGGCCTTCCACCATCTCTCAAACCAGTACTTGTCCCGAGAAATCTCCTTTCTTAGCGAGAGGAGCGTCCATTCCAGGCGGTCCTCTGTTGACGACAGTCTGAAAACCCTACAATTGGTACCAGATGCTCGCGATTCGCAGTTAGCTCAAAAACAAAAAAACAAAAAATAAAATCCAAATACAGAGGGAGTTCGAGCCCAACTCTTCTACCAGAGGAATCAAACACTAATCTTCCATTTAACAGGCAAAAATCACGAACCACGGCCACTTCCTGAAACTTCGCCAATCTCCTCCTCGCGGGCTGACGATGAGAACGGAATCACGAAGCCAGTCTGATCAACGCAAGATCATTGGTCACATAACCAGCCACAACCCCGAGGCATGGGACGGGAAAAACGGGCTAGCCGCCAGAGAAGAAGGGCTAGATCCTTCACCTCTGAGGGGAACCCGCCGATCTGGTCGCGGAAACAACTCAAGGGAGAACGCGCAGGGAGGATAGGCGTCAAGAGTGGCGGCGAAAGAGGTAGCTGAGAGGGAAACACCCAGAGCGGAGGACGGCTTCGTCTCTGATGTGCCTCTCCCGCACGGTGCGAATTTGATTGCGCGAGATTTGCCTATCCAATGAAATGATGGAAAAAAAGATTCCCTTCCGATTACTAAGTCTTATTTGTCTCTCTCCAAGTTAATATCTACTATTAAATACCGGAAGAGGACGGGGCTGGGAATGTCCGGCTGATTCTCCGGCTGATTCTTCTGCTCCACAATACTTGTGCTCAAGCTACTCTCTCACATTGAGCAGTTTTCATGCTGTCCTCTTCTTCTGATGTGAGAGCCGCAGTCTGGTGTTCCCGAGCGTCTAAAAGTCTCATTTGAAAGCATCACTGTGTCGATTATTTAAGTCCATCTCTTCTAGATTACGAACTGTTGGAAATGGATGAGGAATCTACTCTGGTTTCAAGTATTTTTGCTCATGCTGAATGTGGCTGGATCTTATGTCGTAGGAGGTAGTAGGCTCGTGCGATCCCTCGCTACAGCGGTCGTAGTTGAAAACTAAACTCGTTAAAGATGACCAGATTGGTTCAAATCAGAGAAAGCGTGATCTGCTGTGTTCATCGGAGAAAGAGACCCCCCCATATTGGACCCCCTTTCCTTGCCGTACCCACCATCCAGAAGACCCTGACGCAGTTCTGGCTTCGTCGGCAGTAGTTGTGCGTGTCTTTGGAGATCGTTGCGGATGGATTCATCACTAAGATTGACTTGCATGCTTTCGTTAAGATTGCCATCTCTGTTTCCCCCCCTTTTGTTTTCTCGTGGACTGCATGGTTCTCATGGCGTCGATCTTTTGCCGCAGGGAGATGATCCAGAACAGACTCTACAATAAGAAGGTCGACGTGTACAGTTTCGGAATCGTTCTCTGGGAGCTTCTCACCGGCATGCTCCCCTTCCAGAACATGACGGCCGTCCAGGTGGCGTTTGCCGTGGACAAGGGGTTCCGCCCAGTCATACCCCCCGACTGTCTGCCTGTGCTCGAGGAGATCATGTCCCGCTGCTGGGACGCCAACCCCGACCTCCGGCCCCCTTTCACTGAGGTTGTCAGGATGCTCGAGGCTGCGGAGACCGAGATCTTGACAACCGTCCGGAAGGCACGTTTCAGATGTTGCATGTCCCAACCCATGACTACAGATTGAAGAGAGGGGAAAACAAGAAAACGAGGAAATACAAGAAATAAAGGAGACGAAGATGGTGTAAGCGTGTAAGTTCCGTGTGTATCATTCTATCGAAGGAAGTTTGCTGCATATCGAAAAGGGGAGAGAAAGAGGAATGTGTGTGTGATAGGGCCATGTGGTCTGTCTGTCCAGGCCTTGGCTTTTGACCTCCCCGTAATGCTGAATACTCTCATATCTGAAGTGTCACAGCTTGATTTCCTATATTCTTTATGAAGAAAGCTTGCTCGTCTTCGCCTTGGCGCTGATTAGGCGTGCGTGAATTATCTGTGTTGTCAACGGCAGAAGGAATTTTTGCATGGAATGGTTTTCTGTTCCAAGGTCTGTAGGGAAGGCCCCAACAACAGCACCACGAGGCACTGGGGTTCGCTGCTGTGCCGGCATGCCTAATCAATGATCGTTTGTGCCGGCATGGACAACACTGGCGTCTCGTGATCTCTCTCTCCCCCTGCCCACTCTGGACATCCTACGGATTCCGCCTAAGGATCGCTGGTGCAGCTTTTCTTTGGATTCAGACGAGGACCTACCTGTGAAAGGCTTCCAAGACTGGGCTGGAGCTGGTGGGGTCTGAAGCCAATGTCGTCCTTCGGGACACCTCTGACGAGCTTAGGAGGTTGACTGTCAAAATTGCTTCGAATCCACCAGTTGGGCTTGCACGAAAACCGTCTTCGATGTTGAGCGCCGAATCCACCACGAGACACAAAATCCAAAGGAAAATGCTTGCGACGACGGCTGATTTAATGCGAATCCCCCAGATCCGTCTCTACAATCCTCTCTTGTTGTCTTGTCCGTCAGGTTCGATCAAATGAAAGGTAAAGTATGGATGCCGAAAGGGCTTCCTCGAGCCAAATACAGTCGAAATATCACGTCCGGCGGGAAGGCCATGGAGTATCACGGATACCGAGATCAATGCAAGGATGCTCCCAGGAATCTGAACCTTGAGAAGCCGATAAATCCGCCCACACCATTGAGGTTCCGAGCGCTCGTCTTCTGAAGCAATTACGTTGCGTCCTTTCATGCGGCACGGTTCTGAATCCTCAAAGTAAAGACAGAAAACAACGCTGATACGGACGAGGCCATCTCGTGGACGACGTCTGCCGACGTTCAACATTCTGACTGCTGTGAGACCCTGTCCTCCTCGATGATTTCCCATGCCCCGCTAGTTTCATCTTCTTCGAGAACGTATTCATTTCATTTGGCGGCCGGTCTTCAAGCAGGGAATCCGACGTTCACAGGGAAGTCGACATAACGACGACATTTGGTCAAGCAGGCCGTCCCGCTATCGATTCAGAGAGTTGCACATGGCGTCAGTCAACGATTGTCTTCATACCAAAACCATCGCCAGACCATAGCCAGCGGTTCGGGTGGGCACTCGAAGATCGGAACCCAGCTCGTGAAAGCCAGTCTCCAGGACTGACTGAGAAGTCGGACTGAGATAGGTTACGAAAACAGCCGAAGGACAACGATGAGGAGAATGGCGAGGAAGAACAGGGAAGGAGATAAACGTCCAGCGTTACAGTCTGATCATAACTGCATTTCTAGATGCATTAAACACCTAACTCGGGATCCACGTGAACGTAGAAGCTTGCGGCTACAATGAGATAGCACAAGATGAGCATTAGCCCTTTGAAGTAGTTGGAGGTTCCCTCCTGCAAGATGTTAAAGGCAAAGAAAGAGGTGAGGGGGGAGAAAAGCACACTCGAGCGGAGTGCAATTTTCTTTGGAGGACCGAAAGTGCCTTTTTCGACTTTCGTACGCATCCTCGCAGAAACTGTTCAATTCGTTTCTCAACACAAACCTGCAATAAAATGGCTACGACTAAAACTGTTGTGAAGAGTGCCGCCGTCTCGAAAAGCTGAAAGTTTAGGTCCATCGGGCATCCCAAGATCCACCCTACGACCACGCAGAACGGAATCTGCAGCAGGAGACCGGAAACAGGATAAGTGTCACAAGTCGGAAAAAAGATCAAGAACACTGAACAGAGGAGCGCATAAATAGAACTGTGCATGTGCATCAAGTGATCGACGGTGCAAAATCCATCTGTGTTTCGACCTACAAACATCGGCTAGCATCCTTTCTTTAATGAATGGGAATAGGCAGCTAGTGAGCCCCTCGAGCTGCATTCCTTTCTCCGGGGGAGCAGAGCGACCACCATGGTTATCCAACCACGCATAACCGTTCCAAATTTAATGAAGTTGACGCATCCGAATGACTCGGTTGCTCTCGAGAGCTTCCTTTCTTTCCCCTGGAGCACTGAACCACAGCTGTTTCGCGAATTGGCACTCAGAACAGAAACCAGAATGGACAGTGCTCCCACTCATCGGAGAATCAAACCCTCGGAACGAACGGCAGCCCTCTCAGATCAAATGTCAGTATAGAAGAGCTCCACACCATACGTACCCCGAACATGGATATCTGAGTAGACGACCCGATGGCGACGCCGAGAGAGATGTCCTGTACGAAACGTGCGGAGGTTCGTGAAAGGCATAAAAAAGCTGATGAAACTCGATAATCTGAGAAACGCTACGCTCAAAACCCCACACCAGTTTGTCTTTCATGGCGAACATAATAGCACTAGCATGTTCTGCCGCGTTTCCTACGATGGGAAGCAGAATAACGCTGATAAAAGAGACGGGGATTCCCCACGACACCGAAGCCCCCTGTCAATTCAGCCGACGGGAATCATGTTTCATTTCGTTTGTGATGTATTATTCAGACGAGCATTTTAAATCTACGTATGAGCGACACCCAGAGACCGGGAGGGCCGGATGCAATCTCAGACGGTGAATGAAAGAAATGGACGATGACGAGCACATCACCTGAATGGCGTCCACTAGATATTCCGAGAGGACAGAAATACAGGCAGTCAAGACTGCAAGCCAAGAAATCGCCTCCCATTTAGAAATATCAGGAGCTTCTTCATCAAGACTGCTTGCCTCACTTTCACTTGCTCCCTTGGAGATAAAGTTAGCAAGATGAGTCGAGTAACAAAACAAAATCGTTGCTTTGCTGTCACAAGATAAAACTGAGACTTCGAGGACGCCAAGTACTAATAGTCGACAAGAAAAAACTTATGCGAATCCTACAATGACAAGGAAACTCGCATTTTTTTACATCAGTTGTATTCATCTTTAAGATCCTTTGCTTTGCACTTGATTAAGGAAAAAAGAACATGCAGGCAGCCATAGTTCTTGAACGGGCAGAGGCCCTTGCCAACCTGTCTCCGATAACAACAGGAGCGGGAAGAGGAAACTGGGCTGATATTCAGCTCGTCTTTTACTTTAGTCTTACCAGAAGCAAATGCCGCCGGTATTTCTCCTGATAAATCTGCATTGCGATAACTACGACAAGCACGGAAATGATTTTAAAGAACTATACATCAATTTGGGCCCTAAAAAATATGGTGGGTAACCCATTCGTTGAAAAGAACAAAAAAAATATGCCATCTCCTCTCGACAAAATGTAACAAAAAATTAACATTAATATAAAAAAAAACTTAACTTAAAATTGTGTGTTGCATTCCACAGAAAAAGGCAACCAGCTGATCATTTGCCCTTAGAAGGAGACAAGAAGGCTAAATAACGACACAGAAAACGAGTGAAGCTTAAAAGTGGGGTATCCAAAGCTTGCAATCATCAAAGAGCGAATGTGTCCGCAGATATAAGCTGTCTTCTAGGGCAGCGTAATCTTCGTTTCGAAAGATAACCCACCATGCCATACGTCATAAATTCCTGATTTAAAGGGGGTTAAGAACGTTATTATGGTCTACAGCCTGTGGTAGATCACATCACGTCGTCATTCATGTGCATCTTTAGCTCATCAAAACTCGGTTCAAAGCCCACAGGAACACTCTTGACTGTGGCTCTTCAGTAGTGTGGCCTTAATGCTCAATGTTCAGTAGCATGAGCATCATCTTCTTCGCTGTCCTCTGCGCGGATCTAGCAATCATATCTCAAATCCACCTTTGAACTCACACTGTCTCCTCAATCTCCGGAACCATTAAAGTTTTAGGCCAAATGTCAAGTAAATGAAAGCCCGTTTAGTAAGAAAATGAGAACGTCAGTGCCGTATGGCAGGAGCATTTCTGGATTATATACATTAAAACGGGCTTAACTCAATGGGTTAAGCTCCCTTGACCAATCCACAATGGGATTAGCTCAATGTATAAATTTCTATTATTTGGAAAACAAGAATTAGAGATTACTTATGAATTGATGTTTGCAGATCAGTGGAAACTGTTGTCCTCTCTAGAGTAAAAATGACGCTGTCATCGAACAAAACGGCATGTGACAGAAATAAATGATTCGAGTTTGCACCTATAACAGATTATCAAAACACGGATGGTAGTATAACCGTATGAAAATGCCTGTCATGATATGTCTGGCATCGTCCTCGGTATGGGATGACGTTTCACATGTATTGAACCAAAGAGAGCAAGAAAGTCTTCTTCCGGCGCACATGTTCATAAGAGGGGTGGGTAAAAGAGGCCAACCTCGCGTACGGGATCATAGAGGCTCTTGTGACTCTTCAACTGGAAAACAAGATAGCATCCATAAGCCAGGAGCATAATACAGCTGCTAAATCTTGAGAGAGCCAGTTCTGACTTTCCATATTGCGCTTCTGAGTGAGTATAGTGGAGGACAGCAGGGAAAAGCAGGCCCATAACTGCCATCAGCAGCAACCCTGAATTTACAACAGCCGCTGCCTGCTCCATAACAGAGAATCCCGTTAAAGTTATAGAGAGAACGAAAACATACTATCCAAGAATGAAATGAATCTTGCCTTGTTGAAAGATTGCTCTTTCTTGAAGAAGACGATCCCTCCGCAGAAAAATGCACAACCGAGAACCAGTAGCATATTTGATAATATGGAGCCCAACAACGATTGCTGAACGACACGTATCATCCCAGATTTCAAAGCAAATATTGATATAATTAATTCGGTTGCATTCCCGAATGTAGCATTTAGAAGGCCCCCAACTGCAGTTAACAGTTAGTTAAATGTCATTACCAGACCGTTTCATATTATGAACGTCTAGAAATCTGCAAAAGAGAATCGACGAATGATCTAATTATAGGGCCTTTCTTGCCCAAGTGAAGATTGATTACCAAAGATAAGATGGTAAATACTGAGAGACAGTTTGATAAGGGGAGGAAAAAAAGAAAAATCACGTTTTGAAGAAAAACCCAAGAAGAAGCTGAATCAAACTCGAAAAAACAAGATACTGCGGTCTTCATGCCAGAGAACTCGTGCTCATGCACAGACACTCTCAAATATACGTCTGTATCTCTGAGTAATCACTCCCAAAATTCAGCATGAGTTTCTTCCAGGACCTTTCAAGAATGCTAGAGCGGCATCATCCTGACGTAAACTCTTGGGTTGGTCCAAATATTGATTTGATTTCCGAAGTGGGGAACGGCCGACCATCTGGACGAATCTACTCATGCGATGATGATTATCTTAACACGAGCAGATCTGGGAGACGCCAATATCAAGGCCTTCCGCTTACATAAGGAACCAATTTGGGCCGAATGTTGGCCTTCCAATTGAAGATTAGTGACCCACCCTCACATGAGAGAATTAGCCATGATCGCTTCCGACAAGGGATGGTTGGATGTTTTTTTTTTTTGAGAGAACTGAATGGAAGTGAAAGAAAGCGTACGTCAGATGGGACAGAACAGACTGCTTACCCGTAGCTCCAGTGAAGAAGGCCAACTGCCTACAGAAAAGAGACAACTATTAAGTCGACTGCGTAAATGGGCAGTCGAAGAGATGAAGTCAGTACAGTGTTCAAGTGCCCTCACTCTGTGGCATAACCCAAACGCTCAGCCAACGGAATTATACCGAGCAAGCTTAAGATGAACACCAGTCCCTACAGTCCGTTGGCAGTATGTTGAGCTCAAAATTTCACCAGAAGAGACGGAGAGACGATCCTCACAAGAATTTGAGAACATGCACACATAAAAAACAGGAAAGAGAGCAAAAAAAAAAAAGAGGTCATAAAACTTACTTCGTGCCCATAGAATTTATGGACCAGGATTGCTGCCGGGCCAAAAGGCAGCATCAAATTGATCTTGGCCTTAAGTATCACAATACCGCAGCTCCTGAACACGGTGCTTTTCAGAAAATTAGTGCCGTGTTCTTGATGAGGCTCTGAAAAGGAACCATCCTGGGATCGGTCAGGACTATGCGTCCGACGAACGAGTGATATGGGACTAAAATGGCTCTCATCCTCAAAATCGTTCTCCATTCTATGGCGAATTATGCCCATCTATGAATACAAGTGTGCATCTGTTAGAAAGGACTGACAAAAACAGAGGACGAAGAAATGTACCGGACATCGGTTTCCAACCCATTCATATTAGGCGTGGGAGAAAATATTTCCACTTGATACGCAGGAGTTTCTCAGAAACAAGGCCGAAAAGAAAAATGAAACTCACTTCCAGGCGAGAGTGACTGCCCACAATCTGGGGATTCGCCTTGTCACCATCCATGTTCTGCAAATGCTGAGGCCGCTGACTTAAAGAAATCGCATCACTGCGCGGCTGCAAAATAGTAGGTTTAAATATTCACATTCCTGCACCGGATATCAGGCTTCGGAACGTCCTCTCAAGAGATTCAAGTCATTAGTGTGCGTATCGAGCAGAAAGGATCAGACTTGTAATGAGAAAACCGAGTTGACGCCCAGTGGATTACATGAAACATGAGTAGGCACCCTGGGCCACTGGCGGGCAGCCATGGTGACATACTGGTCTTCGTTGTGACAGACAATGCAAAGGACCAGGCCGAAACGTTTTCATGGTCGGAGAAACAGTTCACTTGTTGGTGGTCTCAGACCTTCGGAAAAAAGAAAACAAAAAAATGTGAACGTTGTACTAGCGGGTTTTCAGGTTCCTGATGAGAATCGACGCGTCTCTGAGGAGTCCTGTCTAGAAACATTGGTTTGTTTTTCCGTGACGTGTGAGCGCGTGGATTTAGGCCATCGGTGAAAAAACAAGGGTCACCGACCCGGCTCTTTGGAGATCGGTGATCCACCAAAGAGCAGAGATGAAACAGTGGTGCTCCTGGATTTATGATTCCCGGTTCTTGCGCTCAAGTAGGAGAAGGAAACGGTTGATGTTGGCCTTGCCTTCTGCTGACAGGGTGTTTTGAAGGTCACCAAAAAGAAGAGGGGAAAGAATGAAAACGAACCAAAACAGAGGACCCTTTGAGCCGGTGGAGAGCAGTCGTCGTCGTCCCCCGCGTCCCTAATATCCGGATCTTCTCTGCTGACTTTGCTCAGCGGGGAAACGGAGGCAGAGGAGACAAGTTTTCAAGCAAACACCATAGCAACGCAGAGAGGGGAGGGGATTGGCTGGAGCTCGATCTCCGGCATTCCGACGGAGGAGAGAGACGAAGAAGATGCCGCCCGGAAGAGGCGTATGGGTCGCATGCAGGTAGGGAGGACCAGGGCAATTCAGAGTCTCAGTGTGGAGGTTTCATTCGATGGAGAGAAAAAAGGAGATGTTACGGAGACAGATCCTCTCCTGGGCCTCCAAGGGTGATATCCGCAAGAGGAATGATGGTGGAAGAGCACGACGAGAGAAGAGTAAGGTTTGAGAAGGAAGAAAGCAGAGGCAGTGCAGCGACGTGGAGTAAAAAAAGCGAGGCAAACGGTTTGTTCTTCGATATAATACGTCGTACTTGTGGCATGGCGCTCTGTTTTTCCGTCACCGTCTCCCAGTATTGTTCCTCACCAAGTCTCAAACTCCGATAGATTTCGATGCTGCTACGATCGAGGAGACGACGGTAACCGGGGGGGAGGGTGTTTGAGGACAGAGGGAGGGGGGGGGGGAGACGACGGAACTGGTTTTCCGGACTGCGGGGAGGGAGTGGCAAGACAGCAACCGTCCAAAACCGCCTGGCGTGACCGTTCAATTCGTAGCGCAGACCAGCTGACTCTCATCCACGTAGCTAACTCTCTCTCTCTCTCGCTGCGCACCCAAATTACTCTTTTGCCATCATCTAATTATAGTAAAAAAATAAAAAAGAGACGGGAAAAAATCATTATCTGTCGACTTCTGAAATGTTTAGTTTTTACCATAGGTAGCAATGAGGTTAATTTCGAAAAAGATGGAATTATCTTCGTAGAGAGTGTGGTCTGGTAATCTAATCGCGTCCGACCAAGTCTGCTGGACTATATATCTCGTTCTCATCATTAAAATATATAACAGGGAAGTGAAAGCTGAGTGAGAGTCATCACCCTTGTAAGCTCTAGAAACAAGCTCAGAACGTAGAACGCGCAGCCAGCAGAGGTTCGCTTTTTGTGAGATCGTTGACCTGGATGCGTTCTAACCATTTTTTCCGCCGCTCGAGATATCTCTTGTTGGCTGTCCGACCCGCGAGTGACGAAGAGCAAGCTCTTTATGCAGCTCCAGCTCCCCTCGTAAACTAGCCCGGGGGTTTTGCCAACCGAGCCGGAGTTCGGCGCGACCAGTTCCTGAATAGCAATCAAATCCGGAAAATTATTCGTTCGACGTCTTCCTTAGGCGAGTATATCAGCCGGAAGAAATCGTCTTCCGTTACCCTCCGTGATCGTCTGGGGAGCTCCGTTGGCAAAAACCGGCGCGCGTTCCTCTGCGAGAACGAGAACGACTGGGGCAGAGCAAATGAACCGGAAGAAGGAGCTCTGCAGGAACTTCCAGCGTGGGAGGTAATTTTCCGACGGTCTCTTTTCTACCGAAAAGCTGATAGTGCCAGCGTTGAACGCAGCTGGCTTCCCGAAATCGCCTCCTTTCTTGTTGTTTCAGACAACAGTGGACTGCGATGCCTTGGAGTTCTGGATGTATAGAACATTTTCCTATTTCTTTCTTCTCTTCTTCTCTAGCTTCCTCAGACAACCCCTCGCCGCAGAATGTTCTTGTCACTTGAAGCGGCAAAAGCCTTACTCCCTGTCGACGGCATCATTCAGTTCACGAATCTTTATTTGATCATTCAGGTTCTGATATCAATAAAGATACTCTCGCTTTCAACATCGCGCAATGTCTTCCTCTGCGGATGCGCATGTCCTTTCTTGATCAAACTTCAATTTTCTCCTTGGTGATTCCCAAGCGACATCTACTGCATTACTTCTTGAGAAGACAACCGACCAATCCTGGTTCAGGGCCTCCCGTAACTTTTTAGACTGGCAATGCGCAATACATCTAATCTGAAGTTTTCATCTTTACTTGTTCAAAAAATACAGTTGGTTAATTTTAATTACGTATAAATAACTGAAAGTATTCAAGAGGAAAATATTTGTCAGTGCTCTAAAAACTAGGCTAGACGGGACAGAGAAACCCAAAGAGAAGGGAGCCGCAGGCCATTCTGGTTGAAAATTCAGTCCGAATCTGTTATTTGATGTTACTCGGCTTTTTTCTAGCCTGAAGGTAGTAAATCACCAACGGGAACTGGAACTGGAACCCATACAGTATTGATTTCCGGTTTGATTTTTCAAAGCATCTGTTTAGGTATGATAAAACTCTGGGGAGCACCGATTTTTGAGATGCGGCCTCCCTATTGCCTAGAGCACAAATGTCAACGTACACGATCAGATGGAAGACTTTGCTTCAATGAAGGTCATGGTAAGCCACAATTATGCTTGAGGAGTGTTAGTGCCCAGTTCATTTGGGTAGGAATCTAGACCGAGATACTCAAGAACCAAGATGAAAGTCTTGGACAGAAATCTCCAACAAAATTTTTAAAAACCGGCTATATAATTTTGCCGGCTCTCTTGGTAGAAATGAATGGAAAGATCTGGATATTTGATGGTGATGAGTATAAGCTGTCGTATGCATGCCATTGATGTCTTCAATGATGTGTATGAAAAACAAAATCCATTTTGCCATAGCAGATTGTTCCACATAGGTGTACCACAGCATCATTTTCCTCTGAACTTTTCCTTTGCAGTTGCCAATATGGTGATCGGTGCAAATTTCTTCACACCACTCAGCAACAACCAAAGGCAAGCACTGTTGGGTTTGGTGTTCAAAACACATCTCCTTTCCTAAGTATAAGTCAGCAGAGTCAACAACAAAGGCCCAATCCTTTTGGGTTTGGAGTGCAGAGTGTATCACATTCCGTAGGAAGTCATTCTCCCAGCCAGCCTCAGGTTTACTGTTGCTTACTTTCATAAACGCTTGGTTCCTTTGGAGATTACTTCCCCATGTCTTTTTTCAAGCTTTAACTTGTTTTCCCTGGTACAGCCATTCATAAATAAATGGACTCGTTCCTCCTCAGCAGCTGCAAGTACCAAGCCATCCAAACAGGCTGATGCTCAAACACAAGGGGCTCATCAGTGAGTACAATGTTCATCCTATGGATCTCTGTCATAGGTTGGATTTCTCCACATGAGGAGAGATTAATGATTGAAGGATCACTAGCTATTGTGATGTTTTTTTCTGCCCTAGGTGCACTGATCCTGAGTCATGTAGACGCCAAATTGTCGAGGATTTTGAACATGAAAGGCCACTATGGAAGCTGACGTGCTATAGCCACAGCAGAGGGTAAAATTACGACTTGCTATGTCGCTGTATTGTTTGTTTTTTAGGTACACTTTTTTTGGCATGATCACCGAGCTAGGAAGTTTATCGTGCAGGATTTGTTATCTTATTTTAAGTAGGTCTATGTGTCCATGGTTTTCTGTGGTTAAAGAAGCTTAGCTCCCCTTCTACCTTTCATGAACTCATCAATCATGCATGAGCCTTGTCTCTATTTACTTAATAAATTTTACATTAGCGATTGTTTTTGCGAAATCCTGTCCATTCCTGTGCTTTACAAAAAGCCTTCCCAAAATGATATCTTCATTTCTTTTTTCAGAATGCCTTCTGACATTGTTGGTGATGTCAGCTACGAAGAACTACGGGCAGCAGCATATGAAGATGCTAGAAAAGGACTAAGTTTGCAGACAATTGTCAGTAGCGTGGCATAATATATTTACGTTTATCCAACGAAAGAATAATGCTTTTGCTTAGATGGATGAAAATTTCATTCATTGGTTGATACAGGTTGAAAGAGAGAGAAATTTGCTCAATATCAAGTTGTTGGAGTTTGATAATTTGCGGCAGAAACCACATGTGATATTGCAAAGCCCTATATCGGCCAGACCAAGCTTTCCCCCGGTCATCAGCCACAATGCAACATCAGTTACTCCCCAAAGTCACACAACCCCTTTTATCTCTAGTTTTAGTCAACCTGGGGCGTCAGCTAACATTGGGCCGATGACTAGGCAAGCTTTTCATTAATAACGAAAATTTGGTCTAGTTTTTTCAACAAGTGATCAAATTGTGTGCCTGTCGTTGAGGAAACTTTTCAGGATGTCAAAGTATTGATTTTGGTTTTTTGGATTTCTTCTTATTGTTTCAACATTTAGTTTCAGGCCTGTGTCTCCAGGAAATAACAATTTTAGTCAGGCAAGCTCGTTTCAGGTTCAAAACCAAACTTCTAGCGTATTTGGAATGAAGTTTGGGCCGTCAGGTTTTGATTTGTTTCATGTTTCCTTGCGTTTCTTTCGTACTATTTCTAAATACTTTTATCCTTTCATAGTTGTATGGTCTCATTCTTCTCAGATCTTTCACTTGGAACTTCACTGCCCACTCAAGCCAGCCAATTCTCCCTCCCAGTTCAACCAATGCAGAATTCAAACAATTCAACTTTCCGCTTGCCTGGTCGTCCTGATGATCAAACAATTACTGGGAATGTAGTCAGTCAACCATTAGCATCTGGCCCTCCAGTGTAAGTCTGCAAAATTCATGCACGGTTTCAGCTATGCGACACCCTGCAAAATAACTCAAGTCTCTTCCAAGTGCTAGATGCAAAATATGATGTTACTTATCCCTGTTCAGTAAATTTGACACCTTCAATCTAATGAAGCACAGTTAGTAGAATTCCTAGATAGTTTGCAAGGGTTCACTGTTGCAAAATTAATTTTCTTGTTTAATTGTCAAATTTCGTATCTTGTGAGCCTAATTACTTTTTTTCTGACGAACCGTGCTTCCTCTATTGCGTGGTGTGCTTCTCATACATCTGTTTGTGTTTGTGGATAGTTTGTAAAGGTTAATTATGGAAAAAATAATTTATCCCTTTGATGTCAAATTCTATATCTTATGACTCTAGTCACTTTTTCCCTGTTGAACACGCTTCCTCTATTGCATGGTGTGATTCTCACTAAATGCGGATTTTTTTCATATTTTATGAAATAATATAATCTCTTTTTCAATTGCAGAGAGAGCAAACAAGAAATCAATGCTGAAGATTGTGCTATCTGGTTGAAGAAGGAATGGGAAATTGGAGAGGCAAGCTTTTATATTTTTGGATTTCAATGTCTTTTTCCTTGCACTTCCCATTCAGTTTGTTTACATCTTCTGTAGAAACTTTTATTATTATTTTAGAATTTTTATACCTTCCCGTCTTTGGAAGAAGAGGGGGTGCTGATCCTTCTAGACGTCAAGGTTAGTGCCCAAACACAAATCAGGAGCATTTATAGATTTGACAGAGTCATCCCACATTTCACTGATTAGCTGCCATTTCTTTATCCATGATGCTAGTGTTAAAAGCTATCAATTTTAAGTAATCCCCTTTGCAGTTGTATGACCGAAATGCTTAATCTTGCAGATGAAATTACATCAAGTTTGGGTTGGTTGAGGCCAAACCTTAGATGAAGATTTCTAATCTGATGCTAAATTCTGACTGCCAAAATCCCTCATGAGTGGTCAAAAAATCCTTGCCTTTTTAGGTACTTAGACTGAAACCAACCTTAACAGGACCCGAAACACTTTATCCTCCATGCCTACATTGATCAATGCATTGCATGGTAGAAATATGTCACTGAAGACTTGGTTTGAAAGATTCAGAATAACCATGATTCACTTTTTCCAGATGTAAATTACTTGTTCATCCCTTATTAATGGCGTAGGAAGGCCACCAATTTACCGTCTATTGGATGACAATCATGGAAGTGATGATAGGAAGAAATCCAGTTGTTGCAGATTGTGTTGCTTAGGAAATTTAACTTAAAAGAATGGGCTATCTCATGTGCTCGTTAGTGTAAAGATTAGGAACTCTAATGACCCCATATATCCCTGCAAGAAAAGTAAGCTCGACTTATTGAATGGGGGGTGGATGATCAAATGCAAACTTGCTGGTACTCCCATTAAGATTAACCGCTGCACGCATTTAGGAGAAGATCTGAACATCCAAGGTTAATCTCGCAAGACCTTATACTTCTAGTGTAGTAAAGGCTTTCTCAATTCATATGTACTTGATGCTTCGATGAAGGCCGTGGATATAATCATGGGTCACATTTTAATTAGTCTCTAGAACAGGGTATACCAAAAATGAAGACTTCAAATACAAAGATATGCTGATGTGTAGCTATGTTCTCGTGATGCTAGTAGATTAACAACGATATACTGCACTTAGGGGGCTATCTAGTAACTTGAAGGGTGGAAGAAGCAGACCCTTGGTGCGGGATAAGTGTTGAAGCCAAACATAGGATGATGGCTCATGACTTGCATGAGCTTTCTATGCAGCAGACTCATGCCAGACATATTGAAATTTGTTGAAAACCAGAAAGGTAAGAGAACATGGACTGAAACAGAGGAAAGTTTCCTCTGTCACAGAGGATAGGGGAGGAATGGCGGTATCCGCCTCACTCTTCATTGAACTTTATCACCCTGTAAATAGGGAGGGAACCCTACATAATTATGACCAAAATGCTCTCAAACTATTACATAATTCCCCCCATAATATGATCACGATTTAGAATTCTAACAAAATTAACAGTCATTTCATCAATAAAAAACTTCAGAAATGTGAACTACAGCTGCCATATAGTTACTTCAGGATTAAATAATATGATTATTTGGAGCGCCATTGTGAAATGTTTCTTTTTTTTATGAGGGGGTGGGGAATATTGTTGAAGTGATTGAGCCTTTGTTATTGGCTATCTAAGCCCGTCTAACAGAACTAAAGCCAACAATTAGAATCCAGGTGTGGCTATTGTAACTAGCTTAATTTACATTTCACATCGCCACATTCTCTCTATAAATCGGGTGCAATCTCTTGTGTTTGATTTTCAGATAAAAATATACTTCAGATTGTGACTTGTTGCAAAAATGCCAACACCATAGAATTGTGTCGATGTATGTGCGACTCCTTTATTACTCCCTTTCTCTATATTGTTTATCAAAGACTAGCTGTTATCCAGGGAATACCATCTCTTCAGTATCTTATCCTGTGTCCTGGGCTATTTCTTAACCTAGACGTAGAACAGTATTTTCCACGTTAATGCCTTCTGCTTGGTTCCCATCTTCCCCTATTCTTATATACCTCCTACCAAATTTATTTTTTTTCGAAAAAGAAACGTTATCCTTTCCCCAATCAAATAATGAATGCAACTGCGTCTTTCTTTCATATGGTTGCATTTTCTTTCATGTTTATTGTACCGTTATTGCCTTGGTTTAGTACTCTCTAATATGAATTTTCTAGGCATCCTTGATAATGATCCTCTCTTACCACCAATACTCAGAAAGTTATCGTAGTGGTTTTCCTGTTACCAATTGACGTACATACTGCTCTGTTTAAGTTATCTATCTAGCTTTGAGAATTTCAACATGCCTATTTAATGAGTGATTCCGAAAAGTACCTTGAAAATAAACCACACTTTGATTTAATCATTTTTTTTCAATCTTTCAAAGAATTTTATCGTTGGTAATGTCCTCTTGTTTTCCTATTTTCAGATTCCAGAGGAAGAGCCCCCTGCTCGGTTCTGTTTGTAAAGGATACCAAATACCAATACGCTTTTAGGTAATTATTGATGAATTCTAGATCATATCACCAGATTTATACTCTACTATATGCAACTCCACTTGATCTTGCAGTTTTCTGCGGGTTTATTGTGCTTTAGAATTTTGAATATATGCACTTCGCTGAGTGATGAACAGTTCTGCGTCTTTGTCCCAAACTATGGTTCTTCTAGACCTATTGCTTTCATCGAGAGCTGTTCTGTCTTGGACCTTTTCCCAAAATTTTACCTAGAGAACTGCTGTTGTATTGATGAGTGGCAGTTAATGATTCCTTGTCAGGACCTTCTTGGTTGATCACTAAATCCTTGAGCGGGATGCACTGTATTAGTCAATCCTTGAAGGGGTTTGGTAATGTTTTGGGTAGCTTACTCTTTAAACGGCATGCATGTGGTATTTGCTACTATTGTTCCTAGTTGTCATTAGTGGTGTTTCAGCTCCCAAACATGTTTCTTCCTGTGGTCTTTGCTTTAAAGATATAATTTAGAGATCTTGAGGCATCTTCGAAGTCGCTACAATCTTTCATGCAGAGTTGCCTCCTCAGTGCAGTTACTAATTACCTTCCCTTTTACGTTTGTTTAACTTCATTCGTGGCTTGGGGATGGAATGTCATGGATTCGTTACTTGAGTGGAATGTACCCACTGAAGTCCCACCGAAATTGGTTTACAGGTCTGACAAGGGTGTGGGGGAACTCTGATCGTCATCATACGACTTAAAAGTGTCACTGAGCAGAGCGTCGACTCGTGGAGAGTGATGCTAACAGCCTGCAACCTGCAGTTTTTCTCCCCAAATTTGGAGCTCTCATGGATGCGTATGCTATTTACTACGCCTAGGACGTGCAGATAGGAGGAACCCGAGTCGTTCACTGGAAAGTGGAATAGGAGAGCCTGTAACGACGCCTGTAGCTTCGGGATTATCTCCATCTCAACAGAACAAACACCTCTTCAGGCTCTGGTTCTTCTGTGAGTTGGCCGATTAACACCAGCAAGTTTTCTCTAAAGTCTGTGCAGTATAAGATGCGAATGGCGCACATGCAGTATAAAATCTGTGTTGCCAGGTGCTGAGGGGCCCGTCGGATGCTGTGAATGACAGGCAACTTATCGGGATACGTGGGCTCGATGGCCGGATGTCCACCGGGTCGGTCAAAAAGCGGCTGCGCTACCCGATGTTGGATAATTCCCCCTCATTAAAGGCGAGAACAAGAACACCGTTGACTCGCCCAGATAGATCATAATAAACGGATAGGGCGATCACAAAAGTCGGCATCGTTTGCAGATCATGCAAGCGGGGATTATAGCTCATGTTCGGCAAGTGTAGATCACACGTGCGGGGCACGGCTTGTCTTGTTCTGCCTATTCTGAGCGAGCACACCCGAAGAAAGAATGTACAACAAACTGACGCAATTCCGAAAGAACAGCAAACTATTGGCGAGGGGCGCCCGCTCCTTTCTCCCCTCGTACATTACGTTGGGGATCATTTATGTTACACCTGCCATCGGAAGAGAGATGACTTTTGTTGCTGTTATACATGATGAATCAACGAATGACTCTGGACTCCGCGGCCGCGAGAAGCCTGGACGGACGCGCGGGGGAGGGGGGGTTACAACTCAACTGGGATGGGAGGGAGGGGGGATGGACACGGCGGCAGCACCTCAGCGACATCACCCACACCCCCACTGGAGTGAGAGCAGACATATCACCGGACCTCAGCTCCGAGAATCTCTCATCTTGTGCCCCCGTCGCCTCCACCAGCCCCTTCATGCGCGTGTGACCAAGAGGCGGAAGTTTCTCATTCATCTCCGTGAAAATGCCCACGGCGATTATGCGGGATTCCCTGCCACCTCCGCAGTTCTCATTCTCATCATCTCCATGACCGCAGCCCTCCTCCTAGAATCAGACTGCTGCTGCAATCTCCTCAGATGTTCTCTCAAATCCCTGTTTCCCGCCAAAAGTAAGAGAAACCGCGATGGTAAAAAGGGCATTCAATCAGCATCAGCAAACAACAGAAGGCAAGGGTTATTAGCACACCTGCAGCGCGGTACGTGGCAGTCTGATTCTTTGCAAGCCCTGGCGTGCAGATGGAGAAGGTACCACATCTTTTTACACAGGACACAGCCCCCAGAAGCACGTGTTCTACATGTGATTCCATGCCGAAAGAGTCCCTTAACTTTACGGCAATTGGGGTACTGACAGTGCTGCGAGCGGCACTGAGACGAGTGCACCAGAAGATCGAGCATTTTCCGAAGCTGCAGCACAGTCTGCATTGTTAGCATACGAAGCAGAAAAGCGACTTTTCCCCAGCAAAACATGAGCATACAAATTGAACAATAGAAGAGCAAATTTGCGAAACGACGACAACAACTGTGGTCTCTGGGGAAAATAAAAGGGAAAAAGCCACCAGGAGGCCTCCAAAGCTAAATACCAACTTGCGTTTAGCAACATTAAAAGTATTGCAATCATTGTGATCAACACCTCAGTTAATCTTCATGCATTAAAATAACAAACACATTCCACCACAGCTTGTTCACACATCCTGCAGCAGAGTGGTTGATGTTAAACTGAGCTGAAGGAGAGCAAGAAACTGAGTCAACCAGCAGAGTGCGCAGGTTAAACCAGGGGAAAAAAAAAAAGTTTAAATTCTTCAGATTTCTCCAAGCTGATTCGAACTTGAGAACTCTTCTCCTTACCCTGCTTGCAATAAGCATCGACAAAACAACATACCTGGAATCGGTCTTGAAAGTCTTAAAGCTTCTGCCCAAACAACACATCCATAGCTTTAGCTAAACTATAAATGACCAGTCTAGACTGGTAACTCGCTTCCTATAAAATTTATTGTAGTTATTACCCAAGAGGATCCACCTCTTCTCTGGACATTATTTCATGTTCTCTTCCCAGACAATGTCGAGATCTTGCTGTCACCTCTAACAAGCAAAGTCTCGCGTGCTCTCTTACACACATCATACTATTTCCTCAAGAGTTCTTTATAAGATTCAATGCTGTGGTCCAATAAACAAAGAAGGATGATGATAAAAACTCCTAAAAGACCTCTTCCTGTTGATTCGTTTCATTTCAAAGAATATTCCTTCCCTCAGAATAATGTCCAGGCGAATTAGTCCAGGCTATCATCACCTCCTCCCAAAATTTCACGACCATCTGGTGCACCACCATCTTACCCTCGTGTCAGTAGATCACATTAATTATATAGGCACACGACAATCTGACTGCCTCGTCCTCCCATCCACAATTGAAGTCCTTGAATTCCATGCAAGCAAGTTCATCGAATTAAACATGTCCAACATTAAGTCTAAAAATATCCATGAGAAAATTGAAGATAATTACATATCAGCAAAGGTTAATATAAGTTGACATGCACAAAAATACGTTTATGAGTCGAAAATAAATAAAGTTGCAGCTATGGGAAAAAAGAACGATCTTGTAAAAAAAAAAAAAAAAACTTTTACCTGCAAAACTCTTTTCTGCCGAGCTTCCTTGTTCTGTGCATTTCGGTCGGCTATGGATGGATGATTTGTTAACCGATGAGGATGATTAACACCCCCATCTCTTTTATAACAATCATTGCACACATCAAAATCAGGGCAGATTTCACATCGCCAACCCTGACCAGTTTCAATATCGCGATGGCAGATATTGCACGTAATTACAAAAGCAGGTGCTGTTGGATTATGAAGGTGATACAGAACCATTATTGAAGAATGCTTGGCACGGCGTAAAGTGTCATACTGATAATGATTTCCTTGGCAAAGGCTCAGAAATGCTTGTCTAGTGTCGAAAAATTCACTTTCCAGTATCTCATCCTTATCTTTGGTATCCGTGGGCACACCAACGATTTCAACCTGCTCATAGATAATTTGTTAGGAATTTTGGAATCAGTACTATACCATGCAATTACAATATAGAACCAGTAGTCACAGAACATCGACAGTAACTGCAGGAAGAATATCTAAGATACTCACTGAAGTCAGAGTATGCATTTCCCTGGCATTAATAGGATGCCTTTCTCTTTCTTCAAGCTTTTGCTCTGCATCATAACACCTACATACATGTTTAATACCATTAAACGCCCCATAAAAAAACTCAACCAACAACAAAGCTTGACACCATGCCACATTACTAGAAAACCAGTGTGTCACATGCATTCAGAGATTAACTGTGAATCCATAATTAATCTCTGAAACCATATGTAGCTTTTCAATAATTAACTGTCAAGGCTTATCCCTTTGTAATAGCTAAAATATTTGGAGGACTACGATAGGCATGCACCGCGAGAAAAGATGAAAAAAGACTTGAATGGATACAAATCTGATGAGATTGCTATTTTCATGCTTCAAGTTAGGTATCCTCGTTGATCTAAGGTCTGTTTACGATGTGGCCCGCCACATTCTGAGGATTTGCACCACACCCTGAGCAAAAGGTACAAAATGGGTGCATTCTCAGGATATTACCCCCCCCCCTAATTGAAAAGCAAAACTCCTAGTAGTGGTTGTCCGCTGTACATCCTCAAAAAGTAACCCAAGGAAAACAAAAAAATTAGGATGTTATGCTATATGGACTTTTACATCATCTAAAAATATTTTAGAATGGAACTTGGGGATAGACGGATTCTTGGAAGGACACAAATAACATCACGAATGTTCTACCAGTCTTTACATTGAACGGAAAATCATACCCATCAATAGATTCTAAAACAAAGTATCTTTATATTCAACACGTGGTGCTTCAATCTCCCACCAAAAAATCCATCCAAATTATTTTCAATCTTCCTATTCCCTCTTGGATCCTCGTAAATACGACTACATTGCCTAACAAGTATTCCAGTCAACCTCGGTTTTACTTGTCCCATTCATCTCAAGAATCTTCATGGACTCTTATCTCCTACTTTTTCCATCCCAATCCTCTCTCCAACAAAATCAAATACAATCCCACCTTGCCTACCTCTACATAAACCATAACACTTGAAATACAGTAATTCTGATCTTACGACCCAACAACCTGCCAGAGAGAAGAAAGATGGTCTAACTGCAATTACATACTCTATTTCATCTCAATTATAAGAAGATTTACACAACATCAATTCCAGAAGCATAACTGTGGTTCTGAAAACTTTCACAACAAAACAAAGGATGAGAGAATGACATAATAACCAGGATAAGACGTAATAATCAGGCCATCTTGTGTAAATCAAGCCAAGGCGTAATAATCCCAGAAAAACCCTTCCAAACTCCTCTCCAATCACCCGAAATCATTTCATTTTGAATCTGTATTATACGATATCTTAATTAAAGATATTTTAAATCAACATAGCAAGCTAAAAAAGGTCATGGAAATTAATCCAACATCAGGGTTCAATTGATTCTGGCAAAAACCATAACTAACCTGTCTTTTAGTTTTTTTAACCTTGTTTCTGTGTCAATAGATTCATTCAAGAACATGGACGCAAAATTCAAAAGAAGTTCCTAATGGTTTAGGATTTTGTTGAAAAACGATTATAATTTTTTTAAAAAACAGAAAAAATGAAATATGATTAAGATAAAAACGATAGCTTCACGTAGATATGATCTATGTATTTTTGGTAAAATTTTCATTTCATCATCTTGCAGTTAATTACACGTAATTTTTACTCATAGCTGTAAACAAGATTTTGAGATAGGAGGATCTATTATATGCATTATGAACATTTATTTAGTACCCACCATTTTCTCAAGTATGTAGTAAAGAGTCCGGAAAACGAGAACTCTATTCCCCACTATTTTATAAATAAACATTTAATCTTATTTTTTGGTTTATTCTTGCATTAATCCGTTCGCCTCCAAAATTACGTGTTACACAGCATTTAACTTTCTCAAAGATGAGAACTGAGAATTAGCAAACAGGACAGGTCTGAAATACACCCAAGGAACCAAGGGGTGTATAATTAAACATCAAGCCCTACACTTCAGTAGTATTCATTTGATTAAAACTGAAAGGATTTGGGTCAAGTCATTTTATTTGTGCAAATAAGAATGATATCCTTCAAGCTGCCTCAATTTTCAGGTTTATTGAATTTGAAAATAAGTCTGTTTGAATAATATGAGCTACTAAAAAAAATTATGCGAACAAAAGTAAAAAGCATAGAAAAAACCAGAATGCTCACATAAAACGAGTCAGCAAAGCCAAAAAAAACTTCGAAAAAAAAAATTAATCAGAGAAGAAATGCTTACTTGTCACAAAGTTGAAAATTCTTGCATTGCTTACAAACCCACCGCACTCCAGATGTCATCAGTAGGCAGCAATGTGTGCATGCATGCTGCAAGTGGACCATGATGAAATCTTCCTTCATTGGAAAGATGGTTTCACCAAGCTGTGAAAGGGTAATGTTGAAGGAACGAGATGAGAACTAATGGTGTGGTAAATAAAAGTTCCTTAACAACCGATTAATAAGAAACTTCACACAAGCCAATGTACGAACTTATACAGGATAAAAATGTCAAACATTGATGGTTAATCTTATTCCATAATAACTATTAACCGAATTAGAAACGCTGTCTCAGAGGTACAGAAATGTCTGAATTTAAAGTCGAAAGGAAACTTTTCAGATTTTTTAAGTTACGTAAGAACGTAAAACAGTCAACAAACGGAAAAGGTGCAGCCCTTGCCTTTTGCATCAACAGAGCATCCTTAGAAGCATTCCCAGTGAGGTCAGATTGACCAGCAGCTTTCAGAGCCCTTTTCGTTATAGTCTTTTTGGTCTTCCCCTTTTTCTGTTGTTTCCGATCATCTTCTTCCTGCTGAAGTTGATTAATCAAATCTTCCGCAGCCCCAGGCCAGTAGTCACCATCAAAGTATGGCAGACGAGCAGCAGTCACTTTAGCCTTGCATTCACCCGATTGTATAAAGAAGTGGTCGTATAAATTAGTCAGATCAACGACAATACTTTCTTTTGAAGCCTTTCGTAGCATTGCCAAGTACCTGAAACACATTCTCCGATTAATTCGAGGAACCCAGTATGTATGCACTATGTGAAATTAAGAGAATGACGTTAATTCTAGGAATATAATCATAATGATTATAATACTGACCATTCTCGAAGCTTGTCAGATTTAGGTGTCTTCTGAATCTCTGGATGGCAATATAAGATATAGTCTTCACCTTTCAGTGGAGGACAAGCCCATATATAACAGCTCGTGAAGCCACGTAACTTGCAATACTCAAGATATCCAATCTGAAAATGTGTATTTAGCAATAAGACGGTGGTTATGACTTGATGACCAGAAAATAATCCCAAAAAAAGGTTCGAGTGTCAAATTAATAATAAATCAATCAACAAAGATCTATATAACACTGCATGAATGTGAAAAACAATAAAACGAGGAAACTAGTTTAGGGATGTGGAGGCTAGATTTCCAAGTACCAGAATTTCATGGTAAACAAATGTACGTAAAGCTTCTCCCGTGACTGTCTTAATCTCAGGCCTGAAGTACTTGACAGAGTCTAGATATGAAAGATAAACACGCCTTTGATTTGGAAACTGGCATTCTGAACCGAATTCTTGAACATACATCCCAAAGAGACAAACTTCTACGCCTTCTATCTTTTGAAACAGCAACACAACCTGGATAAGAGCATTAAAACGTAAAAAGCGGGCATAATTAAAAATAAATTTATATAAGGTTATAACTGCAAAGTTTTGAACCAAAACCTTTCCATGAATTTCCCATTGTAACATATTTTCAATGAAACTGTAAGCAGGAAACTTCTATGTTCATTCACAATTAAAAGAAAAGGCACGAATTGTACCTTGGATTTGTATGGGAACTCTTTTGGATAGTTCTCTTCCTGAAAGATCTCCAAAAACCGTTGTTTCACTTCCAACTTCTTATCAACTGATGATACAACTCTAATAACAAGTGATTCTGCCCCCGGAATCTGGATGCGATAATATAAAAAAAGCATCAGAATGATGCCATAAATAATTAGCAGTCCAACAAAGGCATCCGCTAGTAGAGTGAAAAATTCTTCACTTGTATCAAACTCGTCAAGAAAAAACATGAGTATTTCTGGACATTGTCATTGTCTTTCTCCGGCATATGTTAAAGAACTAGAATTTGCCATTGGGGAACGTTCTTTTAAAAGTATTAAACTTTCCATTGGTACATAATAGAAAACTTGTTAAAAAAATATATAAAATGCTACATATGTTCATATTAATTTTCTCCAGATCACAAACGAACAAAGGATTTGCAATCTGGGATGTACATAGAAAATTGGCTTGTCAATCGCTCTCAAGTACTTCACTTCCACACGAAAAATTGTACAGAGTTCCTAATTGCAGTTTATAAATAATACATCCATGCCACCTTATTGAAAAGAAAGATCACAAAATAATGACAAATATAGATTTTAAAGAACTAAGGAATGTAAAGTAGACTAATTTAACCAGAATCACCTCGTCAACAGACTTTCCGAGATGCTTGGCTCTCTCCATTTTTTCCTGCTTTAGCCGTTTAAAAAGATATTGCTCTATGTGATCACTAAGTATTGTTCTAGGCAAGTCTTTTGCACCAAGAACAGCGCTCTGTGGTAAAGGCATACGCTCTCCTCTTTCAATCTCTTGTATGTAGCAATTAGGGCATGTGTACTCGGCTTGCCCTCCATCATTTCGCCGTCCATTGAATAGTGCGCAAATCTGATGTTGCCACGCTTCACATTTATCACATTGAACCCACTGTACGTAGAAAATTTAAAGAAGAAAAGGTGAGTGATATTTGACAAAACAACATGGAATTTATCAATTGTAAGGAAACAACTCACCCATTCTTCAGTTTCTTCATCATTTTTTTTCCTCTCAAACTTTGCCTTCAGATAGGGAGTTCCCTCAACCTCAATAGAGTCACCACGAGAGTCATTATAACATGGAACACAAAAATAATGTCTCGTATCACCAGACCCGACAGCATAATAATTTGCATTACGCTTAATGCGGCCACCACATAGTGAACAATATATCGGAGGGGGTTCAAAAGTAAGCTTCTCTACTGCACACAACTGGCATGAATTCTCATTCATCGAACGTTCCATTGCTTGGTTTTTCTCAGCCTTTGCTTTGCTCTTCAAGACAAAGAAAATAAGATCAAATAAAGGCAAATTAGAGACAAAAATATGTTCACACTTCGCATGTCAACCAAGGGGCACGCATACAGGCACTTAGTGAGACTTCAAAAGTTCTAATAGAAAAATCGGTTTTAACCCGTCTAAAGAATAAATAACATCCAATAATAGGCAAGGAATTTGAAGAGGAGCAAAGTTCTCTCATTATGGATATCTCAATGCAAAGATAGTTGAAATTCTATGCATCTGCTTACGAAATAACCTTCACGTGATCCTCAAACAGGAATACTCTAACGACACAACTTTTAATTAAACAATTCTCTCATTTTTTTCATCATGAAGTTTTCCAAGGTACTGCACTGTCCAACATGAACCCTACAAGATTGACCAGGTACCCGGTGAGGATAACCATTGGCTGGAAAGGATTCAACAAAAGTGTTATAAGACAAGTTAGTGACCAAAGGTACCTTGTCATAGTTTAGACACATACCACCAAGGAACAGTGGCTTCGCACATTAATAAGATTTTAACAATGAGAAAGCAATATATCTTGTTGCCATAAAGCAATAAAATTAAACACACGGACTCAGCAAATTGAAAAAAAAATAAAACATAATATAAAAAGACAAAAGGGAGCATGACATGGAAAATGAACTTTCTACAAGCAACTGCTCAAAAGTTTCATTTTAAATTTCCTATACACAAGTTCCAACAGTCTCCAGTCTTAATTACTGAGAAAAATGAGATAACACAAAAAATGGTAGTTGAAGGATATCGACGCTTGACATGTTTACCTGGCCAACCCATTGCCTGAGACTGACAATATGCTCCCGAATTTGCTCAGGGGTGAACAATTCAGTCATTGATACACCCTTTATCTTTGGCTTCCCTGATTTACTACCAGAAACAGGATCAGCTGTATGCACACCGCCTTCATGTTTTGCTTCCACCGCAGGCTGATCAGTATCTCCATCAATCTGCATGCTTTCTGTTTTATGAGAGCCATCATGCTCATCTCGACGTACAGAATCTGCATGCGGCCTTGAAGTGTACACATCCCCAAAATCCTCCATACTTGCACTGGTGAATTTTTCAGTTTTTTCCAATCCTGAAGCTATTGATGATTCTGTTTTCACATCAACAATTTCTGGCTTAATGGATAACAGCACGTCTGCCTGTTGATCCACTGGGGCTTTGACCTCATCACATGCATCCGATGGTTCAAGTTGAGATCCTTCACCCTTAGATATCAAAGATGAGGGAGGTTCTAGCTTCCTGCGTTTTGATTGAGAATGTAGATCTTCTTTAGATGGCATACATTTGCTTGGCATCTGTCTCTCAGCATCAGCAACATTCGTTTTCCAAGAACCATTATCTGAACAAATGTGATCAGCATCAGGACAAATGGATGTTTTACACTGCGATGTTACATAGGCATGAACAGGAACACAAACAGGGCAATCTTTAACTTGGCATCTGCGATAATGCTTAATGAGAACTTTTGACTGATGACAGCGAGGATATCCACACTGATCCTCTTTACAACTTTTCATATGAAACAGTAATTGTCGCACAGTCATGCAGTTAACTTCTTGACATTTACCGTTTGGAGATGGGCACCAGCGGGCATGGTGCAGAAACAGCAGCCATCTCTGTTGATTGTAGTACTGTCTTTCACGCAGTGAGTTTCCAAGTCCATGCACTACACTTGTTGACTGTGGTATTGTCAAACTAGTGGGAGCAACAGCAGAACGAATAATAGACCCCTCCACAGAGAAATTAGGCCGTTGAGCTTCATCTTGTCCAGTAATCCTCTGGTGAAAATCCTCCTGAAAATGTTTCTCAAATGATGATTCATCCAGCACGTGTGATTTCTGTACTGACTGAGAAAGCCACTGATTCTGCAGACGCGCTTCCAACTGTGCTTGGTTGGAAACATAGTTAAACTGATTTTGTGATTGAGATGACTGATTATGCGGATACAATGTTTGCTGCATTTGCTGAGACCCCTGCGACAAAGCTGAATGAAAGACCTGAGGCAAAGAAAATTGACCAGGTGTTCCCTTATTATTTTCAGAAGAAGTACTTGTCTGGAAGGGGTTGTGCAACTCGGAATGGTGAAACTGTTCAGAAGTCTGGAGGAGTAAAGGTTCAGGAAAAGTGTCTGTTTCGTGCTCGCTTATGGCTTGCCCAACAAGGCCAGACATGAGTGACGACTGCCTCACAGCGTCATTCTTCAGTACATGTCTTTGATGTTGCTGACTATGGCTCTGCTGTTGTTGATGATGTACATATTGTCCATATGTTTGGACAGGTTGTTGCTGAAATTGCTGCTGCTGCTGTTGAAATGTTTGCATCTGCTGCCGGGGCTGTCTTTGCTCTTGTGTAGAATGAACTGGTTGCGAATTCACCTTCTGTAAATGATCAAAAGCTAGAGGCTTATGTGAAATATCCTGCTGCGAACCTTGCTGATGGGTATGCAAAGGATTTATTTTTGATTTAGACTGAAAATTCATTGGGTTTATGCTCTGATTGCCTAATGTGGATCCAATAGGGGTCGTTGAGCCATACAATGTCCCAGATCCTGATAAATCAGATGCATTGCGCCCATATCCGTCACCAGCCACAGGAACATTTAGCTGGGATGATGATGCTGCACGAAGAAGCTTACATCCTCAATTTAATGAAGAATGGGGGACCTCAAGGCCCAGGTATGAACAAAATACACAACAAGAGAAAGGGGGGGTGGGAGAAAGGAGGAAGGAGGATTTACTTGTCATGATTGGTTGATGCTGCAGGGCCCTTGGTGAACTGCCATAAGTAGTTGAACTCAAGGAACCTTCAGATGCTGTAGGCACATTCATTAGCTGTATGTTGTTACCAATTAAGCCCAGTCCACCACTACTTGTAACTCCATTTGAGAGCCCATAATGGGATGGCCTCGGTTGTACACTAGATCTCAAGCCAGCACCCATCTGCATTCCAAGGCCGTGGAGTATGCGGCTGCTCTGATTTCCAAAATACTGCTTTGGCGGCTGATGCTGATGTTGTTGTTGCTGTTGGTGATGTTGCTGCTGCTGTTGCTGCTGCTGTTGCTGCTGTTGCTGCTGCTGTTGCTGCTGCTGCTGGTGCAGCTGCTGCAGTTGTTGTTGTTGCTGCTGCCTTCGATGTTGTTGTTGTTGCTGTTGTTGTTGTTGTTGTTGTTGTTGTTGTTGTTGTTGTTGCTGCTGCTGCTGCTGCTGTTGCAGCTGTAATTGTTGTTGCTGTTGTTGCTGTTGTTGCTGTTGTTGATGTAGTTGTCGTTGTTGCTGATGCTGCTGTGAGACAATTTTCGGCTCAACATTAGAAAAACCAGCCCCGCTACTACATGCAGAGTTCATTGGCATAGATTTTGGAATATTTAATCCAGGAGTAGGTATCATCTGACTTGAGTGGCGTGGCACAGCAGACATCATACTATTTCCACTGGATCCAATAGACAAATGTGCAGCTGACTGCTGGTACCCAGTATTTGTTAACAGACCTGCAGGAGAAAACATTATAGATTGCCCTCAACAAAAGTAAAATGGGACACAAAACAAAAATGATAAAAGGACTTTTCCACCAAAGGTTTACCATCAGATGTAGTGAAAGTGCCACTATGTCCAGTGCTAGTTACACCATTTGCAGATGGTACTATACTCCCCATGTTGGCAGGAGTCGGCTCGACATTACCAAACCTAGTGGTAACAAGCATGGAGTTGTCCAAGGAACTGGGTAGTGATGGGTTTGAGCTATTGCTCTCTGACATGCCTGGAGTCGGTATCATTGTACTGACAGGAGAGGAAGATGAAATGTGGCGTGTTGCTGGTTGGTTGTGATTGGGATATCCCCTGAGTATAGAATGTAAACGGCTCTCCAACGTCTCCATGTTCAAGTAATCCTCCTGATTCGAAAAAAAAGTTTCAAAATGAGCCAAAAGTATTCGGAATGTCCAAGATCTGGAATACATAGGCCTCCATACCTTCAGAAAACGACAATGTTTCTGCAAAAGGTTAGAAATGAAACCCAAAATTTGTTGGCCTACTAGAAAATCCCTCGAATAATTATTTGAAGTACACTAAAGGAACACAAACTCATTATTCTCGCGAACATCGGGAAACTCAACACCTAGAAGATAAGAAAAATAATATACTGAAATTAAGAAATAATAAAGCATTAACCGTTGTAGGAGCAGTCCTATAAAGTCCATCTTCTAAATGTCTCACTATATCAGGCAAACTTTGCAAATGTTCAGCACTGGAACTAGAACGTCTGTGATGAAATATTTGTGTGCTGCAAAAACGGAACATAGATTTCAATCAGCAACAGTTTTGATAGAAAACCAAGGTCAAATTCGTGAACAAGCACAATTGTGCTCACCAAAGTTCAGAGAATGCGTATATACGAAAATTTTTGCAGACATGAAATTACAAAAATTTAGGACGATTATAACTATTATCAACCCCATATCACCCAAATTCCCTATTTTCAGACGCTCCCAACTCCATCCAAGGCGATCTGAGTCAGATCATACCTACCAGATTGGCTAATTTGTCCAATAAGAGGGAAAAGCTTGATTCATGAAAAAAATGAAAAAAAAAATGAAAAAAAAAATGTATCTAAAGTTTTGAAAGAATAATCTTTAATAAAGTGTCTTCTTCTTCCATGAACTGTATGATTATGTATTCAGATGAATCATGTTAAATCAAGCAAAAATAAGCAAATTTCTTCCGAGGAAGCTAAATTCAGGACGAACCAGTTGATACATAAACAATTAAGCCCGGTCAGTGGCTACTTTTCATAAAATAGATATTCAAGTGGGAATCAGAATGCACCCCACCCCCAGCCAAAAATTAAATTGACTAGTTGCAATTCAAAGAACCATAACTACACCTGCTTGCCACAATTCTCCAATTGTTCCATAAAAGAAAAGCCCAACGACCAGGCGAACTAGTTAGCCAAGAGTAATTGTGGAATCTCCAAATTAAGCACTTTCTGTTCCATTTTTAACAGAGAGCGATCATGAACAATAGGCGAAAAAATAATCACATCTATGTCCAGAACTGATAAAATGGAGGTTGACAAGCCCGCATATGTACAATGGCAGATGCTAAACATCATTAGTGCGTCCCATTAATGATCATCATTGTTGAAAGTTGAGGGTTTAATTGGAACAAATCTATGTCCGAGCTTGTTCCTCTAGCCTTTTTCTGCAACAAACTTTTGCTTCCAGCCCAGGGGTATCTAATAACCTATCATTCTGCAACTTTTGTCTATTTACATACGAAAAGAACTGTGTTCAGTGCAAGTGTGACGTGATCACAGCATTCAGATTCTCCCAACTATGAAAACAGACACCAGTCCAGCAATTTACCCATCAAAAACCTGTCAATCAGGATAAAATAGTGCAAAGTAGCAAAATCGTTATCATTTTATCCACCTCTATTTGAACGTCTACTGCCACTTGTAATGAAATTTAGCGATGACTATAATATCATACTAAACAGTCCGTTTAACATGCAGACTAGAAGCGGCTTCAGTATACATATCAATTAAAAACTCAAAAATCAGTCATAGCATTAATGGAAGGATCTTAAAGAATTTTTTCTTAACCTGATCCCTTTAATGTGTTTCTTTAGATGACAGCCTTTCATAATTAGTTCCCGCAAATTTCACATATGAGCAAGTTTAAAACTGATGAAGAATACACAAACATTGAGACAGAGTAACGGGTAATGTCACCCAGCATCATGCTTTGTGGCCGAAAAAATGTTTTATCGACGAAGGCATGTAAGAATATAACAGCATAAAGAGAATTCTCATAATGTCTCGTCTCTTGGGGAATGATCAACAGAAAGCCAATAAACAGCGGATCAAGAATGAAGTACACACTGTTAATCTGGAATTATTAAGTCCGTATTTAGGGAATTAAAGTGCACAACAGAGACACTGCAGTAAGATGACGCTAGAAGACCTATCCATGTCACTCAGAATCCAAAACGTCGTTTCCTGATAATATTAATGCAAACATTAGGCAACATTCGTAATGTATTCGTACTACAGAAAAATAACAGAGATTCAAGTCAACTCGTAGTCAGTCACTCAAGACAAGTGAATATTCTTAGACATAAGTCACACTTTAGCATCAAGACAGAGAAATAGGATTTTCCCCATAGGTCAAGAACAGAACAAAGACATGATGATGAAACAAAGAAACTTACATTTTATCACGCATTAACTTGCGTTGGACAGCAATATCTGGATCCATACTGTTGACAGCTCCTAAGCCTTGCATCTGCACAGGTAGAGTGTTCACATTCTGCTGCGATAAGACAGGCAACTGCGACCCAGTTTGACTGGGTACCTGGCCCGACATCTGTGCTTGCATGTTCATCTCTTTCCCTCCTTGAGACTCTATTTAGGAACTGTGCAGGACTTCATATTTCCGAATCACACAATGTACCCCCACAGAACTAATCCAACTGCATAACAGTTCTTCTATTCCAAATAATTTGACAATGAGCTGGAGATACATTGCACCCCACACGTCATGTCATGAAATGGCTTGCTTTCTTCGCATGTTTCCTGGTCCAATTGACACTCTCCTTGGTGCGAGCAAATGATCGAATTTCCTAAAGAATCTTTCTGGAGTAGTTTACGCCAATGCAGATCACCTGTCAGGCTTGGTGAATATAGTGTATTCCAAGGTTGCCATCATCGTCATAACTGCAAAAATACAGAAAACAATGAAATTGGAGTGCTATGAACAGATGGCTATTCCACGGAAAATCTAATTCTACTGATCCAGTTGTGTTCCTAACAACAGGGCATATGAGGACTGAAAGCCGGAAGCACATAATTCCTTCCTTGAACATGGATGATCCTCTCTTAGAAGCAATTATAACTGCGACGAAATTTAAAGGCGACAAAGTTGCACGTTTTTGGACAAGACGACGAGGAATATCTACAATCGGCCAGTCTGAGGGCCGATTAAAGAACCCTAAGGGCAACCCGCGAGGGAGACAACTGACCTTCCTTATTGAATCGAGGGCTGCAACGAATGCTAGAGCTACGACGACCGAGATGGCCGGCGCGCCCCAACTATCTCTTCATTCAGGAGTTGGGCCCTCACCTGAGATGTTGTTTAGCGACGAAGGATTACGCCGCACAGAACAAGAGAACACGCGAAAATGAGTGGAAAAAGAGATCCCTCCAGAATAGATGAATAAGCACCGCCGTGCCTCGCCACGCCTCGCGATTCCACCGAGATCCTCCCTCGCGAACGACAAGAGGACGACGGGCTCGAGAACAAGGCGGGAATAGCAGCGCGGCGTGACTGCCACTGCCGCCCCTTCAATTGGATGGCTGGGGGGGATGGACGCGATGTGGACGATAGCTGCGCCAATTGCCCCTATTCCCTTGAAATCCAGGAGTAATGATCGAATGGAGTACCCAATTGGTCGACGGCAGTGGCAACCCCCCACTTCCCCGGAGCGGATTGATCGGCCGATGGCGGCGCGGTGAAGCGGGAAAAATTCAAGTCCACTGCTGCTGCTGCTGCTGCTGCTGCTGCTGCTGTTGCCGCTGCTCCCTCCTCTGCCGACTACGAGTCCAACAATCACAGCTTGACGACGGGCACCCACTCGTCGTTCTCACACGGCTTTCTCCTCTTTCCCTCTTCTCTATCCCCTCGGGTTCTTCCTTTCCCCGGTAGCTGACCCTCTTTCTCTCTGTCCCTGCCTCCCACCCTCCCTCGATCGACCGAGTTGAGCTTGAGTTCCGTTTTGCTTGCCAACCGCGGAGCACGTCGCCGTAGTTAACCCCTTTTCCCCCGCTTTTCTCGCATCCGCCCCAGGAAGCTTTGGCCGAAATATAAAAATACCATCATTCTCCAGCAATTGGGACCCTCTCTCGCCCCCCCGTCTATCCGATTTATGAAGGAAAACGCAAAAACAGTAGGTGGATCTGTAATGATAATGATAGTGATAACAGTTATCTTATTACCGATGCTCAAATGTTTCCAATCCCGCTGCTTCGGCTTTATTGACACAAGCTTAATTATATATATTTAATAAATCTAGATATAACGAGGGATAGACTAAATGTCAAATATGAAGATTATTGAGCATAAAACGAGCATATAGATGTCGAACGTTTTCACTTGAAAAATAAGTAACGACGGGTCAAATCAAGATGAGATAGTTTCTATACCAATTAGGCTAGGCGACGCGCAAATAGATAATAGATTCAAGCTACAAGATAATTTTATATTGGTTCAGTCTATGTGACCTACGTCTACTTTACAAAAACATTATCCTTGGTTTTTAATACATCCTTTGTAAGAACGCACTAAAGTGTCAGCTCAACAACCTACAATATTTCATAACGTTAATTCACTCGAAATTTTTAGATCTTCTTTTAAATAGCTCTAGGTGACCAAAATCAGAGAAGCTCCTTACTTTTCTTTTCTAGATTTGATGGCTTTAGGTGGCCAAGTAAGAGATACATTTAATACCAAATAACTCAATTTTTAAAAGAGAGAGAGAGAGAGAGAGAGAGAGAGAGAGAGAAATGTTATTTGGATAGTAAAATAATATATTTTTTTCAGGAAAATCAAGATATAATATTTTAGATCTTTAATACTAACCCCATCAATTGGATCCACTATACTTTTAAAATTTAGCCTAATAAAAAAATAAATTCAAACTTAAATTCAGGCCAAATAATTGAATCAGTTTCATTTAACTTCTGGTAAAAAATATAATTCACCTTAAATTCAAGCCCAAAATTAAATCAATTTTAATTTAAATTTAAGCCAAATAATTAATTCAATTTACACTTTTTTAAAATAAAATAAACCAACATAAAATAGATAAATATTCAACACTATTATTTAATATAAAATATTCAAATATAGATATCAAAATTATTATATCACCTTAAAAATAGTCATATATATTTTAAATATTCATATTAATAAATTATTCACATTAATACTTAACTAGATTAATAATTTACCCAATAGATGTGATTATCATCAAATTACATGACACATATGTTGGAATTGTATGACTAATTGAAATATCAAGTAATGAGGTGAATTGAATTTTCAGAAATTTTGATGATTTCTTAGTTTTAGTGTGATTTTCTATTCGTGCTAGTCTATTTGTCAACACAAATAATCTAACTATGAACTAAAAGGATTTATGTCAATACATGTATGAATGGCTATTTGTAATGGTAAGACCTCTCAAAAGTTTATGACTTTGAATATGACTTTTATACTTGTTTGTCCTCACTTTGCTACCTTCAATCTTGGAGAAATTTATCTTCTAGATGTAGTTATTTCTTTCAAAAATATACCCTAAACATAATGGGATCACAAGCATGAATCTCATGATCATCTCTGCATAGACCTTTCAGTACATCAATTCTTCTCAAGCCAAATAAGGTGGTAAACACCACATAACTTTGTCAAACCCACTCTGCCCTCATAATCTTATTATGTTAAGGCCTAATGAAGAACACATATTCTAATTATGCAATTATTTGGTTGTCATATCAAGTTGATGAAAAAGATACTACAGTTCATTTGTTGTTGATGTATGCAAAGCAAAATCTTGATGTAGAGCATGAAATCTCTTAGTGTATTATTTTCTTTTGGACACATAAAACTTTTCTTTAAGTTGCCTTTCATCTTCTATGAGTTTTTCAATTTTTTTCAATCTCCAACATTTTAGTTGATTTTTTATAGTATTATTTTTTATTAGAATACACCTTTTATATGTTGATCTTTCAATCTTTTATTTTCTTTTTTCCTATATTATTTTGAATATACATTTTAATTCATGTTTTTTAACTTGGTGGAGGATACTAAGAATCAATTTTTGACTTTAGATAATCTAATTTTCCTTCAATTTTTGTCCTTGTGCTTATCTAACATGTCATAGTCGAGGTAAAGTTTTTAAACTTGAACCGTTGATTCAATATTTTTTATTTTTATTGATTTGATACTCATAATAGCTTAGAAAACCTATTTAACATCACATGAAAAGAATATATCATACATATAAACTACAACATGATGGTTGGATCATCATAAATATAATAAGGATGGAATATTCTTTTTTCAAATGTATCAATCTAAGAATAACGTAATACATATTTCAATTGATAATTACTTGTTTTCAATCATTTCTATGATAGAAAATAACTTAATCTCAGAATTGAAACCTCAATATTAGACATTAGAACTTAAGTCATAATAATTAGACTAAGAATATAATTCCAATTAACATGATTAGATCATTGATATATGAAACATTAACTTAACTTCATTTCTAAGTTAAACATATGAGTTAAAATTCAATTTCATATGTTTATCTCAAAAAATAAATCAGTGATTTTTTAATAATAAAAAATCAGTGATTTATATGTAATAATAAAAACCAAAGACATCAGCAATCTAATTAATCAATGCTCACTTTTAATTTTTATAGAGGTTATAAGATCTCAATAATTTTATAATAGTTTTGATATTATAAAAAAAATCTTAAGATTTTTGAAAATATTAATGATCTCATAAATTAGGGAAACATGTATGAAAAAATGTAATTCTCAATCATGGAAAACACTTCATATTTATGTAGTAATAAATCAATCTTTGATTTTTTCACTAGAGATGTTTGTTGATAAGTGACCTTTGATAGGTCCCAAATCTCATTGGCACTTTACTCAAATGTCCTATTAAACTCATTAATGTCCAAGGCATGACATAGTGTTAACAACATTAGCATTCAAGGCAGGTTGTTTAACTTTTCGTTGACATAGTTTAGGATAATCTTCGTTCACAAGAGAATGACCATTACAAATGATATTCCAAACTTTATCAATATTTTAAATGTAAATTCTCATTCTAGCTTAGCAATAAACATAATAGAATTTATTAAATAAAATGTGCCTATTGGTGAAATGCCCTTCCACATACATATTATTATAACTAAATATATGTCCATCTTGATGTCTAATTGAGGATATTTTATTTGAAACTTAAAGAGCTACTTATTTATGGTGACAATAACTTCTTAAACCTATAATACCAAACTTAAAAGCATATCAAGATTGTGGATGCATTAATAGTTTGCATCACAAATGCTTTGGTTTTCTTCTCAACTATTCTTATTCCTTAACTCATTGTCTCCTTTTGTGTTTTTCAAGAGTTACTTTACTTCTAGAAAGACTATCATCATCTTTTCAATCGATTATTTTTATGAATTCTAACTTGAATTATATGAGTCATAAGAAATAATGATGATGAAATGTCAATTTCCACTTCTTTAGATGTGACAGCATCAATACCATTTTTTATTCTTTATAACTTGTAGTCATTATTATTGGCTCTTCATAGTTAAAATAATAAAAACTTTACCAAAGTCTGAAAAAGCTGCCTTCTAGTTTCACATTACCATTGTCTTGTCTCTAGCAATGGGTGGAATGTCTTCAACATAAGATTCATTGTAAAATAGTTTTAGATATTCCTTGAGTGGAACACAAATCTTAGGTAATGAAGAGTAGTGTTTAGATGCATAATTTGAGGGGGAGTTGTGGAAGGAGCATTACGATAATTTCCTCCACTCCTATATTTTCATCTTTTTTCATCTCATGGCAACTTATATATTTTTATTTTTGCAGTTTTTGGAGCTTGTGAACACATCTGAGATCAATCCTAACGAATGATTGGATTTCTCACAAGCGGGCAGAGTGACAATTGGTGCTCTACTCTTGAGGCAAATGGAGGGCCACAACTTGCAAATTTACTTGGGCTGTAACTCCCACCAAGGGTGATCATCTATGTGCCCACTAGCTAAACATTCGGTGGTGGAGTGTTAGAGATGGAGGTCATAGGCAATTCTTGTCATGGAGCCAGCACCTACACAACAGGTGGCTCCCACCAATCCACTAACTTCGACCTCCGAGGGGTGTTTCAGTAGGGCAAGTATGTTTCAGACGTTGAAAGGTATATATCAAACAATACCTTCTCATAAGGTATTCCTTGAAATTTTTTCGGTTTAAAAACCCTACCTTTCCCAAATCAATCCAACAAGTCCTTTTCTCTATCATCAGCTCTTCTCCACTATTGTAGGCACTCCTTGGATGTAGGTCACAACTGTGGCCACCTCCATCTCATTTTTTTCATGATATCAGAACATTTTTGATCTAAAACTATGTTGGTAACCTCTTTTCACTGTTCTCTTAATAAAATTATAATCATGTCCTAATTGGAACAATGATTTATTTTTTTTACGCACAATACTAAGTTACTATTAACTATTTTGATTCAAAAAATCATATAGTGACTGCATTCTACTTATTTTGATAATGAGTACAAACTCGTCTTCTTCTATGACCTCACAAATGAACTCTATTCTCATGTCATAATGGTTAGTGAGAGGAAGACCTACAATGTTAGACTCACACTTGTAAGTCACTCCATAATAGTTGAATGAGCACAACTTCACTATTTGGAGCCAAAGATAAATTTGACTATAATTATGGCTTGGCTATTAAGCCCTCCTTGACGCACCCACATCATAAAGCGTGGTTATGTGAAAAGAATTTGGTTTTGTTGGAGATATTGAATTCAATTGATACAAATATTCAACGAGTAATCCTACATAAGAGGACTGCTCATGAGATCTGAAGTACTTTAGAAGTGATAAATGTTATCAATTGAACAATAGAATTATGGAGTTGAAACAATGAATGATGTCTATTACACAATATTTTACCTTCTTGAAGAGTATGTGGAATGAATTAGATTCTTGTGATCTAGATAGATGGTCATCTATTGAAGATCAAAGAAAGTATCTGCAAAAATTAGAGCTAAGTAGAATTTTCAAATTCTTGGCTGGATTAAATCATGAATACAAAGCTTTGAGGAGCCAAATTCTCAATATGGAACCCATAACATCTCTTGAACAAGTGTATTATAAGATTTTAGGTGAGGAATGGAGGAAAGTAGTTATGGTTGACCCTCCTAAGAATATTGAATCAAGAAATAGGTGATCACTCAGCATTAGTAAATACTTCATGGAAAAATAAAAGTGTCAAAGGTGAAGAAAAGAACAAGGGAGAAAAGAAATATTCATATTGTGGTCATATAAATCATAGTGTAGACTAATATTGGGTATTGTTTCCTGAAAAAAGATCAAATAAATCTAGACAATGAGAGAAAAACTAAATGACATCTCAAGCTTATGCAATCACACATTCATCAAGTTTGAATATACATCCCAATATCAAGAATTATCACAAGACATCACAAGACTTCAAGGCATATTGAGGGAGATGTAAATTAATAAATGTCACAACTCAATCAAAATCCAAGCAATGCACCAAGTCTACAACACCCACCAAATCCAAGCAATGCACTAAGTGTCACAACTCAATCATCACATGGTACTTGGATGGTTGATTCTAAGTATCATCATATATGAATGGTACTCCTCTCAACTTTGCATCATATCATCCTACATCAAGTAGAGATAAAGTAGCTATAGTTGATGGAAGTCAAGTCATTATTGTTAACCAGAGGTCCATCAAGTTAAATAGTCACCTAACTCTACATTTGGCACTTCACATGTCAAATCTTCACATGAACTTACTCTCCATAAGTTTCTAAGGTGACATAGTCATTGCATAATAAATCACATAAATTTAAAATTTATAAAATATTAATTTATAAATATTTAAAATTGTTTTAGTAGAAATAAATTAAGTATAATCTGATAAAATATTCCAAAATTATTGAGAAATTTCTAAGTCAATCATATACATGTAAGATAATATCTAATAAGATTTTATAATTTTTCTCAAAAAATGTAAATTTTTTATGACTTTTAGATTGGATGATAAAGATAAAATATATTTTAAAAATTATGAAAAAGAGAAATTTGGGTGTAGACTCAAGATGACATTAGTGCCCCTAGTGAACATGATTTATTTGATCAAATTAATATCTATAAAAGTTATAAGAATCATAATTGAATGAAAAAGATTTTTGAAACTTAAACATACAAAGTCTAATTAATTTAAGTAAATTTTAAGTTTAAAATAAGAAAGATAAAGTTTTGATAGTGGAGGGAAGAGCCCCGTAAAGCATCAAAATCGAGAGATCTAAGGGGAAGATAAGTACAAGAGTTTATAGTAGCCCTAATGAGCTCTAATCGGCCAAGTCCATAACCGGCTGATACCATAATCTAACACTCCCCCTCAAGTTGGAGTGTATAGATCAAACATGTCCAGTTTAGTTCCTAGTGAGTCGTAGGAAACACTGCTGAAATTCAACAAAGATGTTGGTCAGTTGGTTGACTAAAGAGATATGTGGAGTGATGATGATGCCCTTGAGAACCTTGTCCCAAATAATGTGGCAATCAATCTCAATGTGTTTGGTGCATTCATGAAAGGTGAGATTTACTTTAATGAAGATTGCAGCTCAATTATCACAATGCATAGATATCAAAAGTAGTGTCAAGACCCTCGAATTCCTATAAAAGATATTAGAGCCATACCATCTCATTTGTAGTATCAATTATCGCACAACATTTTATCAAAAGTAGGAGATGACTTGTTCTTCTTATAGTGTTAGGTGACTAGGTTGCCACCAACGTATGTGCAATAGTTAGTAGTTGACTTACAATCACCCTTGTCACTAGTAAATCTGACATCAAAGTAAGCCTCAATCATGAGATGCCTATGGCATTAATAGAGAAGCCCAGTTCCATGCAATCCTTCTATATGTACCTCTAAAAATTCCTACATTAATTGACTAAGAATACCAACTACATAAGATAGTCCAAACGAGTGACAATGAGATATAACAGTTTGCTGAGTAGACAAATATATCAATTGACGTCCTCTAATTTAGGAGAATCATCCTCTCATAACTTTGGTTGAGCCTCCATTAGTGATGAAATAGGTTTACACCCTAGTCATGTTTGTGAGCTTGCTAAAATACTGTCGCATGTCATTTCCCCCTTCAACTATGAAGAACATTTATCCCTTTGAAATTATTTACTCCGATGTGTAGGGTTCATCTTTAATTCCATATATAGATGGATTTTGGTACTTAATTAATTTTAGATATGACTTTACACACTTGACATGGTTATATTTGATGTAGTCTAGAGATAAAGGATTCTAAGTGGGTCAAGGTTATGGAAGAAGAGATGAAAGCTTTAGATAAAAATAAAATATGGGAATTAGTAGACTTACTAGCTAGCAAGTCAATTGTAGGCTCCAAGTGGGTTTTTACCATCAAATAAAACTCCAATGGCAAAGTCATTATGTATAAGGCTCATTTGATTACTAAAAGATTCACACAAATATATAGAGTAGATTATGAAGAAACATTTGCTCACATCACAAAACTCAAGTCAATAAGAATTATACTAACACTTGTAGTACACTTTAGTTGGCATTTATACTAACTTGATGTTAAAAATGCTTTCTTAAATGAAGATTTTGAAGAAGTATATGTGAGTCCTACTTCAAGTGTAAATACTAGTGGTAGAGTATGTTGATTAAAAAATTTGATTTTTGATTTGAAACAATCTCCTAGAGCATGGTTTTATACACTTCGTCAAGTTATGACTCATTTTGGTTATCAACAAGGAAATGTTGATCGTACTTTTTTTGTCAAAAAAACTAATAATTACTACTTCATTTTAATTGTTTATTTGGATGACATGGTTTTCACAAGTGATAATAACATAAAATAAAAATGTTTAAGTAAAATATAGCAAAAGAATTTGAGATCAAAGATTTGGGAAAGCTAAAATATTTGTAAAATATTGAAGTTCCTAGATCTAGAAAGGGAGACATATTTATATCAAAGAAAATATATTATGGACTTACTAATCAAGGCAAGAAGAAAAGTTTTAAAACCATCTAATACTAAAACAAAACCTACATCTCATTAATGGGGAAGAACTCTCAAACAAATCAAGATGTATTTTATGAACAAATTTTTGGAAAGCTTTTGTACCTATCACTAACTAGACCTGATTTATCTTTTATTGTAAATCTAGTGACTATCATTAACTAGTCTGTATGCTCTTGTACCACTCACATGTAGGCTGTCCATTGGATTCTACAATACCCAAGTAAAGGTCTGATTTTTAAGATTTCAAATCACTTACACATTGAAAGTTTTGCTGACATAGATTGGGCTGAATCTTATGATGATTGTAAGTTGACTACAAGCCACTATGTTTTCTTGGGAGGAAATCTTGTCATGTGGCAAAGCAAAAAATAAACAATTGTGGCACAATCGAGTGTTGAAGTTGAATATCATGTGATGGCACACAAACTAACCGAGTTATTGTGGTTGAAAATTTTTATGGTAAGATCTTTGGTTACATGCTAAACTACCACTCAAATTATTTTGTGATAACAAAGCTGCAATCAACATTGCCAATAAACATGCACAACATGATAGGACCAAACATATCAAAATCAACTAACATTTTGTTCAAGACAAGATTAATTTGAAAAAATTATTCCTCGTCTAAACATGATGAGAGGATCAATTGGCCGATGTCTTTACCAAAGGATTATCATCAAGATCCTTTGAATCTAACATGTGTAAGTTTAATGTAGTCGATATCTACACTCAACTTGAGAGAGTGTTGAGAGGGTATATATCAAATAATACCTTCTCATAAAATAATCTTGTAATTTCGTGGCTGTAAAATCCCGACCTTTCCCAAATCGATCCAACAAGGCGCTGCTCGGAAGTAGGTCACGGCTGTGGCCACCTCATCTCGTCCCTCTCTCCCTCTCTCTCTCGTCACGTTTGCCCTCCACCTAAATGGGGGGACCTCGTCTCACTGTCCTCCAGCAAGCGAGGGTCACTCATCTCGTCGGATAGTGGAAGCTCGCCCATCCTGCTGCTCACGCCTACTCTCTCTACCCGATCAACCTCCATCTTGATTTCTTCATCAGGGATCCCCAGGAGGTTCAAGGCTGGTTGAGAATGCACCCGTTGCCCCCCCCTGTGAAGGAAAATAACGGGACAGAACCTTGAAACACCCTCCCCCTCCCTCCCTCTCTCTCTCTCTCTCTCTCTCTCCCCTCTTTACTTTTGGGTTCACGGGAGCGAACCGTCAGCTTCACGAAGACTACGGGGTCGACTGTTCTAGTGGAGGGGCAGTGATTCGCGAAGAAGGCGGCGCTACAGCTTACATTATGTAAACTGAGGTCTTCGCCGTGGCTGCGCCGGCGGTGGCAGCCGCGTCCATAGTCCGCATGACACGCAAGATTTACGTGGAAATCTCAACGTCAAGGCAAAAGATGGACGCAGGAGAATCATGGCATCTCATTCAGGAGATCATGACCCCAAAATCACTCTAGATCTCACTCCTCGGCGTGGAAATCTTGTCATCCCTTCAGCAAGTGGGATCGGGCTCTGTATTTCTCGCACCCACGGTGGCTCCATGCGCCACCATGGGTTCAAGCCACATGCACATCAAAGACTTGCCGCCGCCGGACAATTCACACTGTCTTCTTTTGTCCACAATTGAAAGAAAAGAGCCGATCTTCTGAGTCATGAGGAAAATCAACGCACTCAGCTGTTCATTCTGTCAATAGGCTACCCTACCCTGAGTCCTGACTTTATCTCTCTCTCTCTCTCTCTCTCCCCTAAGGAGCCATCAACCTGATCGGCGAATTCCCTGGGGGGGGGGAGAGAGAGAGTTTGAGCTTGTACGAGCCCATGCTTGGGGATGGGGGAGCAGCGTTACTCCCCCGTCGGCGTTGGCAAGGGTTCGTGGCATTGACGGCACCCACTGTCATCTGACTTCTCTGCCGCCGCTCGGGCCGTCCCTGGCATCTTGGGGGTTTAGAGATGCCGCAGCGGTCTCCTTCTCCGAAACATCCCACCCTAACGATCCCGAGGCTACATTTATCGCGAGGCTACACAAACAAACGCTCCTTGTCTGCGCCGGGGAGGCCAAAGATCAGGGGAACTACCACTGTGCGTCTCGTCCGGAAAGGGTACCCCACCGACGACCGCAGCTTGAGCTGCCCCCCGTCTGCCATCGACCACAGGATGGGAATGGAGGGGGACTACCGCTGCTGGGAATTAAATGACATCGGCTTCGGCTCCCCTCCTGTCCTGCGGACGTAGAAGATCAACAACGACGAGAGACAGACGCGAACGGCAACGTTGTCATTAGTCAGTCCTTGGGGAATCATCCACCGAGCCGATCATATTTGCCTCTCCGTTGTCCATCGTCGCCTGCGTCCGTATTCTCGTCTGCATGCATACATCAAATGGGAGGGAAGGGGGACAGGAGTTCTTTTCTCTCCTGCTCTGCACGCAGCTGGGTGGGGGGTCGGCCGAGGGACTCTGGTCGCGAAGAGCGCTCCCCAGACGGGACAAACGCGCACGGTTTTCTCCTGATTAAAGATTTGCTTGCTCTGCTCTGCTAATAATGACGAGCTAATGACCCGCAAGGGGGCGGCACTCTCTGCCCCCACCCGTCGTCGTCGCACGCGGTCCACGCGCCGTGTTGACGGCACTCACTGTCGTGACGAGACCCTGGAAGGAAGGAACAAAAGAACGAGGGAAGGAAGAAAGCCCTGGTGGGTGGAGGAGGGGGCAGGGGCCCTCGCAGAGTGAACTCCTAGTGAGGGCAGGGCCCCACGGCGACGAATGAGGCCTGTTTTTTTGGGGTGTGGGGCCCACTCGGCTGCACCGTAACACGGCACCCGGGGCGTCGGCTCAAGGGGCCCGCCGCATTAAATCGTCGACCCAGACGCTCGCGCCACTCCGGAGCAGACGTTCGTTCAATGGAAGGGGGCGCCCGATCTACAATTCCGTCGCGCGGGTGGCCGTGGGAGTCCCACGCACCGTGCTAGGTCAGCCGAGTTCCGGGGCCGGTGACCCGACCCAGCAACGCAGAATCCTGGGCAGTGAAAATCGACCGTCCCGCCGCCGCCGCCCTACGCAGCATCGAATATCACCGAGCCGCGATCGGCTATCATATATGTATATGGGCGGACAGATTCTTAATTAATTAATTGGGCGAGCAGCTGATGGCCGCGTTCATCTATCTGTCTGGGGAGCGCCTCTCACCCCACCCCTCCCTGATTCGTTACGAGCCATTCGCGTCCTTCTCAGGCGAGAGCCCGTCAATCAGCGGTCCCTTTCATGCAGACGCAGCGCCCGCGCCCCCCCCACACCCCCCCCCCCCCCCCCCCTCTGACTTAGACGCGTCTCCACCTACCGGCGACAGAGAACGATTGATTCCCTCTGTTGTTCCTCCGTCGTCCGTCCGTCTCATTTCCTCTTCTCGACGCGTGAAGAAAATAGACGAGGAATCAGCGCAGAACACACAACAGATTCGGGGAAGAGGAAGAGAAAATCGTCGCATCACGGCGTCGAAGGCGGGGGGGGGGGGGAGGGTGGCGGTGTTCTTCCACACTGATTTGAATTCCCCGTAAACGTTTCCACGGAGCTTTGAGCGAATTAACCGATGAGTACGGATACGATATGAATATGAATATGTTGCACAAGCACGGAGCGGATCCCCCGAGCCGTGGAGCTTTCTCCAGATCGACGGCCGCCTCCCCTCCTCACCGGTGGGACACGGGCAGGAGGGCCACCACCCAACCCCCCATCTGACGTCCCTCCACCCCGCAACCCCGGGCGCGATCCCGACACCTCGACTAGTTAATTTTTCGGAAAACAGGGCCGAAAATATCCCCACAGAAAAACGCCATCGTCCCGTCATCCCATTTCATATTAAATTGGGAGAACAGAGGAGCATTTCCGAAGCCTCCCCTCTCTTTCCCCTTCCCTCTTCCCCCTGTCGCGCAGTTGACGTGAGTGGGAGAGGAAAGTCGCGGCTTTTCTCCGACGGGCCTTACTCTTTCTTTGGCCGGGTGAGTAGCAACGGTTTTTAGCAAACGACGTATTAGTGCGTAAAAGAGCGTCTTTTACGACTGCTGTGAAAGCGACTCCCCCGCTGACTAAGTGGCCGAGCTCGGCGATTTTACCGTGAGGCTGGGTGGGGAAGGGGCGGCGGGGGCAGAGGAGGGAGTGGAGGATTCGCGATTCCACATTCGCCCCCCGGAGACGAACGCACGGTACACTCGCAGCAGCCCTTTATATACCGGGGAGCACCAGATTGCCCTTCCTCTCCGTTCCAGAAGGGGGGGGGCAAGGAGACCGACCCGACCCATCTGCGACCCTCCCCTCCCCCACTGCGCAGAAGCGGAGGAGAGGGGAGGCGCGTTCCATGAAGCGAGGCAGAGGGAGAGGGGAATTCCAGACGTAGGGAGGGAAGACGGAGGAGAGGGCCTGCCGCGAAGCTGCGCTAGTGGCGGCCGGAGCCGAAGATGATGGTGGGGGGTTCCCATGGGAGGAGATTGTTCTCTGCCGGGCTGAGATCGGCGAACAAGCTCTCCCTCCTCGTGGGCCTCGGCGAATCCTTCTCTTCCTCGCCCGGAGGGGAGGGGCACTCGCGGCCGCCCGGCGCCTGGTCCCCTAGGAACTTCGACTTCGACAGGGCTGTCGGCCTGGGGATCGTCGCCGCCATGAACGACGGAGAGCCGCCCAGAGCAGCCCCGGTTACAAAATCAGCGCCACCGCCGACGCGGTCGGTCCCGATCCCCATCGTCTTCGCCACCACCGGCGGGCAGAGGGGGAACGAGTGGAGGGACGAGGAGGAGACGGAGCTCTCCGAGGGCTACACCTGCGTGATCTCCGACGTCGGGCCCCCGGCCGTGCAGAAGATGGTTTGCTCCGACGACAGCGTCGGCGATGGCTGGGAGCCCTCCTCTGCGGGGCTATTCGAGACGCCCCCCCCGCCTGCCTGGCCTTCTCTTCTTCCACCACCGGAGGACTTTCTCAATCGATGCTTCCGCTGCGGGAAGAAGCTCCACGGACTGGATATCTTCATGTACAGGTAGAACTCGGCTCCCTCTCGAGATTATCTACTTCATCCTGTTGATATCTCGCAGAGCCAGCAATCCATAAAATTTCTGCCCTCGGATTTTGCGGCCAATTTCACGATCCTGCTGGTTTCTTTTTTCGCCTTCTGTTGGGTTATCCTCACGGTGAATTTTGTGGGGGTAGGAATTGCATATTTTTGCTTTGAGTTGCTATCTCCCGGGACGGGTGAGCTTTGTATCTCCTTCATGCCGTAGCCACGCACCATCCTTGCATGATCCTGCCTTCTTGGGTGCACGTCATTCCAATCTCCCGCACGGCGCGGGGCCGCGGATTTGGCTACTGCAGTTGGGGGGGCGGAGGAATTCGCTCCGAGTATAGATCTACTGTCACTTCTGGATTCTCCGACGACCACCAGCACACGGATGGACAGTGGGGGGACGGCCATCATTTCAAAGCTCGTCGTCTGTTCCTTCCTCGTCTGGGCCTGCCCCAGGGGAGGGGAGGGCATCATCAGTCGATCGATCTCCCCTGCTCGTGCTGACGGGTGAGCGTCTGTTTGCAGGGGTGAGAAGGCCTTCTGCAGCGCGGAGTGCAGATGCCAGCAGATGGTGAGCGAGGAGCAGAGGGAGAAGAAGATGCCTTTCGACTGCTCCATGTCCCCCTGCTCCGCCACGGCTCCGCTCTTCTTCCCCGCTGGCGTTGCCGCGGCTTAGACCAACCCCTTTCGTCCTCCTAATGGAGATTGAGGTACTACACAGGGGCGCTATGGCGATCACTGCGAGTGAATAAGAAGAGGCAAACGAACGTCTTTTGTTGGGAGAGAGAGAGAGAGAGGGAGTAGTGGCGTCCTCGTGTTGCTAGGGGGACGACCCGGCCTCTCTCCGTATGTAATTAATCAATAGACAGAAGATGACTTGCAGTCAAAAGTGTCGTGGCCCGTCGTGCTTGCCGAGTTTCTAGTTGGCTTGTAGCTTGCCCTGTTGACTCACTCAGGCAGAACAAATGACTCGTGAGTGTGAGTTTGGTTGTTTTAGGCGAACGAGCGATCGATCCCTCCACCAACCCAGCCCAACAACCCTCTCGCCCTCACCCTTCGCCGCCGACGGGCTGTTCCTCTTCCTCCTCTCGCGATTCCGAGGCCCCTCCGCGACCGTTCGAGAGGCCGACGACGACATCGACCATTCCGACAAGCATGCCCATGCCTCATTCTCTCGCGCGAGATTATTATTTCTTGTCGTATCCCTATTTCTTTTATCATTATTATTTATTATCGTCGCTTGTCAAATTATTTAGTATTTAATATTTTATCCATTACTCTCATTCTGACCGTGGGTCTACGCGTCCCCACACACCTCGCGCGAGAACTGTCTGGTCTCCTGTGGGCCTTACTGAAGTCGTAGGAACATTCCTATCGGGGCCCATTTAGAAGATGGGCCGCAGACACACTCGGCACCCACATCGGGGTCCGGACCCGTTGCGCTTACCGGATCCACCTAGAACCGTTTTGGGGGATCCGGACGCCTTGCTTACTGGGCAAGCAGGTTTCTCTCCGCCCTCTTCCTCGAACGAAAGACGAGTGTTCCCAGCTGCTCTCTCATTCACCCTCCCCCTCCTCTTCCTCCCGCCCGACGCGTTTGGTCGCCGCTGCTGCGATGGATCCGCTGCACGACATGAACCTGGACGCCCCCCACTCCATGGGGACGACCATCATTGGAGTCTCCTACGACGGCGGCGTGGTTCTCGGGGCCGACTCCAGGACCAGCACGGGTGACGGCTCTTCTTCCCCGCTCTATCCCCTCCGACTCCTCTTCCCCACTTCTGGACTTTTTCTGACAGTTTTTCATCCCGCACTTTTTTTTGTGTGTGAAATTCTCATCCATCTCCTCTTTTTTTTCTCCGCAAGTTTCTCATGTTGGTTTAGGGTTATTTCTGCCTTGCCTCCTCCAGGTATGTACGTCGCAAACCGGGCGTCAGACAAGATCACTCAGCTAACGGAAAATGTATATGTCTGCCGTTCCGGATCGGTAATCTCTCGTTTAATCATCTATCCTTTTGCGATCGAACGTTGCTCGATTCATCTTCTCTCAGATTATGCACGCATTTCCGCTATGTTCATTTACATTTTAGCGCCATTCCTTTAATTTTATTTTCGTATCTTCTACTGTCAGCCGACTGGGGGCATGTATTTCTCGTCAGGGAATTTATTCGAAGAATTCATTCGTATAATGTTTTAACGTTGATAACTCATTGGATGATTCCCTCAATCTGCATTTTTTTTCTTTACGAAGGTCTCAGAATTTTCGACCATGTCTATAAATATTCCCTGTAAACCTGTTTTCAGCATAAGATCATCAATCGCCACTGATGTTTTCATCGGCTTTCTTCAATATTTGCAAATATCATCAGCTTGAGGATTCTCCTTTATGTCTAGACCTACACTCGAGACATGAAAACCATCTCTACAGGATGTGCTTACAGTTAGACGTTCCCCTTAGTCATTTACTCCATTTACAGATAAATTTGGTGGTACGGAAATACCTGAATTATGTGAGGAGAAGTATGCCCCGATAAAAGCTCAGTTTGATCTTGCCCATGTGATCTGAATCATCCTATTAGTATATGCCACGGATGTTGTTTCGGTACCTGATTGGGCATTTTTTAGAGAACTTTCCAAGTTTGACATTTTCGAAGTATTTTTTTCTCTGTCAGTTCCTGTGAGAGATCCTCAGACTTCTGTGTGAGTCTTGCGCACTTGTATGTGAGGTGCCATTCGCATTTTTAGATTTAAAACCTCGGATGTATTCTTTTCATCCTCTCTGATCTTTAGTGTCCTAGTTCTTGGTGGAACAGGATATATATGTTCTTGCTGTAAATATGGACAGATAACAACAGGGAAAAATTAAGCGGACATACTGTGAGTGTCAAAAGCCCATGAAGAACCTCCACACACAGTATAAGAGCTGAACAAAAAATAATGCGACTTTTGTGAGGAACCTCCATCCAGATTATAATTAGGATTGTATGTGAAATGGTCGTGTAGTTTTTTCATCACTAGAGGAACATATTGTCTTCCTTAATATGACATGAAGATGTTATAACTGTCGGCAGTATTGGTAAACTTATCATTCCTAAGGATTAATATGTTAGTTTCTCATTTATGTGCTGCTACACCCAGAAGTTTTCTGTTGCTCCTACACCAATGTCTTTCTTTTAGTTTTTTTCGCTTCTAGAAACTGATATTCTTTTCCATTTATGTGCTAATTAGGTCTATTTTGTACAATTTTTCTCTTTCAGGCTGCCGATACCCAGGTTGTCTCTGATTATGTGCGTTACTTTCTTCACCAGCATACGTGAGTTGACTCAGCTAATTTTCTTTCTGACGATGTTTGCATTATTTTGTATTGTTTGTACTTGAATACCAAAAATTTTCAAATCCGCCTCAAAAAATAATAATCGAATACCCTGAGCTGGTCTTTGATTTTCTGTGGCTGTTGGTGTTTTACTCCTGTCCCATTTATCAGTGATACCTTGTTATCACTTTTGACACAATCCCTGACTGTTTTGTTGGTTTTAATAGACCTGTATTAGATTTGATAAGATAACTTATTATGCTTTTATGCAGTTTTAGGATAAATGAGTTTTTGTCCTAGTACTTTCTGGAGAAAATAACATATCTGGAAGAAAAGGCTCATATTTCGTTCGCTCTTCCTTTCTACTTGTCATTGTTCTAAGAAGTATTTCTGGATCTGTTATCATGAGTAGCGACTCATTTATGTTATTTCTCGTTCTTCTAGTTTTTCTTTCTCCACACTTTCTGATTTTAACATATTCATTTTTTTTATCTGAAACGTTAGACGATTAGTAATCATTGTTTCCGCAATCAATGACCTAAAGCATATCTTATTCCGAGCTACTGTCTCATACATTTGTTCGGCTTACTTTCTGGCCAAATAATACTTTGGCGCTATAGAATAATCATGTTTGAGCTTCTTGTTTTAGAATACAGCTAGGCCAACCGTCTACGGTAAAAGTAGCTGCTAATCTTATCAGGATGCTGTCATATCAGAACAAGGTATGTGCTATTTCTTCCCCATGACTCATGAGGTAATTAATGAACATGATATTTAGGAATCCAAATTTTTCTTAGAGACTAAAAAGAATCATTAATTTCATGTTTATGATGTAACCTCTTCTGAATTGGAAATAATTGCTGCCTCTACATAGTTCATCATTGGCCCATTATCAATCCAAGCTTTATGACAGAAATGATCTCACTTGTCCACTAATTTCCACCAGAATAGATATTATTTTTAAAGATGAGCTAATGGAAAACGTCCAACTGACCAACTTTTTGCAAATTGTATTTGTCGATTTATTTTTAAGAGATATGCTGCAGGTATTCTTAGCCTGTTGCGATAAGTAGCTCATTTTTTTTATTTCCTAGAAATTTATTGGTATCGGAATGTAGTCAGTAATTAGTTGATGGAGATATTCTTACTTTTCGAGTATTAATGTACTTTATCATGTTAAGGGGCTTTCTATCCAAATATTTTTTATTTCTTGAAGTTAAACTGATGAATCTATTATATTTTTCAGAATATGCTACAAGCTGGTTTGATTGTTGGGGGATGGGATAAGTATGACGGGGGACAAATATATTCTGTTCCTCTCGGTGGAACGATTTTGAAGCAGCCATTTGCTATTGGAGGTATGTAATTCTTAGGATCTAGATAGATTTTATTAAAAAAAAATGTGATCTATTTCTAATTTCAGTTTCAGCAAAAAAAAATTGTCCATCCTATGAAAGCTAGTGCAGTGGGTATAATTGCCCCTAGTTTCCATGTTTGTAAAATGGTACACATTTGTATAAGGAAACGGCAGGGGTCTTTCTGACTTTCAGACTTGCGAGTTTACTGAATAACTTCTGCATGATTACCATTGATACTCAGGGATACAGACTTAGAGAAGATTGTGGACAGATGAGTGATCAAGAATCTTACCTGCCTTCATGTTACATTCCCAGTAAAATCATTGTTTTCCATCTGTTTGGCAGTAAGTGTGTTTTTCCCACCGAACATTATCAGGTCCTGAATAGTCACTTGGAAGGGTTGATTGGAGAATCAGCTTGAATTGTCATCGTGGGATTCTCCATGTGATGATTTTTTTTTCTCAGTGAAATGGATGAACTGAGTGTAACGTCGTACTGTGGCCTCTTACTTCTGTTGACATGTATGGTCGTAGAAGGGTTGAAAGGATGTTGTTCTACAATAAACTGTTTCGCAGAGGCTTGGTTTCTCTTTGTTAGAAATGGACACCTTACATAAAAACGTCTTGCATGTTTTAAACTATCGTACCTTTGAGCCATTTCTTAAGGAGAGTTATCACTATGAATTTATGAATGTTATGCTACTCTCTTCGTACAGGATCTGGTTCCAGTTATTTGTATGGTTTTATGGACCAGGCATGGAAGGAAGGAATGAGCAAAGATGAAGCCGAGGTACGTAAAATCTGATGAAGCACTGATATCTTATGAAATAATATTTTATACAATTTATTCACTTTAACTACATATCCGGGTTTTTTTTTACTGTGGCATATCTAGAGGCAGAACCATGTTCTCTTATGTCACAATCACAGGAATCTAGACTTGGATAGTTTTGCTTTTCAGTAAAATGTAACACATCTGAGTCATACGAGGTCAAGGTTTATTGACGGTTTGATAGTATCTCTGAACCTTCAAGACAGCCTGAAACGAGGGAAAACTTTACACACTGAGCAATCGGATACTGCTGTCGCTGGTACCGGACGCCGTGTTGTTTATTGACATGGTGACTACCTAGTTTTTTTTTAAAAGACAAGTCTTTGGTTCTTGGGCACATCTTGAACTAGTGGTTAACTTTCGAATATGCATATAAAATTTGATTCGCGTTTTAGGCCTACAAAACAAACTGCAACCCCCCTCCCCAGCATTTTTTTAAACGTTTCCTCTATACTGCAGTTGTTTGTGTGAACCTAATTAAATTAGATTTATGTTAGAATTTTTTTCACGAGAAGACGTCTTCTTGTCGCCAACCAATAGTTTCAGCTTCCTTTTCCTTGGTTGAGGGTACACGATACTTGCACGCCATTGTCCCGTAATTGGTGTCATAGGCCGTTGACGTGCGGCTGCGCTCACCACGCTTTGATCTCAATATTTATATGCTATTATTTTTCGCAGTTTCTGGGTGACGAGTGTTCTGTTCATAAACCTGCCTATTTTCGGTTTCTTCAGTAACCAGACAAGCGTAGCTTCACTTTGTGCTGTAGAAATTGGTTGTGAAGGCTGCATCTCTGGCCATGGCTCGAGACGGTGCGAGTGGAGGAGTCATCCGCACTGTTATTGTGAGTATTTTTCTTACCCTCTGTCCCTTAAAAAGAGACGCATCTGCTCGTGTTATCCTTGGATCGATCTTTGGCGTAATTGTGGTCGAGAAATGGCGGCACTGTGACACCATAACCACCCTCCCAGCTGATCCTTTGGCCGTTTCCTGTCTTTAGATTGGCCCCCGTAGCTGATCCCCAGGGGCCTCTTAACGTAATCTGAATTAATCTCTTCACCTACGCATTGCTATTGAGGTGCATGATCAATGAATATGGCATCTAGTTCAGTGCGCCGGATTGTCATCATTCTACCACCCGCAGGTGCCACATGGTGATGCCCTTCTCTCTCTTTTTTTTTTTCTTTCTTTTTTGCAGATCAACGCTGATGGAGTGACGAGGAACTTCTACCCAGGGGACACGCACCCCCTGTGGCACGATGAGCTCGAGGCCCAGAACTCCCTGCTGGACGTGCTGTCGAGTGGCGGCGCGGCCTGCCCCGAGCCGATGAGCACTTGAGGGGCCAGAGTTTTGCTGGTCTGTCTTGGTTTTAGTCTCTCGACGATAACCTGCAGAGGGGAGGGGAGACGGAGACGCTAATGGCCGTAGCCGCCACCGGCAACCCCGCCCTCCCTTCTGCTGCTTGCTCTCTGGTTTGTGCCCGTTGGAATCTGTACGATCAAAAGAACAGCGACCGTTGAACGTTATTCCCTCCATTTCGACCCTTCTGCATGCGGGTGAGGATGTTTTGGTGCCACGGCAGGGCTTATTATGCGGATAGATGGCCTTGTGTGACTAGGTCTCGTGCCCCCACGCGGTGCGGCTCGCTCATTTTCGTCGTCACCGCCGCAGTCTCAGCCTCAGAAGATCAAACTATTTCACCTCCTCCGAACAGAACTGGAGGGTCTGCCAAAAAATGAGGCTTTGCTAAGAGAGGGGGGGGGGGGGATCTTATCCGATTCCGCACACCCCGCGCTCTCATCTCCCTTCAACTATTCCGGCATCAACGATACCAGAGACGGAGAGGAGAAGCCGCCGCCCCCACCGCGACCTGCGAATTCTTCGCCAAGTGGATCGGGTAGAGGCTCGCCCACCCATCGTCTGTGCGGACCCGAGCCAGGGACGGACAGATCAGTCCGCGTTGTCGTAGGATACGGCAGCAGGTTTGCTGGAGTTGTTGCGCTCGCCCGGGACGTCGGAGTTGTTGTACGCCTGGTATGGAAAGACGACGTCCACTTTCGCGCCGAGGTCGCTGCCGTCCAGGCTCATCTGCTCTACTTCCTGCGGCGACAGTATCTTGATGCACCGGACGCAGTTGACGAACTCCCTGCAGGCAGATTGATATATTGCGTAGCTTCAGCAGAGTCAGAGGCAAAGGGTAGGACCCACTCTCTCTCTCTCTCTCTCTCTGGTCAGTCAACTCACTCCCAGGGGTCGTCGCCGACGAGGAGAACATCGTTTTCGTGATCCACGTACACCAGCTTCCAGCCCATCCGCTGCCGGTACTCGAGCTGCCCCTCGATGCTGAACATCCGGGCGAGATCCCGCTTCAGTTTGTCGTAGCCCGAGTAGCGAGCCACGTCGATCGACCTGCCGACGGCCCCGCGCTTGTAAACCTGCGGGTCGGGTTTCAGGGAGCAGTCGGGTTTGTGTTGTAGCGGGCCGTCGAGATGAAAAAAAGAGAGAGAAGGGCAACGGGAATGATACTGAACCTTTGTGTACGTCCTCCTCCTCTGAAAAGGGGGAGGTGTGGTCCATGACGAAGGTCGAGTCAACAAGCTGCCGTCGCTGATGGTGGAGTCGACTGCACTGAACGCCATGTCTGAGACGGCCCCGAAGGACTGGGCGAACATCGCAGACACCGCTTCTTGCTGGTGGGCATCGTAATCGTGGGTCATGTCGGCTGAAGCGAGATGAGGACGGCTCCTGTGCTCCTTCCCCGGGCTTGCGTCGGCCTTTGCTCCTGACAGAGGATCGCTCGGTGTCGGCGTTCCGAGGATATTGTCCATGGCGACGCCGAAGATGACTCTATTTCCTCCATCTGGCGGGCCTGCGCTCTCATCGACGGCCGCGTCCCGGTACACGGCCGAGCGTTGTCCGCTGAAAGAAAATGGGTAGGTGTGTGTTGCATCTGCTGGGGACAGGCTCGCAGAAGTTCCCGGAGAGGATGAGCTCGGCAAGTCCATACGGGCCGTGGTGTACGCGTAAGATGATGCTTGAGGGGCGATGGTGCCCACGCGAGCCTGTGACTGGGTCTTGGGAATAACAGGGATCGAAGGTTTTACTTCGGGCTTCTGCTGATTCACAGTCCGGCCCGCAGCGGTAGCCAAATCCTCAAAAGAACCGGGGACCTCCGCTGCCATGACCGCGTGGCGGCATGTTTCGACCGAGGAGGCTGTTTGAGCGAGCACGGGGAAACTATTTGTCGAGTTTGGTGAACCAAAGAAGAAGGGGGCGGTGTCTTCTTGGGTGAGCACCGGAGGACTTCCACCTGAGGTCAACCGACAACCACCAGTTCCTGGGAGAGTATTTGCCGATGAATGTTGAGCGGCGACGCTCCTCGGCAGCTCGGTCGGATATGGAAAAACCCTTTGTCGAGGATGCTGGGTAAGCGATTGGGTGCCTGGCATAGGCGGTGTTTCTTCGATAACCATCGTCTGCTGCTCAAGAACTTGCTGGGGTGGTTGAGGTGCAGGTTGTTGCTCCAAGGGAGATTGCTGCTGAGAAAGTCTCTGAGGCTGCTGCAGCTGAGCTTGCCAATCCTGAAACTGTTGGAGCGGCAGCTGCTCCTGAGTCTGGTGCAGTGTGAAGCCTCCACCAGAGCGTTGAGCCTGAGGGGTCAGGAATTGAGGCTGTTGCTGCTGGAGGATCTGACTCCGAGCAAAGACCGGATTCTGCGATAGTTGACTCTCGCTCAGATTCGAAGGATATGCTTGACCGCAGTACAAATGGGGCCTCTTCTGGGGGCCAATGTCTTGGGGCTGTCGTTGGCCTGTAGGAACTTGCAGCCTTGAGAGCTGATCAAACCTTTCGGTTTCTTCGTGGGTTCTGGAAGCATCGATCCGCTCACAGTTCTGCAGGGAACTCCGTTTTCTGGGGTCAGCGAGCGAAAGGTTTTGCATGTTCAGCCTCTGGGATGCGTAGGGCGCGGTCGAAACCACGGCATTAGGCGAGCCAGAGTCATCGAAGCAGATCTCGTAGCCGAGCCAGGGCGCCGCTCTCTTCAGGAGGTTCTCCATCTCCGTCGGGTCGCCGCCGTCGTCAGCTGCAGAACAGAGTATGGGGAATTTGTGTCAGCTCTGGGAGGAGGAGCCAGGGAACTGGAGAGAGTGCGATCAAGAATTTCCCGGTACCGAGCAGTCCAGGGCGTCTCAGTTGCCTAGATCCGGGAAAAGGGAGGGAAGGGCATATGACGAATGGCGCTTGAACCAGCTCGATCTCCCATACTGACACCCTGTCTCGCCTTTCCCCGGGTGCAGACTCGTCCCATTCGACCTGTTTGGGGAAAGAAAACACATTATGGAATTCGTGATTGAGCTGAACCCCCAATCCAGTTCGAGTGCAGACAGAACGCGACTGGGGAGTCGTATAAACAAACGGGCGGCCATCACCTGAAGGTTCCGCCACTTGGAGTTCCTCCACCTAACAGGATCGAGATCGCCTATGCCCGTGATAGTACCCGTGTGCCTGCGGCGGACAGACGAGAGAGAAGGATTATGTTGCTGAAGGGCTTTTCTTCTTGTGAAGGAAAGAACACGTTTTTTGTTTTATTCGTTGAATTCAGATCGAAAGGATGGAAGATCGATTACCTTCTCTTACCTGAGTCCTCTGCTTCGAGCATCATTCGAAACCGCGTGCCGAAATCCACGTGGTAGCTGTAGATCGCCGTCTTATATTTTGCCAGAGGGATGACGAATGCTGAGGGGCTGGCTCTGCGAGAGCGGACCTCGATCATCATCCCCGTGAAACTCGGCGACGAAGTGGAAGGCAAGTGCTCTTAAAGAGATGGCGATGAAGGGAAAGTAGCGAAGGAGGAGATGTAAGGACCCCCACCTTGGATTGTAGAAGATGGTAAATCGACTGCGGCTTGCGTAAGCATGCGCCGCCGCCGCCAGAATCCCGATCTGGATGCTCTCACTTGACAGCACCGACGAAGATATGTTGGAAGGCTGCCGGTTGGCCCGTCTGATCCCCAGCAGAAGCTCTTTTTTGCCGCCCCTGCTCGATCCGCGAACAAAAGGTCAGCTCCAAGCAGTCCGCTCCGGGGATCGGAAGGTCAACAAAGAAGGAAGCGAGGGTTCCTGCCTGATGAACAGGACCGAGTCGCCGGCGACGAGCCGCTTCCCGTTGACGAACGTGCTCCAGCCGGTTGTGAGTAAGTGACGTTTTGGTTGACCTGATCAATGATTAATGGAGGTGGGCAAGAAGGAGAATCCAAAACCCATTTTCGACGAACCAGATTCAAATGAATAGAGCGAAAAATGAAAACGACGACAGTAAATAAAGAACCGGGTGGGGTAAGACCAGGAAGGTCCTCGAACCGATAGATTGACGACAGTAAAATGGATATATATATATATATATATATATATATATATATATATATATATCCAGAGAGAGAGAGAGAGAAGGTGGGTGGAGCTAGAGACGATACCTCTGTAGATATGGCGGAAAGTCCATATGTTGCCATGCAAATCTCTTGCTTGCAGCTCCTGTGCGGGAGGCTGCATAGAGTAATCCTACATAAAACGCAGTAAACAAGGACGATTCATTGAATGGTTTCAAGGCTAAAAGAATATTCTAGCAAAAGTCCGTGATACGGTGGACGAGAACTGGCGCTTACGAGAGGCGGGAAGACGTTCTCCGCTGCGCGGCGAGGAACGGAGAATCCTCCATGGGTGCTCGTGTCACTTGCCGTCAAGGTTTTGCAGAAGAACTCCGTTTGGGATCTCTCTGGTTTCAGTCCGAGATCCGACGTCGTCGCCACTCCCTCGTCGTTCTGTCACGAAAAAATAAAATGGAACAGGAGAGAATCTTAGAAAACGTGGCCATCGCTCAGGACAGCTTGCGTGAACAGTTCTCCGGAGCTGGTTAATCATGAAGTTTGTCAAAAACAAACACACTTCGAATGGCCATCTGATGTCGAATTAATCGTACTCACCTTGCTGTTTAGCGGCTGAAGCGTCATCTGGGCGAAAACATCGTCGGTCTCTGGATCTGCCTAGAGAATTCGCGGAAACTAAGCATCACTCCTTCTCGGTGGTAGAGGCACCAAAGAGCGGTCATCGCTTTGATCAACAGGGGAGGGAAAACCAGGGAATGCGGAGGCTTTACATGCAGAGAGACGCTGTGCAGGAGGCAAACCAACTTCCACGGAAGATTTGGGTAGCTGGGAATCTGCGCATCGGAATTCCTTTGCATAGTGGCCGCAATCTGAAGCGCGAAAAATGAGAACTTTAGGATCAGACAAAGTAGTATCTATGATGATTGTATATGGAATAGAGAAGAAGAGTCGGAATTGGGATGTAAGAAAGAAACAGTATGAACAGGATGCATTTGTGGGAGAGGATTGATCGGGTTCAAAACGGAGCCGGAAAGGGAGAGAAGGGAGCCTTCTCCAGCCTGGGCTTTGGTACACCGACCTGCTCGCTGTGGCCCTGGGGGAAGTAGACAACGAGGCTTCCTTCGGGGGGCAAGCTCACCAGCGGCCCGGCGCAGGCGTACCACAGCTCCTCGTTGATCCCGTTCGTCTCCCCACCACCTGATGGACAACACCGGTCAGTACATTGGCGAGGTTGCAATCTACTATGGTGTTATCTAATATGGTGAGTGAGGGAGGATTACCTTCAGAAGAGGTTCCTCCCCTTGAGACCGCCCCGCCGGCGCTCCCCGGAGCTTTCATCATTTCGCTCATCGGTTCGGCACCTCCGGATCAGGTGACGACGGTGGACTGCACCAATTTAAAGCTCCTCCGGCATCTCGGATGTAGACCCTGCGAACTCAGCACCGAGCGACTTGTAGTGCCAGCGGAAGGAACGGGGTGCCGTCCCCTGACCTGCGGTGGCGGCAGATGATGGAAGGAGGATATCTCTCCTCCCAATGAGCCCCCTGTCCCCTCCGCTACAGTGCTACCGTCCCTCTCGCGCTATCATCTCAGGCACTCGTACAGGCCTGTCCTGGCCGTCGCCCTTTCACGGTATGATCTCTCTCTCTCTCTCTCGGTCTCCTGTTCTGTGTGCATATAAACTGTCTCCCTCCGTCTGGTCTCCATTGATGCTCATCTCTCTCTCTACTGTTCATGACGTCATGTTTGGTTTCGGCATGGGAAAGACAGTAATGACCGAGACCCGTCACTTGTCCCACGGTGGACCTCATGCCTCATCTTTCTTGAGTAACTCGGCTGTAATTTTATTTCATCTTTCTTGAGTAAGCCATATGAAACAGACGCGAGCAACAGCGATCCGATCCGTGATTACTCCGAGATGGAGATTTGTACATGTAGCAGGCATAGTTTATCGATTTCCAGCATTCAAGCTGATGACAACTGGCCGAGGGTCTTGGCGGGAGGACCGTGACGAGTCAAAGCCGCCACTGGAAGGGGAGCCATTCTGGGGAATCCGGCGAGCGGATTACAGATTTCTTGCCCTGGCAATGTTTCCTAGGATGACACCCGTCCGGTGAGGCGGCTTCATGCCTTGTGCGCCTTCCGGCGCTCATTGCCGCTGTTCCCACCGGCGGCAGAAGAGAAGCCCACCCAACCAGAGAGGCCGCTGTCGCGGCTGCTGTCTGTCGTGTCACGTTGTATCGTGCTGACAGAACTTTTCTTCGTCTACGTCGGCGGTGTCTTCTCTCTTATTCTCCGACGTGGTATTGCTGTCCTCCCCCGATCAGACTTATTTCATTCCAGTTCTACCCTATTTTATCTCATCCTTTCTCTCTCTCTCTCGCTCTCTTTCTGAACCTGTGGTTGCTGCGTTTCCCTCGGTCGTCGCTCCCCAGGCTGGGCTTTGCTAGAAGGAATCTATGCGTGCCATCAGACAACGACGACGACGACGTAAGCGGCATTAATCAACTCTCCCCACCAGGCGCCCCGCGGGAAGCCGCCGACTTGAAGAGAAGGATGGCTACCCAACGGATATCATAGGGTATATCTCATACACGCCCCCCCTCCTCTCTCTCTCTCTCTCTCTCCCTCTTCCGGAGGGGCCACCGGAGGGAGGGGTGAGATTCCACCTGCTATGTTCTCCTTGGGATAGATAACTACTGGGTAACTACCGCGTCCTCCGCAAGACAGCAACCGAGTAACCACCCCCTCCCCCTCCCCCTTATCCATGCATGTCTGAGCGTGTCGGCAAGGATTCAACGGCAGGGTTAGAGGGGGAGTAGCCGCTCGCCATGCACGTGGGTAGCGGCGGACATCGAGCCCCCACCGTCAGACTGCACAGTTCGGGAGATCAAACTCCTCTGGTTTCAACGCGTCCCCCGTTGTTCCGTGAGAGGCAGCTGATCTACCCACATTACGCAATCTCTCTCTCTCCTCTCCTCTCTCTTTCTCTCTCTATGGCCGGAGCTTGTTCATATATTATTCCCCCGATCCATTTCTTCGCTGATGTCGCCTATTCATATAAGAGAACGATGCTCTCCCTTGACAATACCGGGCGTACACGTGCCAGCCCCCCCTCCTCTCTCTCTCCTTCTCTCTATGGGATGAGCTACCCGTTCGAATCTCATGCAGTGGCTTACGTCCAAAGAAAATGTGAGAAGATCCGCGGAACGTGGGCGCTGGAATAACCTAATGGTTCCGGTGGCATCAACTTCTACCAAGGGCCCGCCCTCGCGGCCCCACTTTTTTGACCTTTGCGACGTGCGGGAATCCCCCTCCAGTGGCGTTGACCTTCCCCCCAGTTACCGTAGACTTTCCCACTACCGCCGCCGCCGCCGCCGCCGCCGCCAATAGTATATTTATGGCGACGAAGGATGGCTCCCCGAAGACGACCGCCAACAACCGTGGCGACTGTCGAACTTCGGAGAGGCGTCGGCCCATTAAATGCTTCGATGGGCCGAGTTTCTTGTGGGCTCTTGGTCGCAAAGGGGTGCTTGGTCCAGCTGCCGTCGAGGGGAGAGACCGTCGAACTTCGGAGAGGTGTCGGCCCATTAAATCCTTCGATGGGTCGAGTTTCTTGTGGGCTCTTGGTCGCAAAGGGCTACTCGGCCCAGCTGCCGTCGAGGGGAGATAAGGGCAGGCGAAGCGTCATCGAACGGCGTAGATTGTGACAACGAACTACATCGAACGGCCCTCGCGTGGCATCGTCTCATTTCTTGACTCGGGGTTTTTCTCTCTCCCTTGTCTTCGTAGGCTCTCTCTTACCTTGCCCCTGTAATCTGCTTGCTCCTCTCCTCTTCGGTCTCTGCTCCTCTCTCCCTCTCTCTAGATAAACTAGGGTTTATCACTCCCTCGGCAGAATGGAGCAGCCCTCGATTGCCCCTGGCGGCGTCCCAAACTCCGGTGCTAATTCCTTCCCGTCTCCGAAGTCGTCGTCCTCCTCCGAGTCCTCTTCGCGGTCGTCGAAGATGGACGGCAACGGCAGGACGGCGACGGCGACGGCGTCGAAGAAGCCGTCCCCGCCGACGCCGGAGGAGCTCGTGGCGCACTACGAGGCGCAGGGGTTGGAGCCGAAGGAGGCTTCTCTGCGCGTCATCAGGGAGCTGCAGACTGTCCTCTATCGAACGGTGGCGTCCGGGAGGGGGAAGAAGGACCGCTTCATGGGCGAAACTGGCCGCAAGCTCGACAACGCCAATGCCCGCCTCGCCCTCGTCGAGATGAAGCTCGACGCCAAGCCGGGGTACCCGGAATCTTTCGCCATCGGCGTCTGCGCGGGGGCGGCGCTTAACGGCGTCGGAGCTGCGGCGCCGCATATTCTCGGCGGACTCCGCAAGATGTGGGAGGCAGTCAGCGGCGCCACCAAGGACCATTCTTCTCCCCCCTAGAGCTTCCCATCGCCATCCCCTTTCTCCTAAGGTTTCTTACCCTTTGTTCATAACATGTATTCTCTGCATGATTTACGCTTTTCGGGGGGAGGGAGAAGGGGGGAGGAGCTTGATGGGGCTGCGAGACTGGTCGAAGGCTAAATCTGGATCTCAAAATTTGGTGGTCGCATCGTGCCGTGTTTGCCCGGGCGGTGTTTCTTTCTCTCAACCCTTGCGTGTGTATGCAGCAGGGAATCACCGAAGACTCTCCCCCTCTCCGCCCCTGAGAAAGCGTGAGGGAGGTCTTGATCCTTGGTCCGCGGGGAACGAAATGCTGCGATTTTCCCACAACGGGCTGATGATGAGCTGCAGAACTAGGAGAGTACGATCCGGGTCCTAACAGTTCCGTCGACACCTCGTCCGGTCGACGGAGACCGAGAAATCGGGGAAGGATAGGTGGATGAGTGCGGTTCAGGCTGCATCGTCCACGGAGAAGGTTCGGTTTCCAGTTCACGAAGAGGATCACGCCGGCCTCGAATTGGGTGGGATGAAGGGAGAGGACGTGCCCTGGTTGACGATGTTTGTGGGCGTCCGCCCTGAACATGTGAGTCTTGAAGGGCCCCGTAATCAGCTCATCCGTGATGAGGCGCGCGCTGACCTGGGAACTGGAACCGAAAACTCTGGTCCCGTGCGCAGATAAACGAAGAAAGGTAATCGTGCGACTGGAAACTGATTAGTTGGGTACAGCATCTGTATGATTTCGTGCTTGTACTGTGAGGCGGTTTTGGGATGATTCTGAAATCTAACAAGGGTATTTCCTATTTCCTGCTAGTCGGAATGGCGATGGGCCGTGACGGCAGGCGCAGGGGCCCGAATCATCCCCTCACGTCTCCTTCCTCCCACGTTGTGCACGCGGCCTCTCTCCCCTCTCGTTCTCGAGTGAGCTCGGGCGCTGCGCATCAGGCATGCTGAGTAGAAGTGGCTCGTGTTGCCGAGTCCTGCGGAGGCGGGTGGCCGTCAACGTGTCCCGGTGCTACTCTAGGGTCTCCCCGCCACCGCCTGCTCCGGCGACGGTCATCAGGGTCTCCAAGAACAACTTGGCCTTCCTGGGCCCCCCAAAGGAAGGCCCTAAGCCAAGGCAGCTCCTTGCGCTGCCCCCGTTTCCCGCAGACGGCTCCAACCCTCTGCCTGGTAGGAAGAACTTCCCCCCGGCGGATGAGCCGGGGCGAGCGGCCGCCAGGGTCACCGCAATAACCTGGGCTAAGCACTACTTCTCAGATGTCCCCCCCGCCGTCATCCAGAGCCATTTCAACAAGGGCCTGGTGAGTCCCATCCGCTATTTCTCAGGCTTGCCCATCTCCCCGTCTTTTTTGCCGATGATCAGCGTCGATATTCGTTCAAACTTGCTCGCGTACCACGCACCCATCAGAGAAATGCGACGATCCTCCCCCAATCTGCAAGATATGAATAGCACTAGCGCCGATTCTCCCTTCGCCTGGTTTCTGGACATCGTGCCTGAACCTCATTCTGGTTGGAGGCTCTGGTTTTCCCTTTCCCCCAAAACCTTGGGAAAAGACAACATCTAATGCTTCCTTACAAAAGAGACCAAGTATTTGCTCCTCCGGCGTTCGTAGCTTTGGGTGTTGACTGCAGATTCTGCGTAGCTCAAGGGTTTGAGATATTCCACAAACTCCGGAGATACAAATTCCACTTGGGTTCTTTTCTTCTCCTATTGCTCTCCCGTCAGGATGTTAAATTGAAAAAAAACAAAACAACAACGGGGCAGATGATGTAGCGATATGGGAACCATGCTTGTCTGAATATTGTGGTTATTGCTTCATGGTCTGCGTAAACACATACACCCACTGAATGCCGATGTGCGCGTATTGGCATCGGTTGTGAATTGGATTAAAACCAAAAACCGGGACTTTTCTTAACTGATTAGGGGCGTAATGATAGCAATTTATGCGCGGTATTGGGCATCCCACGCTGAGTATTCCTTGCTTTACATAGTTTGAGCTCACGTGGGTTCTCTCTTCCACTGTGGATTAGGTCCTGGCGGCGCGTCCTGATCATGAAGCAGCGTCCCTTGGGAAGCAAAGGTCGATTCCGAAGACGAGGGAGGTAATATCAGTTAGTTACTCTATGGTTTTGGTCGCTCATTTTACTGGCGGTGCACCGCAGACAATATTGCTCGATTTTAAGCATACCGATGTAGTCCACAGTTGGCTGGATAATCTTGCTCGTTTCTCCCTCGTGATATTTTCCCTAATATGATGTGTTTGTTATATGCCCCGGTGGACATCTTTTAAAAACACTTGGAAGAAACCTACTACTGATATTGATCTTGCATTGCTCTGAGGCATGGGGCACATTTTTTACTTGCTCTGAGGAAGTTTGCCAATCTATTTACAGATCAAACATAACGAAACAATGGAGCCCGGCATGCAGATTTTCATGCCGGTGTCTGTTGCAGAGATGAAAATTTCGAGAAGATATGAGACCATCCCAACCACGACTCTCAATCCAAACGCTGACGAAATCGAGTACTTACAGAGGCTTGTGGCCTACCAGGCACGCACCCATTCTCTATGCACGCTACCATGGTGGATTTCTTTGCACGTTACCCATTCTACCATGGCAGTATGGTTCTAAAGATGGTGGCATCTTGGATATCTCTCTGGTCAGCTCCCTTTTGTTGACATGAAAATATTATGCTTGCAGGATTCTGCCATAATTGTGCTGAACAAGCCCCCAAAAATGCCCGTCAAGGTCAGCGTCTCAGAATGGTTTTGCAGAGTGAGGTTATGCGTCTTCATGTTGTTTCATCCCCGGGCACATGTATTTTCAGGGAAGCCTGCCCGTTCACAACGGCATGGATGTTTTGGCCGCTGCGGCATTGTCTTATGGCAATGAGGAGGGTCCCAAATTGGTAAGCTGTTGGATGCCTGATGTGTGATGCATCTGGGAGCATTTTTTTCTACTCCAGCCATTTCCATGCTTACGAATCCCTCCGCCTTCTCTGTGTTGTTCCTTTTATATTTCCCATATCGGCATTGATGGGCAGGGAGATAAATACCTGCCGTTCATATTCACAACAGTGTCTCGCCAGTGGTGGGCTCAAGAATCTCCTTTCTTTTTTGTGGCAATTCGCCAGCATCCCTGCTTCTGAGTCTTTCCCTGTTGGTCAGGTGCATCGGTTGGACGCAGAGAGCAGCGGCCTACTCTTGATGGGCAGGACGAGAGAAAGCACTGCGTGGTTTCATTCGCTCTTCAGCAGCGTCCGTCATGCGAAATCGTCTTCGGAGGTACTAATCAGCGTGGAATCTTTACCTGTTTCCTTGAACTCACTTATCCAAAATACCCTGTGTTCGGAAAAACCGAAATGGAGAATACCTCGAGCTACCTCCTTGGAGAAATTTAAATCCGCCCTTCAGTGCTTGGAGAAACTCCTCCGCACCCCCCACCCCCTCCTGTCATGAATGGTGTACCGATTTATGGAGGTTGGAGTGCCGATCCTCCCCTGTAGACTTTCTTTAATTCATATTTTTCTATAAAAATTACCCTGAAAGAGAAGAGAAGGGATTATTTTTAAAGTGGTGAAAAATATTTTAGTGTTCATTTTTGGGGGAGTGAATGTGGATGAAAGCTATAAGAGCGTGAACCGTTTGTTCATTGTCCGGGTGCATCTATGGAGGAGTGTACAGAGTGGAGACCATTTCTTGACCTTTACTGTGCCATCTTTGAGTCTTGCCAGTCATGGGATCTTTCTCCTCAGATACCCGTCGTTTTTTTTTTAATTTTCGTCGAATTTTCCAATCGTGCCCTATTATTATTATTTTCTTCAATTTTTTTGTTGAGTTTTTACTGCTGATGTTTCCTGAATGATGATCTGCCACCGGCCAATTTCCTAGATTTCGAATGGAGCCCACAAAGCTACGGTCCAGAAGTACTGGGCGTTGGTAATTGGCCGCCCCAAGGAACCGGAGGGGGTCATCTGCGCTCCACTTTCAAAGGTGGTCTTTTTTTCTTTCTGGTTTCCTCGGGTTCTCTCCTCGTACTGTTCTATCGCCTGCCCTACAATCTATGTTGAAGCAGTTGAAGATTACCCAATGACATTAGTTGCCAACGTGAGGTGTGAAATCGATCCGCAGTGGGGATATGGAGAAGGCCTTCTGCGTGGAGTAATGCCTTGAGATATGTGCATCGATGGCAGCGACATGAGATGACAGATGCATGCTTTTTAATTTCAGGTGCTGCTAAGTGGCGGTAGGACGGAGAGAGTCATCCTTGCCCACCCCTCCGGCATTGATGGCCACCGAGATGCGGTGACGGAGTATCGAGTGCTGGGGCCGACCATTAATGGCTGCTCCTGGGTCGAACTGCACCCGCTGACCGGTCTAAAACACCAGGCATGGCTCACTGCAACCCCTCTCTGCCCTCGAGTTGATCTCAGTTCATATTATTCACGTATAGAAATGATTCAGAGATCAATCTACGAGTGCCATGCTGAAGCCGGAGTCCTGGTTAAATCCCGTATCGCGTACAAATCTCGTGGAGCTACGCCCTCTGATGATGACTTTTCCCTTTTTTTTCTAGAGTAAATCGCATATTCTTCAGTTTCATAGGTCAACGGAAGAGCCGGTCTTCGATGATAGGGGCTATGTTGCTTTGGAGACCCGTTCATTTGGCATTATTTCGGCGGAGATGGCATGGTTCTTACGCTCGGCTTTCTTTTGAACCCACCAGCTCCGAGTGCACTGCGCGGAAGCGCTGGGCACCCCGATAGTTGGCGACTACAAGTATGGGTGGTGCGCCCATCAACGGTGGAAGCAGATGCCCCAGGTAGACTACGAGCCGGTGACTGGTGAGGCTTACAGGCTAAGGAGACCCGAAGGCTTGGCCGTCCAGAAGGGGAGCGTACTCTCCAAGGTTCCCTTGCTCCACCTTCACTGCCGGGAGATGGTGATCCCGAATGTCGCAAAGGCTCTCAGGCTTGGCCGCGAAGGTGGTCCGTCGCCTGGCGGAACTGGTGATCTTCTCCGATTCGTCGCGTCGATGCATTCCCACATGCAGATTAGCTGGAACGTCATGTCCTCATATTTGGTCTGAATATATGTATATATACATATCTAGAGGGAGAGAGAGAGAGACGTTCGCAATAAGTGCATGATTTTGTCCGACGTCCGTTCTCTTCGAAGCACTTGCGAGGGATGATCGTCTTCCAGGTTTTCCCCCCAGATTGCTGCCGGTTGGAGAGCGGCACAGGTGATACGGACGGTTGATTCGGGCGAGCCAACATTCCAGCCACCGGGCGATTCTCTCTCTGCCCGTCATTGCCTCATATTTGGTCTGAATATATGTATATATACGTATCTAGAGAGAGAGAGACGTTCACAATTAAGTGTTTGCTTTCTCCGAGGAACCTAAGGATGGATATAATATACTCCTCTACTGTCTCCCTCTCTCTCTCTCTCTGTCTCTGTCCCCTTTGACTGCCACCCGAAGGCAAGCATGTCAGCAGAACAGAAGATGTAACTTTAGTAATGCTCTGGCGAGTACGATGAACTTCTAGTTAGTCTATGAGAGGGCTCGTGGGAGCACGGTTCTCGGCCATCCTGGAATTCGCGTCACGCAGCAGGCGCTAGTCAACTAAGAGTGACCGACCTTCCGACAGGTAGGCGCGATGAACAGTCAACGTATGGAAGAACCCGGATCGATCCGATGGTAGGTTCATCCATCTCGCTTCGATTCTTCCGCGGGCGTATTGCTTACTTGGCACACATGGGGAAGTGCGGCATTCTTGCGAATAACAAAAGGAACGCCGACGCGGACTTTCTCTTGTGGCATTAAGCGGGCCCACCATATTGTCTCGCACTAGGAGGGCCCTGGGCCAGTGGAAATGACCGTCTTTTGTTGACTCGACTCTTAACATTTGAGAAATAGAAGGAACATATCCCCGGAATCTGGTCAAGACGACAATCCCGACCGTGGTTAAGGCCGGTGTTATCCTAACACAGCTCTCTCTCTCTCTCTCTCTCTCTCTCTCTCTCTCTCTCTCTCTCAATTGCGAGTTTAATACATGACAACGACGATGGGGTTTGAAAATAAATCCGAGTGGAATTTGGAAGGGGTGAAGAGCGGGGAAGGGCTCCTTGATTATCGGCGTAACACTCGCCGCTACCTCAACGTCCCTTAGTAAACGTTCAAACTACCTCTCCCTCTCATCGGAGTCCCCGACTCTGCGGATCCCCTCTCCTCCTCTCCCCTTATAAGTACCGCCCCTCCCCCTCCTCCCCTCCCGTCGCCAGGCATTCATTCACCTCACCAGATCGCGAAGAGTTCCTGCTCTCTCTCTCGCTCTCTCAGAAGCCAGCCAGCCTAGTCTCTCTCAAGGTGATAGAAGAAGGAAGAGGATGTCGAGCGCGATGAAGAAGGTGGAGATGGTGCGGCAGATCGTGAAGCTGAAGCAGGTCATGGGTCGGTGGAGAAGCCTAAGCCTTCGCCCCCACCATCGCGCCTCCCTGGCTTGCGAGGACGACGCCGGCTCTTCCTCGGGTCGGCCCATCCCGCCGGGTTTCCTCGCCATCTACATTGGGGAGGAGCGGCGCCGCTTCATCATCCCGACTCGGTTCCTAAATTTCCCGGTAATCACCTCCCTGCTGAAGAAGTCAGAGGAGGAGTTCGGCTACAACTTCTCCGGAGGCCTCGTCCTCCCTTGCAGCGTCGACTTCTTCCGGCTGGTTCTGCAGCTCCTGGAGAAGAACGAGGCCAAATACAAACTGTTCAGCATCGAAGACTTCGTGGAGCTTAGCGGAACCGGTGGGATCGAGGACCCCGATCCCTTCTCCTGCAGGGACGACGTCGCCGCCGACGATCGTTACAATGGGTTCTCGCCGCTGCTCCAGAATGCTAGGGTTTGATAACCCAAGATCAATCCCCCCTCCCTTTTTGTTTGAAGAGCCCCCAGGAATGTGTATGTAGACGGCGAGAGGCGTTTCTTTAGGGTTTTAATGTCTGTCGCCCGTTTCTTCTCCTGGTTGCACCGCCATGCTTGAAAACCCCATGTTCGCTTCCCCGCATTCCGGAAGGAATAAAGCGTTGGAGCCTCAACGAGATGCCGGCCTTGTCTCTCCGTTACATACTTCAAAGATTGGATTCCCTTTTTCGCGGTCAGCGCCACCATCGGCTGCTCTCTTTCCCTCGCGATAATGCCGCAGTGATGTAGCGACGCCTTTGAACCGTTCTGCAACGTGGTGCACTCTACTCGAACGGAGGAGCGCGGGGAAGCCGCCGTGGGGGCACGATTTCTCCGGCGATCTGCCATCCTGCTCCTCCGCTCATTATCATCATCATCATCATCATCATCATCATCATCATCACCATCATATACTTCTGTCTATATTCTTCCTCCCCTCCTGTCTCGACGGCAGCGATCACTGGGACGCAGCGCCGTTCCCCCGTCGCGAAGTTCTTCCGACCGGAAGAGCCCCCCGACTTGCTCAGCATCCTCGCCGGACTGATCCGATCCGATCGCCGATCGCCGGCGAGAAGCTGAAATCTCCGGAGCAAGGATTCCTGGTGCATTCCTGCTTATGCGTAGCTTCTCGCTGTGATAAATTAATAATATTGATATAAGCATTTGTTTGTTTTTAAAACATTCAATATGCATATAATTAAAAGGAAAAGAGTTACAGAACCCATGCAGGCCCACGGCAAAGGAAAGGTCAAAAGTCAGCGAAAGGATACAATCGTTATTATGAAACGTATCAGGGGGTATAAAAGTCTATTCTCTCGCGCTAGGGTTTCTCTGGGAGTATAAGAACTTTAGGACGGCTGATTTCTTCGTCCCTCGACGGCGAGTCTGATCGTCTGCAGTGTGAGAAGGTAGAGGGAGAGGCAGGGAGGGATGGGTGTCTTCACGTTTGTGTGCAGGAGTTCTGGTTCGGAATGGTCGGCGAAGCAGATCACCGGCGACCTGGAGGCCTCGGCGGCCTCAACCTATGAGCTGCAGAGGAAGCTGGTCCAGGCCGCAGCCGCGGCTGATTCTTCCGGTGGGGTTCAGTCGTCCTTTTCCCTGGTCACCCCCGTCTCCGCCGTCTTCCAGGTTGGCGAACTTTCTTCATCCGCTAATCGTATCAGTTCCCCCGTTCTTTTCTTATTCTGTGGTAGTCTAATTAAATGAGGATTTGGATTGAGGAAGAGTGCCCGCGCCCTGTCTTTAATCATCGGCTGATGTCGGAGAGAAATGTGCTGGTAGTTGCCCCCTCGCGAGCGCCGTATCTCCGACACTCGACGAATGTCAAGTAGACGCCTAAACGAGGAGATCGAACGATCAAACCGAGAAGCATGTTTTACTGTGCTGGTTGACGATGACCTTCAAATTTTAGTTGCTTATACTTGTTTCTGTCTGTTGATATCGGTAGGATCAGGCGAGAAAACGCCTTACTCATTGCTGGCACAGCTTTTCTTTCGGGACATGGGGGAATATAGATAACTGTATCTGGATCGCCTGTGAAAATCTCACCAGTTACCTCAAACTGGTTATAATAGTCTCCCTTGAATGTTATGAATCCGGTGATTGGCCTGAGGTGAATTTCCAGCGCGAATCTATGATGGGGTTACAGTTTTGGAGAAGATGCGGCAATGAATGGTTTGGAGTTCCAGAGTCTTGCGTTTTGGGTTTATACATGAGAGAAGTCGAACGATGCTCTCGAAAATGTATTTCATGCATTTTACGAGTGGAGGAGCACATCGGGGCCATTGTTCTATTTAGACTTGGATCTACGGAATTCGAGAGCGATGTAGGGACATTTTTCCTTCAAGAATCTTCATCAGTTCTTGATCTGTGGCTGGCGTAGAAAAGCTGGTTAGAATGTATGGTTTTCGTTCTCGTTGCTTCCGCTCCAAGAACGCGGCTTGATCATGAGAAATACAGTATTAGATCTTGCTCGGAGCTGGCGAATGAAACATCTTCACCGTGAATGATATCAGTAATATGAATTTATCTTCTGTCATGGGAGTTTGTGGGAATGCCAAGGGGCTACGGCATTAGCTGCTGATGCGTCTGACGCTCTTCGTGCTGCTGGACTTAGGTGATTATTGGCGGCGGTGGCGGCGGCGGCGGCTTCATTGGCGGAGGTGCCGCAGGTGGCGCAGCAGCAGGTGCGGCGGGCGGTGCAGCTGCCGCAGAGGCTCCTCCCGCCGAAGAAAAGAAGGAAGAGAAGGAGGAGAGCGACGACGACATGGGCTTCTCCCTCTTCGATTAGCCTTCTTCCCTCTTTCGGCTATTTTAATCCAGAAATCTGTAGTTGCGGGTTTTGGTGAGGATTCTTCTTTAAATTATTATCCCAAGAAATCTTTGATTCCGAGGTGGCTGTTCAGCTCTTTTCCATCCAGTTTGAAATATTTTGGCGCCTAAATTAGTTCAGAACAAACCTTGCTTCGAGATATTTGTGGTTGATCCAAGGTCTCAGAAATCCTCCTCAAGAACTTGGGGAGGTGTCAGTTGGTCAACCATCAAGAATGCGGCTGTGTACCATTATGGGTTTTCTCCATGTCCCTGAAATCTATGGTCTTAGATGCTTGCATCGATCATATATCCATGTGTTTATATATGTATATATATAGATGTGTAAATGTATTATTTACCATCTTTGTCAAACCAGTTCACATCTATTGATTGAAAGCAACTTCAGCGGAAATGTTGCTTGCAGTACCACGGACCACCTGTAGCTAACCAAGGGAGGTCTTAATTCCACCTGGTGTCATCTGGAGGACCTCTGAGAACTGCTGTCAATGGCATCTTTCAACAACCTCTTCGAGCTTGGTGTCTCATGGATGCTGATAACGCAGAGACAATCGCCATCCAGGAAACACAGAAAGCAATTGAAACGATGGAGTCTGTCAGAGCAATTAGGTGAGGTGAGAAACGGAACTTTCTCCATGGCCATTCCCGATTCCTGATGCCCCTACGCTAGTTTCTGTTAGCTGGCTTGACAGCTGCAAGTAGACAGAGAGAGACAGAGAGAGGGGTTGGGGAGATAACATTTGATGATGTTGTGGTCGTCAACATGGGAAGAGAAGGGGAGCCCCATCCCTCTGCAGTTTGCTCTCAGAGAAGCCCAATTTGCTCATCTTTTCCTCGCACCACAGCACTTGCTCCCTGGTGATACTCACCATTCTGAGAACCCTCGACACGACCCTGAGGTCGATGAGCCCAAAGAGCAATTCCACGTCCTCCAGCGCAGCCGGCCAGGAGCTCGACTGCTTCTTCCAGCCCTTCCTCTTCCTGAGGAGTTCCTTCAGCTTCATCTCCCTCTGCAACAGCATCAGGGCGGCAATGTCGAGGCCAGCCGGCAGCCGGTGAGAAAGATCCCGTCTTTATTAGAACCCAACCATGCCCACTAGTCCTTTCCACCAAGTGCACGGATTATTTGGAAAGAAGAAGAAGAAGGGGAACGGGCAGGTGTACCTTAGAAAGAGAGGTCCGAGCCTGCTGGAGAGCGGCTGCACAGCCATGCCGTGCCACCGACGTCGCGCCCCCAGACGCCTTGGCCTTCTCTGCCTTCAAGAAAAGGCGAAAGATCAGGACCGACTCCCCTATAGCCTTCAAGAGGTCCGCGGCAAGCACAGGAGAATCCATATCGCCGCGTTCCTTGTCCTCCAGCTCCAACCCTGGGAATGGACGTTGAAAAGCTCCAAGTCAACCGAATATAACTCGCGACTTCTCACACAGAAGAACGAAAATGGCCGAAATGAGACCCGTACAACAACAGGTAAAAGTTGTCTCAATCGCCACCTTGGAAGGAAGGGACCTGAAGCAGCTTGGGCATGGCCAGCCTGGCGCGAGCATAGATCTCCGCCCTGGACCCGGGTTCAAAGGGCTCGTTCTCTACGAATCTCTGTAGCAGGACCTGGAACTGTTGGAACGCCTGCGCAGAGGAGCAGTAGGAGAGGGAGTTGTCGGCCTGCACCAGTGTCTTCTGCCTCAGCTGGGTGTACTGGCAGTGGAGCGCCTCCCACGTCAGAGAAAGATGGGCGGCATAGGCCATCTCGAGACTCTGGAGGGATTCTTCCGCTTCATCTTGCCGCTGATGGAGGCGTTGACTTTCTTCCGCCAGCTGATCCCTCCTCTTGAAGGAGAGGCGGCGATAACCGGAGACCAGGCGTCTGGATGCAGCAGCTCGCTCGGTCCCACGATGCTCTGGAGGAGATCCAAGAAGCTCAAATAAGACAGATGTCTTCAGAACGTGCAACACGAATGAACTGTCGACAGCGGATGAAACACGGGATCCAAGTGTGAAACAAAACTACCACAGATTATTACGATCGAAAGCGGTGTCGAGATGGAGGATCTGGACGGGTGCCCTATTCACGCAGAGCCACCCGAAGAAGACGGAGACAGAGGAGGAGGAGCACCTGCGTTCTGGGAATGCTGCGCGATGATCCTCTCAAAGAAGAGCATCCGTTCACCGTACTCGCCGTAGAGGGTGCTGAACCCGCACCATGGAAAGACGTCTTCCACCTCCGATTCCCTCCACTGCCTGGAGCTCAACCCCCTCTCTCCCTCCTCCACCTCCTCCTCCTCTTCCTCCCCTTCTGGGCAGGGCTCTTCAGGTATTAGAACCATGCAACTGTTTTTCTTCAGCTCCCTCAGCCGCCTCTTAACTTCGTTCATTATGAAATCGTCGCCCTCCTCCTCCTCACCATCGGTCTCCAAGTCTGCAGCGGAATCGTCGCCATCCCCCTTCGGTGAAACAGCCCCGTTTCCTGGTTTCGGCACCTCTTCCGGTGCTTGGCGGTTCTCGGCATCCGGCCCCTTCTCCGCCGTCGACTTCAGATACCTGCCAAACCTTTTCGCCTTGAAGAAATCCATCGCCGGGCTTCCCGGGCGAAGCTCCAACATGAATGGATACAGGTCCCTGGAACAGAGTCGCCCAGGGTCTGCCGGTCCCTGAACAGAGAGAAGCGGCCATAATAAAGGGGGGGAAAGGAAGAAGAGCTAAGCTGAACAACTGGGGTGAACTCAAAAACAACTGGGATCATCGCAGAGAAAAGCCTTCGATTTTCACCAAAGAAGAGAACTCGAAGAACACCAAAGTTGTGATGCTTAGTAAGACCTGTGATAAACCTTTCCCGATCGCTTCCTGACCCGAGAGGGACGCGCGGCCGGAGGAGCAGCGGCGAGGTCGGTGTTTCCGTGCCGTCGACGCCAAACTCTTCCAGGGAAAATACAGGGTTCAATACGCAGGAGAGGACGACGAACCCTCTATTTCGTCCGCCAAAAGCGGCTGAACCAGCAGACCGAGGAAGAGAGGAAAAAAATGCGCCTAGCCCAGAAACCCTGCCCCCTCCGCAGGTGACGCGCCGACGATGGGGCCGGCGCTAATGACACTCTCCGGATCCCCGAGATGTGCAGAAGACGCAACGAGAGCGAAGGAAAGGGTAAAAACGGAAGCTGCGGTCCTACGCCGGAACCCGCGAGGTCTTTTTTGAAAGACGACGACGAAACCGAGGTAAGCGGAAAAGGACCCCGTGGCCTCCCCGCAGATTGCAGAAAAGCCTACCTGAAGAGCAGAACGCCAGGGTCCGGCTGGGCAGGTGTCGACAGAGAAGCTCGGCCGGTGGACTCGCAGAAGGCGGAGGTAAATACAGCGACTTGCCGCTGGTTGCCTTCCCGTTTTCGGATTGTACTCTCTCTCCCTCTCCACGCTCCATGCGTTACAAGTGTCCTGGCTGTATCCGGATTTGCGGAACCCTAGTTGGAAACAAATTTATGGGCTGTGCTCCTGTTGGCATAGGAAAGGAATAATCCCAGAGAGAGGACCACCAACTTCTTCAAATCTCGTGTAGGACCCATCTCCGTCAACATCGTAAGCTGCCCGTGGAGCAGGCTAATGGGGCTGAAAAAGGGCTTCTTCAGCAGGGCATGGAGTTAGTGTTACGGGCGTTCCCCCGGGATGCCAAGGAATGCGCCATCAATCTGCAGAGGAAGCCTCCCCCTGGCCACCGGCAGCTCCACGGCTTTCCCCCTCCCACCTCCTCTGCCTGAGACGGCTCTAGCGACTCACTCGAACCCCGTGGCTCGCATCCTCACCCTCCTCGGGCAATGCAACACCGTCGGTACCGTGAAGCAGGTCCATGCCCGCATGCTCACGGCCTCCATCCGCAAGGAAAACAGCTTCCTCTTCAGGCTGGTGGAGCTCGGAGACCGCGCCTACGCCGCCGCCCACTTTGGGTGCATCCCTCGCCCGGATAGCTTCGCCTTCAACGTCATGATCCGTGGACTCGCCACGACCTGGGCCGACTACCCCTCGGCTTTGGAGCTCCACCTCCTCATGGTCCGATCAGGGGAGCGGCCTGACAATTACACCTTCCCCTTCGTCCTCACGGCCGCCGCCAATCTCATGTGGCGCTTCCACGGCAGCGCCGTCCACTCCTCGGTCCTCAAGACGGGGCATCACTCCGAGAGCCACACCCAGCACTCGCTCATCACCATGTACGCCAGGTGCGGCGAGATCCAGTCCGCGAGGCAGATATTCGACGAATTGTCCGACAGAGACCTGGTCTCATGGAACTCGATGATATCCGGGTATTCCAGGATGGGCCTCGCGAGGGACGCGGTGGAGACCTTCCGCCGGATGAGATCGGCTGGGTTCGAGCCGGACGACATGACTCTTGTCAGTGTTGCGGCGGCGTGCGGCGATCTGGGCGACTTGGCCCTCGGCCGGTGGCTCGAAGACTTGGGGGCGGCAAGAGGGGCGGACCTCAACTCCTTCCTGGGCTGCGCGCTCGTCAGCATGTATGGGAAATGCGGAGATTTGGAGTCGGCGAGGAGGGTTTTCGACCAGATGACAAGGAAGCACCTGATAACCTGGAACGCCATGATCTCAGGGCAAGTTTATATATATACCTCGCGCTACTCTCGAGACTTCCACGCGCTTTCCGACGCATCTCCGTTAAGTGTTTAAGAACCCCCTCGACACTGATGATCGGACCGACTCTCCAGGTACTCGCAGAACGGTCTTTCCCACGAAGCGATCGCGGTGTTCAAGCTGATGCGAGACTCGGGGACAGAGCCGAACGAAGTCACGATGGTGACCGTGCTCTCGGCGTGCGCCGCGACCGGAGACATTGCCCTGGGGAAATGGATGGACGCTCGGGCGGCGGAGAAGGGCCTTCTTGGGGACGTGTACGTCGGCACGGCCCTCGTCGACATGCACGGGAAATGCGGCAACTTAGACCGCGCCATCCAGATATTCGACAGAATGCCTCACAGGAACGTGGTCTCGTGGAACGCCATGATATCGGCGCTGGCATTCCACGGGCGCGCGCAGGAGGCGCTCTCGCTGTTCACCCGATTGAGGGACGAGGGGACGGTGCGACCCAACGACATCACCTTCGTCGCGGTGCTGACGGCGTGCGTCCACGCCGGTTTGGTCGACGAAGGCCGCCGCTGGTTCAGATCCATGGCTCCCGTCTTCGGCGTGGCGCCGCAGATAGAGCACTACTCCTGCATGGTGGACCTCCTTGCGCGCGCGGCGTGTCTCGAAGAGGCCTGGGAGTTCATCGAAACGATGCCCGAGAAGCCCGACGCCGTCGTCCTGGGCGCGCTGCTCGCCGCCTGCCGCACTTGCAAGAATGTCGAAGTTGGGGAGCGGGTGATCCACCGGCTGTTGGAGCTGGAGCCAGCGAACTCCGGCAACTACGTGATCTCCTCGAAGCTGTACGCGGGCTCCAGGAGGTGGGAGGACTCGGCGAGGATCAGAGGCCTCATGAGGGAGAGGGGCGTCGCGAAGACCCCCGGGTGCAGCTGGATTCAGGTTTGCAGCGAGGTCCACGAATTCCGCTCCGGGGATGCCCTCCACCGCGAGTCCGCCGAGATCCGCCGGACAATCGACGTCCTGAGACAGGAGATGGAGCTGCAAGGGTACGTGCCGAACGCCGATTTGGCGTAGGGAGAACGAGTGAATCGAAATAGACATTTCCATCACTGTACAGAAAAGGAGCAAGCGAGATTCTGTGTAGGATGATGAATTGAATCTTCACGAGCAAGCGGGAGGAAAGAAGATGAGCCCCGTTCATCATTGGCAGGCAGCTGTCTCCGACCGACGCGGTTCCGGATTACATATCCCCGCCTCGGTTCTCATCGTGGCCGTCTTCTAGGGACAGCCATTGCCAACGCGGAGTATTTTTCACTGTGCCCTGAGAGCTTTGGACGTGATTCTCTCCCTGTGCGTCCTCATCTACGACGGTGCATCCATCTGGGGCAGGAGGGATATCCTTGGCCAACACCACCCCCCCGCCCCTCACCTACTTGTAGACACTGTGTCCCCTCCACAGTGTAAGGCTGGCGTCGGAAGCATCCCTGTTCGCCCAAGCCCCCAAGATGCCGTCGGATAAACTAAACCAAGATGGTGGTGGCCGTGCCGATCGGAATATATGGGCCTACTTTCTTCCTGGTAAACATCGATAGAAAAGATAGATCGGTGGTTAACATGCTGAGGTTCGCATCTACTTTAATCTCATCCCCGTCTGCTGTGGGAGCGTGTGTTCTACCTGCAGCCCTCCATGGCCCGTAATCACACCGCTCTTAACCACACCCCAAGAGATATATATATATCGAGAGAGAGAGATATATATATATATATATAGGACGATGTCTATTCAACAGCTTTTGCGGGCCGCCTCGGGAAGGAGGTCCTGCCTTGTTGGCCAGCTCTTCATCCGCCACCGGCACGCAGCCTGCCATCCAGGTTCGTAGGGAGGTCAGCTCTCCCTCGCGTGGACATATCGGCGCCGTCTTCCTCGCCTCGGCGAGCTGGTATATGAGGAGGAAGAGGGCGGTGCGGGAGGATCCGACCTCCACTCAACTCCGAGGAGATAGATATCTCGGCGCCAGCAGGCTACGCAGATGAAGATGCCGTTTACGTTTTCGTTTGGATAGGAAGAAAGCGAAGGGATGGAGGGAGATGCTCAGAAAATTTCCCTATGGTCGTCGATCCGGGCCATCCACCGGGGCCGGGCTTTTGGACGAGGGGCGTAGTTTAGATTATCGGGGGAGCAACGCCAGCGTTTTGATGGTGCAACAAAGCGTACGAGCTGAGTGGGCTGGGCCACATATAAATGGGCCGTCCACTGGAAGCTTCTCAATCATGGAGAGGGGATATTTCAGCAGGAGGCGCATCACATCGCCGTCATTTCCGTCCGATTCCGATGCTTTCCTGGTAGTGCGAGCCCATCCCCTCTCTTTCTTTTTTCTTTTCCGGTGAAACCCTCAGTCTCCAGCGTTTCCCCCGGGCCCGACTGTTTGGCACATGCAGCATCACCGTGGGGGGAGAATAATAATCTTCATCATCGCCGAGGCACCTAAAAGCATTTGTGATGGACCTATTTAACTATTAGGTTCGTATGAGCAAAGGTTCACGCAGGAGCGGGGAGGAGGTTTAGTTTGGTGCTGTTCTAACGTGTCGTGAAGAGGGGAGGGAGTATGGATGCACCAATGGATGATACATCCCACTTGGAGACTAGTATAGCCTAAAGACGTCGTCTTTCTCACTAGTTTGCCGCATTCTCTCTCTCTCTCTCTCTCTCTTCTGATCTCCCTTGGCGCGAGAGGACGGAGGCGGTGGAGCTGAAGTTGAGCCGGAGCATACGCGGCAGTCCCTCCTCGCGTCTTTCCAAAAGTTTCATGGGCCCTCCGAGAGAGAGAGAGAGCGTAGCCAGGGTTAGAGCCGTGTCGTCTAGGTCGAGATGGGGTTGACTGGGATTCCCACCCTGGCGGGGTCCCGCATGAATCCGGTCTGAGGCTCGGCCCAGTCAGATGGCTGTCTGTCACCAATAGCACGTAAGCCATTTCTCGAGTTCATGCCCCTGTTGGCGAATGTCCGGTGTCCAAGTGGGAACTAAATTATGGGTCGACTCTGTTTATCGGTATTATTCTTTAATGGACTAGAGAAACGGCCATTGATGGGACTTATCGTATTTAAATTTTCCTAAGAACGGGGCACAACCAATATATTTCGTGGGAAATATAATGGCCAATATATATATATATATATATATATATATTGTAAATACCAAAATAAGTCGTGGGAACCATGAAAGCTAGCACATGCCGGTCAATGGAAATGGCCCCCCATCCCTCCACCCCCCGACGTCTTTAGCGGCTCCAACGGGAAATTATCCCCTTGGGGAGGAGGTCCTTCAAGCGTCGGTTACAGCCCAAACCGGGGAAAAGCAAGAAGAAGAATGTCGTCTCTCTCTCTCTCTCTCTCTCTCTCTCCCCGCCCTTCCCCGTCTCTATATCTCTTCTCTCGCTCTCTCTAAAGGAAAAGGGGGAGAAAAGTTATCACTTTCGGGCGTATCTAACGCCTCGGAAGAAACCACCCTGGTGCTATTGCCCTCTGGAGTAGAGAAAAAGGGAGAGAGAGAGAAAGGGGGAGAGAGAGAGAGAGAGAGAGAGAAAAGGAGAGAGAGCGAGAGAGAGTCCACCCGAGGTTCCCTTTTCCAGTCGAAACGAGGATTAGACTTTAATGGCCATGATAATACAGCCATATCGGGTGCGTAGCGGACCGCACGGATGTTGCGTAAGTCTGTTGAGAGCAGACACACACATGAGGCATGCTTCTTCATCTCTTCGTTGCCTCCACCCTTCCTTGTCTATAAAGAGGCAGGTTCCCCTCCCTCTTCCTCTCCATCACGCCTCCCCAGCTTCCTTCTCCCCTCTGTCTCTCCCCCCATCTCTCCTCTCTGCATCCACAGGGAGCTTCGGCGCCCGTGGGTTCCAGGGAGATAATAACACTACCCAGAAGGTAAGTTCACTCTTTCGGTTTATTTCTTCTCTACTATTCCTCTCTCCCTCTATCTCTCTCTCTCTCTCTCTCCCCTCCCCTCGGTATATATATATATATATATATGCACACACACATATATGCAGGATCTTCTCGCGGTACGTGGGCCCTGAAATATATCCGGACGAGGCATTTCGTTCTCACCCGTTCCTGCCCTTCATTCCTCTGCACTCCCCGGGCGGCAGGAGATGGAGATGGCCGGAGACAAGACCGATAAGAAGGGGGGGTTGACCAGGTACCAGAAGAGCTACTTCGACGTGCTGGGGATATGCTGCTCCTCCGAGGTTCCCCTCGTAGAGAAGATCCTCAAGTCTCTGCCCGGCGTCCTCACCGTCTCCGTCATCGTCCCCTCCCGGACCGTCATCGTCGTCCACGACGCCGCCCTCGTCTCCCAACTGGACATAGGTCGAACACATGAACTCACTCGATTCACTGTCAGTTGACGAGGGGTTAGACGGTCTCGTTCCTTGGCGAGCACTGACACGCACTCTCTGTTCGATCAGTGAAGGCTCTCAACCAGGCGAGGCTGGAGGCGACGGTCCGGCAGTATGGCAAGGCCAAGGGCGTCCGGCATTGGCCGAGCCCTTACACCATCGCTTGCGGCGTGTTGCTGGCCCTCTCCTTCTTGAAGGTGTTCTACCATCCTCTCAAGTGGCTCGCCGTGGCAGCAGCGGCCGCCGGTCTTCCTCCGATCATCCACAGGGCCCTCGCCGCCGCCCGGAGGCTCACCCTCGACATCAACATTCTCATGCTGATCGCAGGTACGAACGGCGGCACCTCCACCTACCCTTCCGCCGTCGTGACGGCGACACCTCCTCGTGCCTGAAGTAAAGCTCATTCGCGAAGTGGGATTCCTTTATCCACCCACCCAGTCTGCGGCTCTTTGTCACACCCAACTGAGCCAGTGTGTCTACGCGGGGATCACTAACCAGCCGTCTTTCCGTGGTCTAATGTGCATGTGCGTTAAGTGGGTGGGTCCATCGCCTTGAAGGACTATTGGGAGGCGGGCTCCATCGTCTTCCTCTTCACTATTGCCGAGTGGCTCGAGTCCAGAGCCAGCTATAAGGTCAGTGCCGGCCCTCTCTCTCTCTCTCTCTCTCTCTCTCTCCCAATCAGCCTGGACATCGGACAACTTTGCGCTGAGATGTGGCGCTAAATTATTGAAAACTTTGCAGTTGCCTAGATGTAAAGTTAATTTATTCACGATGTTTAAGAAAAGTTTGGGCTCCTTTGGTCCCTGTAACATTTTGCGGACGCGTCGTGCTTTTTCAGGCCACATCGGTGATGTCGGCGCTGACGAGCATGTCGCCGTCGAAGGCCGTCCTGGCCGGCACTGGCGAGGTGGTGGATTCGAGCACGGTCGAAGTCGACAGCGTGCTGGCCGTCAAGGCCGGTGAGGTCATCCCCATCGACGGCATCGTAGTTGACGGGCGGAGCGAGGTGGACGAGAGCAGCCTGACGGGGGAGTCCTTCCCGGTCGCCAAGCAGCTCGGCTCCCAAGTCTGGGCCGGCACCCTTAATATCAATGGTGATCTCCCCTACCCGGCCGAACTCTGACGTCTTCTTCCTCTGAGACCTTTCACTGGGGCTTTTGGGGATTGGAGGGTGAAAGTGTATCCTCTCCAATGGCGCAGGCTACCTCAGCGTGAAGACGACCGCTCTGGCGGAGAATTCCGCGGTGGCGAAGATGACAAAGCTGGTGGAAGAAGCTCAGAATGCCAAGTCGAAGACGCAGCGGGTGGTAGACTCCTGCGCCAAGTATTACACGCCGGGTAAGCTTCTCATATTATATAATCTTCGTCCTGATATTCCAGGAGGCTGGGTATTTGATGTGAGCCGCCACAACGGTCTGATCTTCGGCTGCAATGCAGAAATCTCTCATTGCCGTGATAATCTTGGATGGAAATAAACGATCTGATATAATTTCGCCGATGTCGCAGGTCTGGTGCTGATGGCAGCGCTCCTCGCCATCCTTCCTCTGGCGTTGAAGCTCAACGACGTCAAGCGCTGGCTCCGTCTCGCCCTGGTCCTTTTGGTGAGCGCATGCCCCTGCGCACTCGTCCTCTCCACGCCGGTGGCGACCTTTTGTGCCCTCACCAGCGCCGCCAGGTCGGGCCTCCTGGTGAAGGGGGGAGATTTCCTGGAGACGCTCGGCAGGGCCAAGGTTGTGGCCTTCGACAAGACCGGGACCATCACCAGGGGCGAGTTTATCGTCGTTGACTTCCACCCGGTCAGCACTGACGTCAGTAAGGAGTCGCTTCTCTACTGGTAAGAACAAATCGTAGGGTCAACCCGGAGAGCAGTTAGTCGAACTATGTTCGGCTGAGAGTGGGAAAGTTCCTTTCCTTTCAGGGTATCCAGCGTCGAGAGCAAGGCCAGTCATCCCATGGCAGCTGCCTTGGTTGACTTCGCTCGCTCGAATTCCGTGGAGCCGAAGACAGAAAGGGTGAGCGAGTTCCAGATATTCCCTGGGGAAGGCATTTACGGAGAGATTGATGGGAGGTCCCTGTACATTGGAAACCAGCGAATTGCGGCGAGGACCGGGTGTGCAGCAGGTAGAAGAAGATGATATTCATCTTATTTTCGTGTATCTCCTGCAAATGGGACCCTCGCGTGTTGGTTTTGAATTCGTTCAGTCCTGCGGCAGATCTAGGCGTGGGGAAGGATATGAGAGGAGCCACGGTTGGCTACGTCTTCTCCGGTGCCGAGCTTCTGGGGATATTCAGCCTCACCGACACCTGCCGGACCGGGGTGGCGGAGGCCATTAGAGAGTTGCACCGCTTGCGGATTAAGACGGCGATGCTCACTGGGGACAGCTGCGCCGCGGCCATGTTCGCCCAGAAGCAGGTCTGGGACAACGATCCAGTCGCTGCGGCATTCACATAAAAACCGCTCCGTTTCCATACCATCTCCTGACGATGCGGCCTTCATTTTCTTTTCATCCTCTGATTGGTGCAGTTGGGGAATGCTCTGGGCGTCGTTCACGCAGAGCTCCTGCCTGAAGACAAGGTGAGAATTCTGAAGGAACTCAGGGGCAAAGAAGGCCCCACGGTGATGGTCGGAGACGGGATGAACGACGCGCCGGCGCTGTTGACGGCCGACGTGGGGATCTCGATGGGCATATCGGGCTCCGCCGTGGCCATGGAAACTAGCCACATAACCTTGATGTCCAACGACGTCCGGAAGATCCCCGAGGCCATAAGGCTCGGCAGGAGGACTCGTCGCAAGATCATCGAGAACCTCGTGTTGTCGGTGGCGACGAAGGCCGCCATCCTCGCCCTAGCGCTCTCCGGGCACCCGCTGCTGTGGGCGGCCATCGTCTCCGACGTCGGCACCTGCCTACTCGTCATCTTCAACAGCATGCTACTGTTGAATGCGACGAGGCACGGGAAAGCAGGCAGATGCCGCAGATCGTCCCACAAGGGGCATGCACATGGCAATATCGGTGCTCACCACCACGGCCGGGATGTTTGCAGAACCCCGCACCACGGCATCGAAGCAACTGGTGCGAGCAGGGAGTGCTGCTCGCACCATGGAGGTCGCTGTGGTGGGACTAAGGATGGCACGGAAGAAGTGAAATGCTCGAGAGACGATCTCCGCATTCCCGAGCACGGGTGGCGCATCAACTTGGCCCCTCTTCTCTGCCCCACCAGCTTCAGCCATGACCATGCCCACGAGAGCTGCTCCAACCACAGCCGCGGCCATAGCCATCTCCATGACTGCTGCTCCGACCGCGGTCATGTCCATAGCCACGTCCACGACCATTGCTCTGACGGTACCCAAGTCCATAGCCACGTCCACGACCATTGCTCCGACAGTACGCAAACTCATAGCCACGTCCACGACCATTGCTCTGACGGTACCCAAGTCCATAGCCACGTCCACGACCATTCGTCTGACGGTACCCAAGACCATAGCCACGTCCACGACCATTCGTCTGACGGTACCCAAGACCATAGCCACGTCCACGACCATTCGTCTGACGGTACCCAAGACCATAGCCACGTCCACGACCATTCCTCTGACGGTACCCAAGTCCATAGCCACGTCCACGACCATTGCTCCCAGAGAGCCCAAGTCAATAGCCACGTCCATATCGATTGCCCCAATCACAGGGACGTCCGTGACCATGATCATCACGTCCATCGCCATGATCACGACCACTCCCCCGACCACTGCCACACCCATGGACCTCGCCCTGATCAAAGAGACGGCCATGCCTTTGACGATAGCCCCAGTCATAGACATCAGAATGATTACTCCGCCCAAAGCTGCCGCGTCCAAAGACCTCAACGCGGTCATTTATCCAACCACAGCCATGACAGTGACAATTACCCAGACCACAGAGGCCCCTACAGTCGCGAACATGGGGATTGCTCCAGCTGCAGCCATGCCCGCAAAGACGATCAAGACAATGGTCCAGACCGCAGCCAGGATCATGAGAACGGCTCCGACAACTCCCAGGCCCATCGCCCAGACCACAGCTGCTGCGTCCATTGCCATGACCAAGACCAACATCACGAAGCAAGAGTCAGTCTGGAGGAGACCAATGAATCACGCAACGGCCGCACGGCTAGAGTTATCTGGAACGATGGAGATTCTGGGCGTAACGAGGTCCGATCCGCTATAACCTCCAACAAGTACGGCGCTCAAGGGCGGCTTCACAGGGGCCCTTACCAGGAGGAAGAGAAGACGGCAGTCGATCTCTGCGCCCACCGGCAGGACGAAGTCGAGTGCTTGCGCTACATCGCCTGCGATAAGCCTGCCGCGTTCACCACAGTAAGCCCTCCCCGCAACATCTGCCTCTGCGGGAACTTCCATAGACGATATCATGGCGGAAGCTGCAGGAGCGTCGCCGGGGCCCTCTCCTGGAGCCCCCAAGGAAGTGGCAGAGACCTGGGTGGCGGCGGATTGCCGCAATGGAAGGAGATAGTCACCGAGTAGCTGCAGGCGACTGCGCGCTGTGTTAGAGGGGAATAGCTTCCCTCCTCCGCTGTAGATCTTCTGCTGTGTCCTCCTTTCTCCCATAAGCTTTGCCGTCACGCCGGCTTCCAACGACGGACAGAGAGCTTTCGGTGAGGGAGCCTCTCAGTCTAGAGGAAGCATTGCGCTGACATTGACCTGGCCTTCTGCGACCGTGGCGTCCGGCGCGGGCCCCATCTTAGTGCTCCGAGTTTACAAAAAGATCTAAGCTTTACGGAGCAACGTAGGGCGCCGCGATCATGATCATCGATGAGAACTGGAAGCGGTCTTGCCGTCCCTTGTCCGGAACCGGAAGCCGGGGAGGTGTCGACTCTCTCTCTGACCCGGGGAAGCCCCGGTGCGTCTCCAGTCGTATAAACTACCAACGAACCCCCTCAGCCAGGCCCGGTTGACCACCAGACTGCGACCTATCGATTCACAATCGAATGCTATACGCTCGCAGACGAGGTCGATGAAATCGAAGATTCAGCGGCTTGAGGTTGCTCATGTCTCTCATGTTGACAGGGCATTGTTTGGGGAAGAAAAAATATTCACAATTTGATCTGTATTATGTTCATAACACCCGTTAAAGCTACGATCTTATTCTCAATAGTCAACAGAACCGTAGCAGGGCGTGAACGAATGGTAGCTAAGGTCAATGGCCTGCCAATCTGGCGAGGCCCATCAATCAGAAGGAGAGCTGGCAGATCCAGCCACCCCGTCTGGTGTAGGCTCTGATTCCCTGGCTCCTCCCAACGACGCTGCTGGAGCTGGAATCCCACACGAAGACGACGTAGGGTAGAGAGAGGCGTACCATGAAAGGCTCTCTCTCTATCTCTCTCTCGCTGGAATTTAGAAGGAAAGAAAAAGCGGAGGGGAGGAGCTCCTGCGCTGCTAGTGGTCAAATTTTGTCCGAATAAAGCTCCGAGTCCTGCGGAGAGCATCAATGATTGGAATCCAAGGTTGTGGATTCTGACGCACAGCCTTCCCCTCTTCGAAGCTTCGCCCATTGCAGGACCTCACCATGCACGGGGGGATCTATCATCCTCTCTCTCTCTCTCTCTCTCTCTCTCTGGTCCAGTGGGCTGTCCGCGCTCTCGTCCTCATTCAACATACTCTCACTCGCCAACCCGGGGAGTACCCACGTACGAGGAGAAAGGCCGTCCAGATCTCTCTCTCTCTCTCTCTCTATCATCCGGTTACATGTGCAGGTTAGAGAGGAAAAAGGCGGAGCAAATGAAACACGTAAAAGGAAGGGGGATTTGGGAACCTTCGATCCCTCGGGTGATGGCCAGGCTGTCCGAGTCGAGTGCCACCAGGTTCACCGAGTCGAGGCCGTCCGAAAGACGCTATTTCGCTTATTTCCAAGATTTAAAAAAATACAAAATCTTTATGCGCCCACAAATTTGTCCGCCCACGAATTATAGAGAATAAACAAATTATATATAGTCGATATTTCTATGAATAAATAATTATTGAAAATAAAAATCCCTCCCTCCCCTTCGCCGCGCAGTTTCCTCGTCCGGTCTCTTCACCGTCCTATTTTTTCTATATAAAAAAATAAAAATAAATTTGAGCTCACTCCCGTCGTTTCTCCTCTCTGACCTCGTCGTCTCCTCGCCACCTCCGATTATATATAGACAAAATCAACGGGGGACAGAGGGGTCTGCTCCGGATGCTTCTCTGCCCGCGTGTGTGCCCGAGAATTTGTGCGGGGATCTCTAGATTGTAAGAGGAGAACGGCGAGGTGATTCAAAGATTATTCCTTCTCCCTCTCTCTGTGTTGCGAGTCCTCTGCTTCTGTCGTTTTATTGGTTCCGGTAGATCGATCTACGCACCTGTCTCCCGTTTTCTTCAATTGGGGGAGTGTATGTTTTTCTAATCTTTATGTCCACGTCTGGTTTCCACCTCTTTGTTCGGAATTCCCTCTGGTCTTCGACCGGGACGGCGTCTTGAGATCGCTTCCTTTTTAATGTGGATACTAGCACCCGGATTTTTCTTTAACAATTTGCTCTCAGAATTCCGAACGTGTTGGGTGGTGGCATCCTTTGTTTCCTTTCCTTTCATCTTGGAGTTTAATTAGAGGCCGGCAGGATTGCTGTGCTTGCTTCTGTGTGTTCTATGTTTTCCGTCTCCTTTTCCCCGCTTTTTATCTATAAATGGCGTTGGATTGCCTATAGAGTCCTTCTAGAGTGAGTAAAAACGTAAAAACTTATGTTGCCTATCATCTGTCGCAACTTCTGTTGCGAATATTATTATGCAATCCAGAATGACAGATATCATTTGCCAAGTGGAGAGTGCCGGGTAAAGGGTAGTTGAAACTCGAAAAGCATTCTATTCGCAGGGTCTCTGTCATCAGGAAAGTGAATGCAACATCAATATGGTCAAAAACTAATATTGCTTTCGGTGCATTTGTCATCTTTAGGACTATATGAACCAGCTACTGCACTGCTGCAGTCTGCGAGTCATCCAATTTTCTGATATCAGTTAGAAGCCATAACGTGGGAGTTCGGATGTGGGCTATTTTAAGTTCCTTGCTTTCAAGTCGTTCATAAAATTATTACTTCCAGTTCAGGAAAAAGAATATAATTTACGCTATCAAAGGACCAACCTGCTGATATGACACGAACGGATGACATGGAGGTTGCAGGTGGAGAACATAAACATCCCATCTTGTTCGGCTGGTTATGACATCGTCTTGGAACATCCTTCTCAGCCATCAAGCTTACTTTTTTAAGATTGGCATTATGGTTGATATATAACATTTTTTTTTCTTTTGTTTATCTTGTATTGGTCAACGATGCTACTTCTAGTTTCTGATTGGTAATTATCACAGTAAATACTCTGAGAGAAATTTTACTTAGAAGACTGCCAAAAATAAACCACGAAAAAGGTGCTTGATTTTCAAAGATATTGCTTAAACTGGTCAGAAAACACTGAGGCAATTATGAAGAACACTTTCCCAGAACCAAGATCAACCTAGCCTCGAGCTCGGAAATTTTCTATTGTTAAAGAAGCATTCCGTAAAAAATTAAGACAATTTCCTGCTACTGATTATCGAACAGAATTTATATCTCTGCTGGGTACTCATGGGTACAAATGCATCTCTGTTTTCCATGACTCGTCCGTCACCTTCTCACAGCTGCATAATCAAATTCCTTTCATTCCCTTCCTTTTACTGTTATATCTCGAGAACTTCATCTGCATCTACCGGGATCGCTTCTTTTAGCTTTATTAACTGTCTCGTTTGATTGCTGAGCAGATCACTCACAATGCAGTTGGGCTCTACCAGTATTCAAGTGCAACAAGACAGTTCAAAGATTGAACATCTTTCACATCAACCGTCCACCGAAGATCTCTGCAAAGATCACAGATCTTCATCTGAGATTAAGTTGCTAGGAATAAATATCGACTCTCAAAGCTATGATGATTCTGATGAATGTAGCAATCTTGTGAACTCGGATCAACCACAATGTCGAATCTGCCTTGATTCTGAAGGTTGCTCCTTATCATGTTCACTCTCTAATTTCTCACATAGAATTTCAACTTCTCATTGAATGACGTCTTGAATAATCTTGCGATGCTTCTTCTAGGTGAAGATCTTATTGCGCCATGCCATTGTAAAGGTACACAGAAGTACGTCCATCGGTCTTGTCTTGACAACTGGAGATCAACCAAGGTAAAAGCTTGTATTAAGATACAGAAGCATCATCATGTTCTCCTAAGCATTTTGATGTCTGTGCGACTACAACATCCGTTTCTCACTTTGACGTCCAAATCAGGTTTAATAGATGCTTGCATTGTCATTGTAGGAAGGTTTTGCGTTTTCTCACTGTACAGAGTGTAGAGCCGTATTTTTATTACGGGCAAATGTACCTCCTGATCGGTGGTGGCTGAGATTGAAGTTTCAGCTCCTTGTCATTCGGGATCATGCATTCATTTTCGTGGCCGTGCAACTGGTAAGGTTACCGAGTGCCTTTTATCATTTTTTCTGCTTTTTGAAGTTTATGCCTCCTAGTTATGATATCTATGAAACTAGTTGCTAAATAACATTTGATTGCTAATTTTTTCTGTTGATGTAGACAATGTTGCTAGGCTCCATCTCGAACGAAAATTCTCAAATTTTATGAGATAGGTGATAATTTGACACAGCCTCAATATCACATGTAGACAATCCCCACATAACTCCCAGCTAAAACTTCTACACATGCTAGTTTTTTTAATGTAGGCGCACTTCAGAGTTTTCAAGAGGTGATCGTGTGTTGAAGAGCTTGCTACCTCTGGAGAACAGGAGACAGAATTCAATACTAGTGAAGGTGGCACGCGGGAATGGATTCTTGCTTGAAAGTTGGACATATTGAGTCGGTTTTACTATTCTTGTTTTGCGGAAGAACTTATTATAACAAATTCACTACCGCGTTGTGTCAATTGGAAGGTGGTGAGGTGTATAGATTGGCAGAATTTATGGGTGAGACATCAGGGGAAGATTTACAGATGCAATTACGGACATATTCAATGAAATAATGCATTTTTTGTTACTAGTATTATAACATTTTAGACAAAAATGCTTGAGATTGAAGGTGTCTCTCATGATTTCTGTAACATTTTTCCTTGGAATTCTAATGAATCTCTAGTTTGGATCCCGATGGATTCAGGCTTCTGGGTATGTGGGTGTGGTTAATTGTTTGATGAAACTTTCAGGAGAAATCTTCAGGAGCTTGTTTCTTACTAATGATCTCAGTGTTAAAGCTTTAGTTAATTTGTACTTCATAACTGGTGACTATGTGCCTTCTAAGTGGGATTTCTATAGACTTTCACAGACCGTGGATACAATTGCACAGATTGCGGGTACGAGGGTGATCCTTATGTCTCTGTTTCTAGAAGATCCTATATGTTTTCTTTTATATTTCAGGAAAAACTCGAGAGTGGTTGAAAAGGTGAACCATGTCCCTTCTTCATAGGTAGATTCACGACGTAGGGTCTGTATCTGGGATAAAATATCGGAACACAGAAAAACTCATGACGAGGCCTCTTTTTCCAACCCCCTTTACTGTACCATAGTTGTTCAACACTGCCTTACCCAAGGAGTCATTGGGCCACGTGGTCTATGAGTTGGCCTGGTCACAGAAATGCCTTGAATGTAAGATCCAAGCACAACCTGCTATTAGTTCAAAGCCTAATAGAGGCTGTTTAGCCTTCAAACTTGGGTTTTTGCCCAAAACAATCTCCACCTAGGTTGAAGCCATGACATTATTGTAATAAAATTGAAGTAATAATCCATTCCATCTCATGAACCGTATGAAATAAAATTTCCCTGCATAGATGCGACAGGCAAAAGGATAAGCTTATTTTTTCTTCGACCTAACAACTTGGCTGAACACTGGCCACAAGAGCGTCATGCATTCTGGGTAGATCAGCTCATTTTAGACATGACTTTCTGGAATGAGCTTTGACACCTTAATGACCTATGGAAACGCCTTAAATGTATTGTGTCAATGAAATTTGGCCAATGATCAATCTCTTCTTTAGTAAGATCTACCTTATTTTTGTTGTGGTGTTAGCGTTCAGATTTCTTCCTATATTAGCCATGAGTTACTCCTCTTCTGATCAACCAATATGCTTAGCTTTTTTGCCGAGAAATGGCAAATCTGGTTACACTGCTCGTCTGGATCACCTACAGTTGTTTTTCTTCTTTTTCTATATTTTATCTTCTTCTGCGTATCATGTCAGAAAATTTTTGTACGCATCTATTTGCGTTCATATGTTTTCATCAGTGTACAATAAACGGTTCTTTTTTACAGATCGTTGCCTTCTTGGGTATGCTAGTCTACAGATTCTATGGAGATGAGCTGAGAGAAATGTTTGGTTACGAACAGCATCCTTATGGATTCTATTCAGTGGCAGGTCTCTCGCTCCCGCCCTCCCTCCCTCCCTCCCTATTCTGCTCTGTCTCTCTCTCTCTCTCTCCTCGTTCCCTCTGTACTTTTGATAAGCCAGTGCTTATTTGCATTACATTGCATTTCGATTCAATCCTTCAGACAAGGATCCTCGGATGTATAATTCAAAGTTTAGAATCTTTAGAAAACTAGAACTTTGGAATTTGTCTTTTCAGTATTAATGACCTTCCTTTCGTCATATCATTGCTCTTTTGGGGTGCACTTTGTGAAGATATTTTTTCTTTATTTAGTTGCCTGGCATGAATTAATCATAATGCACAACTTTATTTTGATATGTCGTTTTTTGATCCACACAGTTTTAGCTATTGTTTTGGTTGGATTGCTTTATGGATTCTTCATAGCCATAATATGTGGGCAAAGGATCAGTGAACGGCATTATCATGTTCTAGCAAAGCAAGAACTAACAAAGGTCAGTTACACTGAACTTAATTTCCTTTCCCTTTTAATCCAAGTGCAAGTTTCTGAAAAAGTGTCTGCCTCGATTCTCTTTATTTTAATTTATTTTTAAGATATCCGTGCTTCTCCATTTAACTTTGACGTGGGCTAAGAGATTGCCTCCGTTCATGGGTCTACTCTGAATTACAGCTTTCGAAAACCATTTATTCATTTTTATTTTTATTTTTATTTTGTTTGGGGGGGGGGGGGGGAGACACTGCATGGATTGGTGAAAATTAATCCCAAGATTTAACGTGCTTTTCTAAATAATTGTAAATAATAAACAAATAGACTGCTCCTTTCTCTGGGCATTGTTTGGTGTTGGAGGAGACTGACTGACGGTGTGGATATATAAAAAAAATGCAGGAGTACGTGGTGGAGAATCGAGAGGGGAACAAGAATCCTCCTGAGCTCGACTCCAGCCACGTTACCGAACTGAGGATGCTCGGACTCTATTAATCCGACTGATAGATGGGGGAGAAGAGAGGATTTCCCTAGTGATGCCGACGCCTAGAATGATGCAAGGCGTGGAGGCTCTTGCCATCCATCCATTTATCATCTTTCTCTTCGGAAGATTCAACCTGGGATGTGAGAGGACCAGCCACCATCTATCTCTCCTCACAGGAAGACTCTGCAACGAATAATGCCTCCCCAACCCCCCCGGGGCACAGTTTCTCTCACAAGGGATGGATCCCCCCCAGCCTTTGGATTGCTATCGCTAGTGACTGTGAGAAGAAGCCACTCCACCCCCACCGTCCAAGCGAAGCAATACGGTATGGCTCCCGTTTATTTCCAAGCTTGCACATCGGCTGACTTCTTTGACTTTTTCTCTTCTTGGGTGTGCTTTTATTGCAGATGCGCCTCCATCTCGGCGGGCGGCCCAGATGCCTCCTCTTCTTCTTCTTTTTTATAATAATAATTATTATTTTTAATTTATTTCCTGACTGGGATGCGATCCGCGAGCCCATGGAGCAGATGAATGCCTCCCTATATCATTGCAGTAACTGTAACTTGGTAATATGAGAGAAATAAAAGAAATACAAAACCTGCAGAGTTAATCATCGGCTGGTCGAACTCCGGTCAGTGCAGCGCCCGCACGAGAGCAAAATTCTGGAGAGCGCGAGGATGGAGCTTATTCGCTTATTACTACCACATTTAAACAGTGTGCCAAGGCGGATACAACGCGGCGGTGGTGCAGAGGATGAGCAAGTTTCTGGCGAGCGTGCGGAATTGTTCCCCGCCGTCTCCAGCTATTTACAGCTCCCCTGAGCAGGCACCTCCCCAGAGCCTCTGCAGATGTGCGCAAGCCTGCTGATCAATAGCATATATATATATATTCAGCAACGAGGGTGCGACACCGCCTACAAAGCAGCATAGGGGATTCAAAGAGCCCAGACCCTCCAAATTTTCGCACTGGTGGAAGAGCTCTTTTGGGGGACAGGGAGACCTCAAAGCTTGAGGCTGACACATTGGGGGCTGCAATGGGTAATGAAAACCTTGGTGGAAGCTCACAAAGAGGAATCCCCTGCTGCTAGGTGGATTCTCTATGGGGGCAACCCTCCCGGCAGTTAAAACATTGGGCAGACCCACACAGAGTGACAGGATGGGGTTAATATACTAGGGAACAGAGCTTACCCTCAACAAGCACAGCGTTAGGTATCAGTCACGAGTCTTCATCATCTGATGGTATTCTGACTTTGTTGGGCTTCTCAGCCGAATCTGGAGACAAATCTGTAACAAAATAAAATAAAAAATTAAAATAATAATATAAAATTCTGATAAATGTTTAGTAATAATAAGTCCAATAAAGTTAACACTCAAGGCCGTTTTTTTCATAAAGCGATCAAGTAAAGAAACCCACTCCCGGTCCTCAAAAAACGAAAGCAGCATAATATGACTTTCCATATGTGATAGAGATGTCCATATCCCACACAAGAAAAAAAAAAAAAGAAGAGCCAGTGGGTCAGAAAATATGTTGGCCAATAAAGTCAAGATAGAACCTTCTCTCCCAAAAGTTGCCTCGAGAGCATTGAACTACGAGGAATTCAGAAAATTTTCACTCTCAGCCACGTCACATGAAGAATTTATCATTGCTCAGTCTCCCTCTTAAAAACTCGTACCATAAAATTGAAATACAAGCTGCCGATCATGGTGCCGGTTAGTCTCTTCAACGTCCGCCAGATGTTGGTAACATAGACAATAAGAGAGACCAAACAAGAGGAGGATAAATCCAAGATGCTGGGGCCACAGGACGAGAGGCTAGCAAACACGAGTTGTTGGCAACAGGAACTGCTCCATTAGTCCGTCATTTCTCTGGTGGGAACCCAGATCTCACTAGCCACACGATTACTGACAGTTACCAGGGACAAATAACCACACTCATTGTCAGCCACGCCAACACCTTCTGCTCATTCGCTTCCATTCTACCTCCCTCTCGAAAGGTGACTAATGTTAACACTATTAAGTCGACAAGAGTTTCTTTTTAACTTTTCTCTGGGAAAGGTGAATAGAATTTTTTTTTTTGACGAGTACATTTTATGAGATAAATGAACGTAAAAGCCACATTCTGGACTCCCATCTGTAGTTCTTCATCATTGTATTGCACTGGACGTACCGCATGATTAATGGGCTAGCAAAAGTTCTGCTGCTTAACAAGTGACCTGCCGTAGTTGGCATGGGCTTGACCATTTGCAGGCCAAAGAAAGTTTCGAGTATTCATGTCAGCCTTTTCGGGGAAAAAAGAATCATGAAAGAAAGAAAAACGAAGATGGACATCCCGAGGATGTAGCAGTCTGTCAAAGGTGGACACAATAATGTGTTGGCGTATTCTAGTGCAGAAGAGCATTCAATGCCAAGAACTCCACAGTCAGAAATAGTGCAGATATCTCAATGATAAGAGCGGGGACACACAATGGAAGAAGGGAAGGAGATGAAGTTGAAGAAAAAGCCTCTGAACTTTTATCAGCATCACCTTTTTCACGTTTGCACCCAAGATTGTTTCAATGCATCTTCCTTCTATATGAGCAGCTTAATTTTGTGGATGCTAATCAGATTTCAATTTATTTCCCAACTAGAGACTAAAGCTTCCCACCAACGGCATTTTGATTGCAGACTAAGCCGTTTTACCTCAATCTCTCATCTTCACATCAACAGCTTCGAATGAATAAAAGCATGAGAAACTACAATTAGCACACTGAAATCTCTCACTTCACGATCAGTGGGATTCCACTTGAACCTAGATGCCCATGGTGTAATTGCCCAAACAGTAAGACCAACTCCCCTCCTTATTATTTCAAGTCAATTTTGGTGGAACTTATAGCTTGATGTAAGTACATGTTCACCATAATTTTGCAATGGCAAAGTATCGACTGGAATTGTAGGAACAATTGGCTGCCAGAATGCTTGCCTAAATAGTTTAAGCTCATGTGAAAAGTGAATAAACCTATAAGTTTATTACGGAATCTGAAACAGGCAACCTTGAAAAAGACTCGATGCAACCCGAAAAAAAATCGGAGTCATATGTAAATATTATAGGAATTCCCTGCAAGGAGAAACAGTTCATACCATGAGTATTCTGAAAAAAATATCCATTGGAAAATCTCTATCCGCAGTGGGAAATTACACCTTGAGTGCATCTCTCTTCAAACAATCAGGAAACATCGTGTACCTTTATAACTTTTTCTCACTCCACACACCCATTACACCTTGAGTTCCTCTCTCTCTCCCCCCGAAAAAAAATATTTCCATAGCTTTGGTTCTCTTTTCCATCTTTGTCAACGTCAGAAAAAGTCAGTACATTATAGTCGGCATTTCCATCCAAGCACAAAAATCTGTCTTTTGGTTGACGGACATAACGACGTTCAATCTCTGGGGTGGGTTTCAGCTGAAATATCCCGCCTTCTCCTTATAATACCGCTCATTTCCCAAAAACCCGAATTGACCCCATAATAACCTTATTGAATAAATCGCTTCTTTGTACCACTTATACTGAAAAAGCCATGTTCTTTCTAAAAACTATAATATATAACGGAGAGACCTTTGAAGAGTCGCCATATGTCTCGTTAAGCACATCAAGAATGGAAAGCGCAGATTGAAAGCGCCAAGATTTGAAAAAGGAGAAGATGCAGAAAATCATAAGGTGTTCTCCCTATCGAGCATTACTTCAGGGTATACCGTCAAAAAGAAAACCTAAAAGGGGATGTTGCCCATTACCTCCGACTAGGTGAGAAGAGCATGGCCACCCCCAGGCTGTCGTCAGGGACATGACCTCCTCCTCGGTCATCGGACTAGACACTTTCTCCAGCACCTCCACCAGCTTATACGACCTTATCCGCGGTGGAACCCAGTAAGAGGACCCCGGGACGAAAGGCAGCCAGTCCGGCGCCGACCGCCGCACGAGTATCCCATGGATGACGTCCTCCAGCCGCCGCGCCGCCGCCTCCCCCCTTGCCGCCGTTGATTCCGACGACGAGGCCCCGGACCCTCCGCCCCCCTCCGTCGCTGCCTCGAGCACAAACTCAAAGACCTGCGCGAACTTCTCCGACCGGCCGGATCTCCACCGGACATAAACCAAGCTAGAGGATGGCGGCCGGCACCGCAGCGAGGGGAGGCGCGAGCATCGGGGGAGCTCCCGGATCTGGGCTATGGATTCCCGGATCACCGCCTGCGAGAGGGTCTGCGCCATGGCGAGAAGAGAGAAGAGGTGAAGCGAGAAGCAAGAAGCGAGACCCCGCCAACCAAAAGGATGAGGTGGTGCGAGTCCTTTGGCGCCTGCGAGAGGAAGAGTATTTATAAACACGTTCTCGAGATGGGCTCGGCCCAAATATCTCGTTCTCATCTTCTATAGATCTGCCTAATTTGGCTTTATGGACTAAAATACCCTCCCTCAAATTGGGGACTTATTGGGCCGCTATCCAATGGGCCCTAAAAATTTCCTTGAATGATCCTCCAATCGTCGTCCTTGTATATATATATATCAGGAAAAACGGGTCGGCGGAGAGGCCGAATCGTCTGCTGCTGCTGCGACGAGATCATCTCCGACGTCGTTGCTCCCCAGGCCGCCGGCGGAAACATGGCGGCGGCTACCATCGCCGAATTCCGCGGGGCCAGGGACGTTCACGCTGCTTTTAGGACTTTCATGAGGACCGCAGAGCGACTGGCTTGGCGGCTCTGGTTATCTTCGTTTCTACCGCGCCTATTTTATTTCTTTCTACTTCGTGCGATATCAGTCTTTTGTGCATCGGGTTTCAGGTGTTCCGACATTAGCCTCAGCTGTTCCCTCTATCCCGACGCGTCATTTATTGCCAGCCTTCTCCGGCAAGGAGGCAGTATTTGTTCCAGTCAGGCAGCTATGAGCTGCAGCCTTTGTTCTCACCTGATGGATAGTAGGACCCGGATGGGCAGTGAAAAGAATCAGTTGTGCTGGGATTGCCCAACGTGTTGAGAGCGAAATGAAGGTAATCAGGGCCAAAAACTGCAGAGTCTCTCTTTCCCCGCCCTGGTAACGAGATCAAAAGGTACAGTGAGCTTCGTTGCTGATTTATGGTTGGTAATCTAAACTTTTTTTCATCCTTGTCCATAATTCTACGAGACAAAATTGGGCATTAGAAGAACATATTTGATACAAGGATCCTCCAAGTTCAATCGCTCAAATGCAATTACAAGAATCAAGGCGTGCATTATATGATAAATATAATGTATCCTCACTGAAAAGCTAACACGTAACAGGGTTGACCAAAAAATGCAGGTGTGGGGGAAACAATGATCCGACTCTGTATTGGGCACGGAACCTCCAATCATCATTTCCAAGAGGAAGAACTGAACTTCGACAAGCTGAAGAACAGACCGAAATTGCGTCGCCCCTTGGACTGGTGTGGAAAACAACCTCCTCTGATATGATCAGGTTTTCACTTCTTACCAGCAGCGAGAGGCTTTATCTACATTCCATTTAAAGCGATTTAATAAGCGATAAACACTTGCCGCAGCTGATATTGATACAACATAGAACAGGTAATATTTGAAAATCTAGATACTGCGGAATAAGTTAAATATTAGAAAAGCTTTCCTGTATTTATTTTTCTCATTAACTTTAAAACCAAAGTGGCTGGTAGATCAGGAGAGACCAAAATTATCGTCACCATCATGTCAGTAACATAATTATTTTCAGAGGAATTTGAAGACAGCATTTAGTTCTTGTTCAGGGATGGCCGCGCAAGCAAAACAGGTTCTTCAACGCGTGCTGAAGATGCTGTCTCATAACTGCAAGCATGCTTCATGAGAGAAGACTGGTGAAGCCAACAAGACAAGAAGTGAGAGAAGAAACCATAAGGATATCTGTCGGGACTTTATCGTGTAGGTCTCATCTCGGAGAAAAGATTTCCCCCCTGATCGTTTACTGAAACTGTCAATTCTGCTCATTGGTTTATTCATTCTATCTATACATAGAGCCCGTCAATCTTTTTCCCTTGCTTTCCTTCTCTTCTGTATCTTAGTTTCTGCTCTCAGGTGAACGTCTTTTATACCCTCATTCCTTCACAGTCACCTTTGAGAAGGATATCTAGAAAAATTTTGCTAATCTATTCATTAATTTCATTAAAAAAACATGCAGGAGTTTACATTATCATGAAGATTACTCGACTTGCATTGATAAATCATTTCATAAAATTCGATTCAGTGAGAACTAGAGTATCTTCCTTTGATATTTTCTGAAAAAAAAAAAAAAAAAAAGGAAGAGGGAAATGGCTTCACGCTGTTCTCTTATAATAATGGCCCTGAAAAGATATATTCGCTCATTTGCGCTAATGTCTTCATAAATGAAAAACGGCTAAAAGATTCACTTGTAATTGAAAAAGGAATTATATTCCAAACCACGAGAAAGATAGATTGTCCAAGAGAATTATCTAAGAGCAGAAAGGTACCGATTCTAAGTATCTTAGCTCTTTCAGAACTTCACTTGTTTCCAGCTCCTACAATGAAAAAACATGATAAAGACGATGTTCCATTTTATCAAAATTAAAAGAAGAACAAAGTCTCAAACATGGTCATAATGATAAGGATGATGATGATGATGATGATGATGATGATGATGGCAAGAGAAAACAGATATAAAAAAAAAAACCAGAGAACGAGATCAGATTACATATAATCCTTTCACCAGACCAAGTTACATCGAAAAAAGATTTCATAATGCTACAGTACACAAATAACATTGCGACATATAGTTCAAAAAATCGACAAGAATGTTTTAAAGCATGAAAGTTCATTTCCTAAAGACAACACGGCCAATTACCGGATTGGAAAGCCACTTCCAGGATAAATCCCAGTTCGGGCTAAAAAGTCAACTGATATTTTACAACTTTCAAAGGTACGATCATAAATATCTAAATATAAAATTATGGCTGGTCAAAAACAATTCTCTCTCACCGTATCAAGTCATGACAACTGTATAGTTCTGCTCTCCAGGCCAGAACATGTTATTGTACCATTCTTAGTCAAATGGAACGATCATGATGAGGATGTAACATCGATTGATCAGAAGTCCCATCGCATGATTACGAGTGTAGAAATCACTTGAGATCAAGGAGATAAGCAGGGAACGGGAGAGGAAGGAAAGTTATCAAGTGGCTGGCAAACCCACCCCAGACGAGTCAAGATGTCCCCGGAGTCAAGAACAGAAGACGATAAAAAAAGACATCCAAAGGCAAAAAAAAAAAAGCTACCAGTGCCCAAGCTACCCTCGCAAGGGATCATTATATCATGTACACCACTGCAAATTGATCACAGATATCATGCATACATAACTTATGAGACAAAGAAGAAACAGTGGATTGGGCCATCATAGCCTTGGTGAAGATATCAATTGATCTGACACACACTTCATTTTTTTTTCTTTACTCTTCCGGGTAATCACAGTGGCTCAAAAAGATATACAGTAACCTGTAACGGACCCTATGCAATCGCAAAAACTAGCTCAACCAGCATCAGAGAAACGCTAAGTTTAAAATCATCACCCTTATAGGCCTTTACTTTACTATATGGGTGTCATCACTGAAGCTACTAAAGCACTTATCGGAAGATGATGCCGGAAAGGGGGAGCAAGTACAGCCTTAAGGAGGCCTCCATTCTTTCTCTCAGTGATATTAGTATGCTTGGGGTTTATAGGAGCATGAGGATTCACGTACCATCCTCTCATGTTCAATTAACTCATTGGTGGTGTTTGTAAAAGAGAGAATGAGAGACAGAATTACAAAGAAACATGGCCAAAACATAGCTCCATGATGTGATACCATGAATAAATAACTCAGGGAGAGAAGATAAGACCAAGAGAATGGGAGAGGAGAGTTGTCGAGTGGCCAACAACCCTACCTCACCTCCCAACAAGAAGATCGTAATCTTGTTCACGCCCATATTAGTTAGATACTTTGTCTCCCTTTGTCTGAGAGGAGACCTGCAACTGGCAACACCAAAGGCTAGATTATTCTCCCTTTGTCTGAGAGGGTAGTACAGTGGGCATTATCACAAGGCAGGGTGAAGCGACTAATCAGTCAATGATAGTGAGATTAGCCTGGATTCTGGCCAATCTTTCTTTTTCCTCTTCCCTTTTCCCTTTTTCCACCCACCATTTAGGGGGATCAGGATTAGGCCAGGGACCCTTAATCCCAATTCAAACTATAGTCAACCTGTTTATCTGGTCACTGTCGATTACCTACATGCAGCTTTGCATTATCCTATCTAGGACTGGCTACCAAGTTAGAGGTGCCGATGCCTGTTAAACGAGAAAATGTGACTGCCAATAGACGTCTAGACTATAATATAGGTGCATATCCACTCAGACACAAGGCATATAAGTACACTTACGCGGTAAGAAATTTCTGCAAAAAAAGAGAATCTGCACAAACCATTGATGGCGTAATGGGCAAAAGTTATCACCGAAATCTCCATCAATATTCATTATTACAACGATTAAATTGGATATAAACTTAAAATATTGAAATCGCAACGTAAAAAGTACTTCATATTTGCATACTTTCTTCTAATGACCTCGTAAGAATACAATTGTTACAATGCCAGAAGTTCACCTGGGGAACGGCACAATCAGCGTGTATTGGATCCCAAATAACAGCACAAGAGCAATCCCAATCATCAGTTTGAGATATCAATGGAGGAGCTCTGCAAATATAAACAAACAGGAAAGATTTCATTTTCTGGTGCTTGGAATAATATGCATCGTCTATAAAAAAAAACTGAATTCAAGGATAAATTTTGACAAAGGAAAATGTTTTATGATAATGCCAATAGCATAAAGAAAAAAGGGGAATATATCGGAAACAAGAGAACGACAGTTCGATTGTGTCCAGGAAGAGGATGAAAGGAATCATGAGGCATTATTAAATTAATTATGGTCGTCGCGTCGAATGGGTGTTGTTAGTTACAAGATACAGCCGTTATATCATATTAAGTTTATTTGAAATTTATTAACACTATATAGAATAAAAGAATATGCATATAGCCAACTTTAGCCCACAGTAGAGTAACAAGAATCGAGAATATCCCAAAAGGCTCTACGCAACCAAGGCATAACTAAAAAATTAAAGAAAGTTTGTCGTTTTCTTTTTCCTTTATTGCCATTAAGATTCAATTATAATTGACAAAACCCATCAATTCCGACGATTTAAAATTAATTTGGCATCATATTGCATAAGAAACCTTTTCTGAAAGGGCTCAAGGCAGTTTACCTTCGCCACTTTCCACATACAATTCCCTGTTCATCCCCCTCTGTCCAACGCAGAACCTTTCCTCGACACTGAAGCCAATTGCTAGTTGAGCCAGAACTTGATGACTGACTACAGCACTAAAAGTAAAATAAGAAACGTAAAAAATCTACCATCTAAGGAACCATTCTAAAGTGTTTTCCGAAAAAAGTAATCAAAGAAGACACCTTACATTCAAGCTATCTCGTTCGGTAGGATTCAATTCCAAAGGCTTACCAAAATAATCATCATCACTATACAAAAACAAAACCAAATGTTAGAGAGCCTCATGGAGTTCATAACCCATAAAGCACTGGAAAGCATAGACTAGGAAATTCCATGATTGGATGCCTTCAAAAAACAAAGCATAGGTAAAGGTGTAGAATAAATCCAACTTAAAGAAATATGAAGTAATTTTAAAGTCATGTATTCTAGGAAGTGACTCTCAGGAATGTCACTTACGATTGGTATATACAGAATCATATCCACCGATCAAGACTCTAGAATTCAAAGAGAAAAGAGTACATCTCATTGTGATTACAAGAAAGCAGCAGGAAAACAGAGCTAAAATAAAATTATACATTAGGACGATGAAAAAAGTAACTCAAGCCAAATAATTGTGTTGATTAAAAAAAATCAACCTGAAATTAGTATGATCCCGTGACAAGGAAAAAGTAGAAGTCTTCCAATTTTGCAAAATCACACATATAAATCTCCCGTCGTAGATTTGAAATATTACTCACCCAACCCAAGATTTCATTAGCATGCCCACTGTTTAATTGTTTCACGAAAATCCACCTAGTAAACAACTTAAAATACTTTACCCCGCAATACTATGAAAGAAGGCTCCACAGCATAAAAATCTTCTCCTAACTGAAGCACTATGCATGCCTCAAGAAGTGGGAGTTGTTAGGTTAAACCCGCCTTTGGCTGAAATGCTGAGAGGGTTCGCTCCAACCAGGAGTTTATTACATATTGAAAGGAATAAAATTTAGTTTTAACCAAAATGAATCCGGTGAATAAATATTCTCAAGATGATGAGTTAGTAAAAAAGCAACTTAAAAATCACAGAATCTAGTAAAATCTTTAGAAACTCTCTTATCTCGTACAAAAATGCATAGTTAAATACATAAATGAAGATCAAGGAAAATGAATCGGTACAAACACCAAGCATAAAATTTTGAATCAATACATCAAAGAAATGGAGATGAATTTTTCGTGGAAGAGAAGCAATATTTATTGAATAAGAGCCATTATTTCTTCTGTCAAGACTTTGAAAGCAAACATCCATTAGAACCTCCATCGTGCTCATTTAATTGGAGCTTAATGAACATACACTAGTAAGGTAGATATATTATTAAATGTATGAAGGTGAACCAAAACACCAGACTTGTTGAACCCCATGTTAAAACGATACTTGACAACCTGACTGATAAAAAAATTAGGATTACAAAAAGATAACCATAAACCTCAATCTTTTTATACAAATTTGAGCATAAAAGCTTTTGAAACTGATGCAGTTCTGCAAATTCTCTTTCACATTAACGTAGAGAGCAGAAAATCAATGCAAAAAATGTACGCCCCATATTAATAGGTTTCGTGATTGCAAAGGACAATCACCAAAAGAATGTTTCTTATGTTTACAAAACATTCATCACGACAACGCAATTGGGATCCAAGGTCAGATTACCCTAATGAGATCATCTGGAGTGATTCATGAACAATCCTGAAAACATAAAACAGCCTTTTATTAAGTAAGAAGTATACTTAAAACTACTTTTATTGAGTATTTTCGTCAAAACGTTTTTATAGTTCTATCAACCCTTTTCATAACCCACCCCATAATTGAATTAGCCAATTCCTTGAATTATGGGGGTACATATGTCAGTTAGACTTTAATCACAACAAAAAGAGATTTTTCAACTGTAATCACAACATTCGAACAATCTGTAAAAATTGACTGAGATTCGCACTTTTCCAAGACCAGACCAGAGCTTTATTACTAGAGGGAAAACTGGGAATGTACAAAGAACTCTTGTATAACAATTCACGTGGATGTGTGTCCCAGAAATACACCCTATGAGCAAAAATCATGAGGTGGTAAAACATATCATGTTGACATTCACAGAAGCACATTGATAGATATTAACAAGCTTAAGTATAATTGTAATTCAGGAAAAAAAGGAAACTGCTTGGGAGAACGAAGAAGACAGCTGGTTATAAAAACATACTCAGAAGTTGGCCTGGCCCATTCAGGAACTTTTGCTTGAAAATCTTCACCTATTTTGACACCCGAAGTATACGGTTCTGTGTCTTCTAACATGTATAAAATTGGACCTAACTTCTCTTGTAACATCTCTTTCCTCTTCTTTTCGCTCATGGCATAAAATAACTTTTCTGAGAGAGTCTCTGGTGGTACCTTTGGTTTCTTACTCAGACAGGGGTGACAGTACCATTCGTCAACTGGAAGTTTCTTCACCTTACAACAGGATAGATGCCATGCCTCTTCACAAAGATCACAAATTAACATCTTCTGCAGGCTATCCTTAAGACCACACAATTTGCACACGAGAGAAGCGAGATCATCACTGTTCCTTGCACAAGAGACATTCGCCAAGCTGCAGCTACTGCCAGCCAGACGTCCTACTGGCTGGGCACGACAAGTAACATCAGAGAAAAGTTCATGTTCCATGATGCACTTCGAAGAAGAACAACTATCATTTACATTGTTGTACCTCTGGGACAGTTTATGAGGCTTATTCGAGGATTTCTCCTGCGCCTCAGTGGTCTGGCTTGGGAGAACCAAGTGGCTATTATCATCAGCCTGTGAGGCTTGAGCATTGACAGGTTTCTGCTGATGGAGTTGTACAGAAATGGATGTATTTACAGGAAGTGAAGGGATCCCATTAAGATAATGCTCATATTTTTCCCAGGAAGTGCATCCATAATTCAGGCCAGAATTACAAGTATTGCTCCCATTTGTGATGCCAGCACAATTGTCCTCTGACAACAGAGCAACAGAGTTTCGCAATTTCCGACGCTTGTATACATAGCTAGCATGCATGTTGTAAACATTATAAGGAAGGAACCCTGAATAGTGGCACATGAAAAATGCACAATTATGTCAAATTTTAATGGGTTGCATCGACTCAAACATATCAAGCTCAATAACACAAACCCATTGCAACAGATAATATAGCTTGATGCATGTGTGATAATATAGTTTCTGAAAAAAAAAAAAACATATAGTATTTGTCAAAGTAAATAAGCTGCGACTTTGTTATCAAATAAAGTAATCCTCGCCTCCCGAAATTCGTTGATGCTGTTAACATTGTAGTCACACATGCCAACTAAAAATGTTTGAGCTGCTTTAATTTTTTTAGTGCGGATATCCGTTAAACAAGATGGTTACTGTTTATCCAACTCCTTACCCTAGGAGAGAAATACAATAACACATTGGTCTAAAACTGCTGCGATCAGGCTATGTTTTCAAGATTTCTTGATTAGTTTTGAAGCATACCCAATGAACGTCAGATCCTTCAGAAATATTGCAGCATAGTTTACTCTGAACTAGATTGCACATGAACACAGATTTCCTTGAATATTGAAATGTTCACTGAATGGCCCAAACACATGGTAGGTTACACATAAATGCACATCTAATAGTTATATAAATTTCTCAAAAGACCATATGATTCGTGCCTCCAGGAACAAGTCAGATAGATCCTCTAATTATGTCTCTTAACTGTTGCTTCATATGTCAAGACTAAGCTACAAGTTACCCGGTGAAAGTCACAGAGACATTTGAGGAGCCGCTTTATCCGATTCAGGAGGTAAGTTTGGCATTTGTTTTAGTCATGGATTATACGTCAAACAAAGGTAGCGACGATGCATTATTGAGGGATTGGAATCGGGTATGGTTTCTGGCGAGGAGCCCTGCCTCTTTTGTTTTCAAAGAGAGGATCCTCGTCTAAAAGAGACTAGGTTTTCTTCCAATGAACCCTGGGGTCGTAACGCACTGATATGAGAAACACATTGCAGGAGACGCCAAAAATCAATCATTCATCTTAAGTGCGTTGATAGCGGATAATGGAGTAGCTTTTGCTAGGATTCCAACGAATAAATAAATAAATTGCAATCCGGTTCCCCTTCTTCTGTTCTTCCTAGATATTGCCCACATAGGGATTCCTGTTGCGGGTTATGTTGTGACACCTGATGCAAAATCAGGCATAGATTGGAATTTAGACGAACGGGATTCTTTTGTTATTTCCACAGGTTGACTAATTAGCGTAATATGTGGTGGTGACGACTTATTTCCCTCTTCGTCCCCTGCTTACTCTTCTTCTTAATCTGTGGGTGCTCGTGTGCCTCGAAGGCGTGATGTGTATGTGAAGCAAGCATTAAGCTGAAACCCAAGAGAACGACGTAGACAGATGGTAGATGTTGAATCTTTACCTTCCTGTTTGGGATCGTTCGACTCTCTGTGTTTGGATTCTCCGTTGTTGTCACTCGGCAAGGAAGACTCCATCAGACTGGGAGAGAGAGGGGGAGAGAGAGAGAGAGAGAGAGAAATAGGGAGAGGGAGTCGTTTCTCCTTTCTTTAAACCTCCCCTGAGATCTCTCCCTGCCTTTTATTCGATACTAAAACAGAGGTATAAAAAACACGGCTTTTTTATCCTTATTGAGGTGCAATTAACTCCTCATTTCCACAGGTGGGGCATCATTTAAATATTTGCGAAAAAGGAGGAGGACAGCCTACGTTGCCCGTGCTCCCCTCCAGCCGTCGGATTGAAGGCGGCTCATGGACTGACATCGAGACTTACCTCCACCATCGAACGTCTGGCGATCAACTCCGTGTCTGTTCATCCCTCGGTGAAAAAACCAGGATGAATTTTCATGGCCCACAACGAAACGCAGTCTCGAGAATGCATCTGTGATTCCTCAAGGGAAATAAACGTCTCACTCGAAAGCCAAATGGGTGCTTTTTCAGGGTCTATATAACCCGTTTGAGGCCAGGCGACAACCCCTCCTGGCCCTTAGGATGGGGGAGGACTATTTATCACATGAGGGGAGCCAAAAACTGTTCGAGGTAGAATTCAGCCATCCATTTTGATTTTAAGCTGTAACCTCGAGAAATGATTGCCAATCTTTTATATCGCTTTATGTGTGTGGAGCTCGTCTCCGTTTTATATATAATAAGTTCAGTATGGAATACAGAAACATGGTTTGAATGGTATTCTCCAGATTGCATTTCGCTACTCTCTCTCTCTCTGATGTTAAGCTTTCGATTGGAAGGCCCTACTAATTGGAGTATGTGCCAATAGACACGCGGATAAGACAGTTCCCTACATTATGATGTGATGTTTACTCCGTGCATTCGAGTAAAACCTTCCATCTATCCATCCATCCATCCATCCATCCATCCATCCATCCATCCATCCATCCATCTTGTGACGGATATGAGGCGACACTATTCAGTCTGGTGTTGTGATCGGCGATTTGTGGGTTCCCACTGATCCATAATTGCACCTTGCACAAACAACCAGAATGATGGTGGTCTAATCTCAGTTCTACATTGGGCGAGAGAGAGAGAGAGAGAGAACTTCTTGGGCTTCCTTCTCTGATGAATTCAAGACAGGAGGTGAGAAGTTTTAAGAAACACATCAGAACTGATTGCTGTGAGGCTGACTGCAGGCAGGATCTCTTCTTCGCTTCTGAAAGTGAGTTTTTTTGATCTGCGAAGACTGTTCGTCAAATACCCTTCTGGAGTTTATGATTCTGACTGATTATTTCGTGTGATTTATCAGTGCAAACTTTGTTCTTCATCGTTTAAATGTAGCGTATAGGAGGAGATTGGAGTTCATTCTATTCAGAGCAAGAGCGAGGGGCTTATTTGGAATTTCCGCCACAGAACGCCACAGAACGACTACTCGACTGCCACCGCTGCTACTTCCGCCGGGTCCTCTCCTCCGTTTTCTTCCTCTTTGTTCCGACCTTGCGCGACTCCGTCATCGCCGGTGCATCTCCGACGAAGAACATTCCAGGAAGCGGGCAGCCAGGATCCCTGGAATCAGCCCCCACCGACGCCCGTTCTCTGCTTCCGGCGGAGCACTGCGTCTGCGTTGCTGTCCTTGGGTTACAGTTCTCGAAGCCGTTCGCAGCTCCAGAGGGCCATCGGGTTTTCGCCCGTGGGAATCCTTCAACGGTCCTGGGTTTATTCTTCTCCTTGCTTGATCAAGCCGTCACCCGAGTCGAGGGGGAAGTACTATGCCTCACAAGACTCGACCCATGACGGCCCTTCTGGTGTTCACGGGGCTGAATGCCCTTTTGTTGACGACGATCACCCCCGTCTATGATTTTGTGTGCTTCCATCCATATTGGGAGAGGCGGGTATGCTTCATGCTGTCTCTCATGCTCCTCAATAACTTCTTTTCCGCGGTGAACTTATCACAAATGCTCATTGCATCTCAGTCTTGCAGAAATTCTAGTTTTCAAAACCATAAAATAACTTGTGACGCTGTCATCATCCACTGCGTTGTGCGTTCATGGAACCAACGCAATGACCTCTATATTGATATTTCTGGCTCGAATAGTTTCTTTCCTTCTGCAGTTTTCCGTTCTCATTACAGCCTTTCTTTATAGGCATCAATTATCTTGTGCGGATTCATTGATATGTGCTACTGAGAGTGGAGGGTTTTATTCTTTAGTCCATAGAACAAAAACCAGTTCCCTTTCTTTCAATAAAGTTGTGAAATTTTCATCAAATATGGCTTCCTACGGTAAACTTTGAACTGAATTCCCCTCATTGGGGACGCATGCTATTCCTGCAATATTATGAAAGATCTGGCCAACCCAAGCTTTGTTTATATTAGGTCTATTCGATTTTTTAAAAAGAAAACTGCGTGGGGCCAAATTTCCTCCCTTCAAAATCATATCAGGGCCATCTATACTTTGAACCACCACAATGGGTAAAATCTAATCGGATGCTGCCGGGCGGCCAGTGTGTGGATGGAAAGTGCGGATCATCGTTTTGTTGAATCCAGTAAACATTTTAAGATCTATGACGTCAGTGATGAACTGGGGAAATAGGGAGAGGTTTGGTGGAAGATTTTGGATGCCATTGGACACTATCATAGAAGCAGTATCACTTGCAGAGGATTGCTCTTCACCATCCTCTCCATTGGGTACCCCGTTGGTGTAAGGCAAGAGTAAGCCTACTTTCCGGTGGTGAAGCTGTTTGCTCACTGTTGGGCAAGAACGAAGTTTAGTGAAGCGTTGTTCATCGTGGGGAATCATTTGTCTTTTGTTCTGTTCTGGGCTAGGTGAAAGTTTCGTTTCTATGTACCATACCCAACTGAAAGAAACAGGGAGAAAGGATGAAGTGTTTCCAAAGATGTTCACATTTGACTCGAGGAATTTATGCCGTGGGCGAAGATCTACCTGGTGAACGTATAGATGTTTTAAAATGGAATGTTTTTTTTTTTTTTTTCTCAGGCATCCTCATTCGAGACATTATCTGTTCTGATTATGGTAAGTTTCTTGTAACATGCGCTGGGGCTGGACGTCTAAATCTGGAAAAGTGCTCCCGCATTGGTGGGTTAGTCAATGGGAGTTGACCCTCGGGATGTTCAATCTGTAGAATTAAACTCCTATGCTGCTTCTTGGCAATCAACGAGAGTGGACCCACCTGATCATAGGAGATCTAGCTTTCGGTAATAACTGCTCGGAGGGGTTTAGAAAAGCTTCTTGTTCAGTAAATCATAGCAAATATCTAGGAATGTTTTTTCTCTGTTGACCCTGGTTTGGATGACTTTGTCCCGTTCTGAGCCATCTGTGAGTAGGACCTACCTACTGGTGGGAAGGCTCATTTATTTGAATTCGTCTTTTACCCAGTAATTTCTGCTATTCTGCCGCCTTACTTATTACCCATGAAAGGCCGGTTGCTGCTGGATATGCATCTCCTGCTAAACAGAAGGCATCACCTCTTCCTTGCCCCATGATTTTGATCTGGTCTCTCGCCCCAGAGAGCAACGCGGGTGGGCTCTTTTCAGGCTGACGATCTGGGATTCTGGGATTTGCCATCGAGCTCTCAGGCCAATCGCGGTTTGTTATTTGTTGCTATGGTCGGGTGGCATCTGATGGTGATGATGGCACACCAAGTACCATAGATTAATCCCTCAAGATCTGGAAGTTTGAACCTTTTTCTAGCTGGACGTCGCTTGCTTTATCGCGAGATTATGTGTCTGGATATTCTTCTGATTCATGGCATGTTTGTCTCCACATGATTCAGAGAGAAAGGCGCCGGAAGGAGCTGGAAGGAGCTTCAACCGAGAGGCTTTCATAGTTGGCTCTCGCCTTGCAGTTTGGCGCGGCCGGCGGCCTTCCAGAGGGCGAGTGCGCTGCGGCTCAGCGGGCGATGCGATTGACCTCCGGCAAGAGACGCCACCCGGTGGGATGTGGGAGGCCTTGGAGAATCAAAAGGGAAAAAATCTTTCTTTTCTTTTGTTCTTCACTTTCGGCCGCTTGAGACCTGGACGTCTGATTCTGTTCATGGAGCAAGCGAGTGATCTCGGCTGGGTGAGAAGGGTGCTGATGTTGACCCGCGTCTGATTCGCTGACTTATTAGCGCTTGACTCGTTCTAATACGTGTGACAGGACAGAATCGCCGTTGTCCCTCTCTCTCTCTCCACCCACACGAATTAAAATTGGGCGGCATCTCTATCCAAAGCAGCAGTTCTCGGCGCAGAAGGCCGATGTTACCACCACCAATAAGCACATTCAAAGGACCACTCGCGGTGGAAAACCAGCTTAATGAAATGGGTTTTTTTTCTTATCCTTTCTCCGAAGCTCTTCCCCCTCGCAACGCACAAGTTTGGCAGAAGAAGAAGAAGAAGAATCACCAGCCGTACTTGGCTTGGGTTTCTTTCTTGGTGAGGAAGCCCCTGGACCTCCTCTCCGCGAGCTCCGTCTCCTTCTGCCTCATGTCGTGGTAGAGCGACCCGATCTGGTGCTTCCTCCTGTGCAGCTTCGACGGCTTCCCCTTCCCAGAAGAAGCGACAGGCTGCAGAACATCACCAGAAGGACGCACACGTGTCAGAGGAATGCTCTCTGAAATCGAAGAGCAGGAACTGGTATTCCCCTTGGCGCACAGTCACTCATGGGCAATGAAATATGAAGACCCTTGAAAATTTCTGCTTCAGATGCAAATATAATCATCTTAAATTGATGATGAGAGTTATCATTTCATATCTTCTTCTTTTTTTTTAATAAACGGGATGAGATTATTGGGAAGAGAAAAGAGGGTGAGGCGGTGGGAAGGATCCTGTGGGGGAAGATGAACAGCAGAGAACGGATGAGCAAAGAAAGAAAGAAAGAAAAAAAGACGGGGAATCCATGGTTGAGCGGGTCTGAGAGGCATGGGAGAAGTCAGAAGATACCCAACGCGGAGAGGCTTCAGAGCAGAGTCAACAGCTGGTTGGGTGGGTCAGTTCTTCGTCACAAAACAGATGGAAAAGTGTTCTAGACGATATCCTACTTCTTGCAGGGCAATGTTTCCATTAGCACCCACCGAATGGCATCTAAGACAATTGTGCCTGTGCTCTATCCGAATCAATAGAAATGGCGTTGATTTTCAAGGGATTTCCATGGAACCTTGATAGAAACAAAAAAGGCATAAAGTTCAAAAGCAATAAAACTGCTTCATTGACCAATCTTACTGTAATAGAATAATCCCATGAATGATAGAGAGTAGGTTTTAATCGCCAACATTGAAATTTTCTATACGTCTCCATCGATTTTAATACAATAATAGTTGAAATATGATCGGAAAAGGAGTAATGTACCCACAATTTCTACATCCTTTCAGATTTCGGTTGCTCTTCTCCAGTTTTATGGGCACTCCTTCAAGGCCCAGGAACCTTGAAAATCTACCAAGATGAACCCACGAAAAAAAGCATAGTTTTCCTGAAATACTTGAGAATCTCCCCTCCATCTCGCCTTAGGGTCATCGTCTTCCTTCAAAACTACCCAGTTTCACCCTTAACATGCATAATACACCCTCTGTGCAAGTCTTCCCTCTCTCTGATAACCATACCTGCTAGCTTCACAAACCAAGACGGCTGAATTCCTTAGGAAACAAAAAAATAGACACTGAGATTCAGATTGTTGGATTGAAGATCCTCAGTCAGGGATGAGCTCCAAGAAAATCTCAGTATACACCAATTCCTCCACTCTACTAGCGGCCACAGTTGAAGCACACCCTCTGCACCACTTTCTTCTTTTCTTGCCAACTAGACGATGAACAAGGGTGTAGTAAAGTCAAAGTAAGGCCCTCCAAAATCATCCCTTTTCCCCGCTTGCTTCTTTCATCTTTCTTCTTTCTGGTTCTTCCCCATTTTCATTCTCTGGGCTACAGCAGGAAAGCAGCGCCTAAATTGTAACTAAGAAAAGAAGTAACATACCATGACAAGCGTCAAGGGAGCCGACCCTGATTTTTTCATTGTGTGGTGTGAACCTACTGGGTCCAAGGTTGACCTTTCCAGCAGAAGTCAACACTAGTTTTATTGCAAGCGCAGGTCTGGCCCTCTTTCCTGATGAAATCCCATCCTTCAACCCTCGAGAACGATGACTAATCCGAATGAATGAAGTGAAAGGAAAAAGAGGGGCGGCCGGCGAAAAATGCATGGGCAAAGTAGAAGGATGTCTGCGAAGAACGGAAGAAAAAAAGGGAGGAGAAAGAGAGAATGGAATCTATGGGTGTCATACCTGGTATGACGGTCCAAATGCGATTCCCGTCAACTTAACCTGGTCTTCCCTCGGTCTGTTCTTGACCAATTCCTCCTGCTTGACCTCGAGGATTTCAGAAGGGATCGCATTCCTCCATCTCTTTCCGAGAGCTCTAGCCGATTCCAGCACCTCCGTCGCACCCACTGTTTCCACCGCCGACGAGCCATAGCGCCAATCGCCAGCGTGATACTCATAGCTCTCATATCCCTCATAACTCCCATAACTGCCGTAAGTGCCATAGCTTCCGGCAGTGGAAGGCCAACTAGCCGCAGCGTCGCCACCTTCTGCGCCGTAGTCGGACTGGGCGCCTACCCACTGACCCTCATAGCTCCCCTGGTCCCCAAATGCCCCAGTCATCGCTTGCTCCGGTGCTGGGGGCTCGTTACTGCTCAAGGGTAGGGCCGTCTCCACAACGGACCTCCTCAGGGAAGCGGAGACGGCGGCGGGAGCAAGGCAGAGGGTGTTCTTGGGCGCGGGAATGATGGAGGAGAGGGGTTTGGACGAGAAATCCAGGGTTCTCTTCCTGCGCTTCTCTTTGCTCTCCTCGTCGTCTTCGTCGATGTCGACAGCTCTGAGGAGGGAGACATCAATCGAAGGCCTGAACTGGACGACCTTCCTACCGCTGGGCTCCGGCGGCGAAAGAGAAGAGAAAAATGAGGAGGAAGAGGAAGAGGAAGCGGACGGCGTGGATTTCGGCGGAGGCAAGGAGGAGAAGATTGAAGACGAAGGGGAGGCCTTGGGACGTGGAAGGGAGCTGAACAGGGAGGTGGAGGAGGCACCGTTGGCGGCGGCGGAGGAGGAGGATGAAGATCTGGAAGGCGGGGGGATGGACGATGAGATCGGCGAGGAAGGCGGCGGTGGCCTCGGCGGCCGGGTTGAACCGTACAAGGGCTTCGAGGGTGGCGGCGGCGGATTGCGCTTCTTCTGCTCTCCTTCCCTTCCGCTGCCTTCTTCGTCGGAGGAACCGTAGTTAGCCAACAGCGACTCCATGGGAGAGATCCGGCGGAAGATGAGAGAGCGGAGAGGTTGGGGATGAAGAGGAAGAGCTTCTTCTCGTTTTTGGGGAGGAAATCGAAGGATGGGGGCTCACCGATCGGACGGCTCTGCTATACCGGTTTCAGGAGCCCACAGGCTGACTACGGGGGCATCAATATGGGCCTCAAATAGTAGGGCCTATTTCATGGGCTCAAAATCCTGGGCTAACACAGCCGTCGCCCCCCCAAGGGCCATAATGGGCCCAACTTACGGGCATTAGTTTAGGCTTTACGGGCCTTATTTACGAGGCAGATGAGGCCCGCTGGGCCGCCTTCTGGAGATCGTGTGGCCACGTCACGCTGACCCGTGGGGGGGTTCGAACGACCGTTAGGTGGCGCAGAGATCGTGTGTAGACGGGGTCGCTGGCGGCCTGGCTACATCAAAACACTTGCTATTTTTTTAAAATGCTTGCTCGGGTGGTGGTTGCTTACAAAGGCGCAGACCCGGTCTTCTAAGAATGGAAAGCATAATTACAATTTATGGAGTCCACAAGAGTAGTTAGCGCGAAGGGGAACCACGTTCGCGGCGTCAGTTAGAGGAGGAGCACGAGGCGGGAAGAGTGGACGAGAAAGTCCCACAATCTGATGGACGGGAGAGCATCAGGAGGAGGAGCACTCGGCCCAGCCCTCTCCTTCTTCGCCGACGTGGCACCGACGGATGGCGCGTGATATCCGCGCCTCCGCGGCCAGGATGAGCTTCGCCGGCACGCCGGAGCACGCCTCCACCTGCCTCAGCAACGGCGCCGCCGCCGCCGCGCGAGACGTCGTCGTCTTGACGGCGAACCACAGCGCCGCCGCGGCGATCGCGCGGAAGGGCGCCGACGGCATCCTCTGCATTCCGACGGCGAGAGCGTGGGCGGCGGCAGCGGCGGCGGCGCGGGGGTCGTCCAGGCCCACGCGGCGGCACCAGCTCAGAAGGGCGCCCTCTGCTCTCGCGTCAAGCTCCCGCCCGCCGCCACCGATCCTCCGGCTCTTCCTCTCCCGACGAGGACTTGATCCGGCGGCAGATCGGATGGAGCGCGCGAACTTGATGGAGGAGGAGGCCCCCTCGGAGGGGGAGATGGAGGTGATCCCGCCGCCGCCGTCCCGTTGGCCTGCCGCGGCCCCGGATTCGGCGCTGGAGACGCAGGAGGAGGAGGCGGAAGTGTGCCGTGTGGAGGAACAGCAGGAAGAAGACTCCGACTCGGAGGACAGGGCCCCGCCGTCGCCGTGGTCCGTGCAGGAGCGGCAGAGGAAGCGGAGCGGGAGGAATCCGGGGCCTGAAACCGGCCGCTGGTCGCCCTCGGCGGAACCGCATTCGACGCAGATCAGGCGGCGGGGGTGGCGCGAGACGAGGAAGTTGGCTCCGTGGACTCTGGCGTCGCATCCCCAGCACAGGAAGGCACAGTCCGACTCGCACCGCAGCGCCGCCTCGCCGTCGCACAACTCGCAGCCTACCTTCGTCTTCTTCATCGTCTCCCCCCTCAGCTTCCTACGCCACAGAGAGAGAGAGAGAGAGAGAGTAGCGGTCTCGAAGAAGGAAACAGGACGCCCCTCTTCGGAGGCGGCGAGTTGGGAGAGAGGGAGGCGACTGCGACGGCGACTGCCCTGGTGGCTATATATAGAGAGACTTGCTTGCATCATCAGCTACCTGCCGTTGTCACCCGAAAGAGAGAGAGGGAGAGAGAGAAGGAAGTGGAGGAGAGAGAGAGACGAGTGATCAAAGAACATTTAGTTCAGAATAATTGAAAGTTCGTGGTGGTGGTGGGGGTCGCCTCTTCGTCGTCGTCCTCCTGTCCACATACCTGCCTCGTCCTTTCGTCCGGCAAGAGGAAGCTGCCCAGAGACCGACCTCACGTTTGGGGAAAATATCCAGGTTCCAATGACGTGGCCTCCCCCTGCGGGCACGTCGGGTCCACCGCGGCCGCTCTCGCAGAGCCCCCGCCGCCAGGTCCGCCGGAGCGGCACTTTCTTTATGGTCGAAATGGGAGCGACGTGTGGTCAGGATCTACGGAGGGAACGGCGGGAGGAGGACGGAGGCACGTGCCGGAGTTCTGGCCATGCCACGCCGCCGACTAGGGTTTCTGACTAGTCTCTGCGAGTCGCATTGGTATTGTTTGTAGATCGAATCTCCGATCCATGCCCAGGAAGCCATCTGATTGATCTTCTTGCTGGATTCTCTGCTCCCACTGGTGTCGGAGACTTTTGCCACCGAGTTTTCCCCTTCTGATCAAGATCGGGCGGGCGGGAGAGAGATCGCCGCCTCCGAAATGACGTCTACGGAGCTCCGATCGAATGGCGGTTGACTTCCCGGCCCCAGGCCGCCACTTCGGAGATGCGATAACTGGTCAGGTAGACCTGATTGATCGATGCTGGGGCTAAATCGAAGCTCGGTCAGCAACCGGGAAGGAAGGGAAGGGAAGGGGGGGGGGTGGAGGAGAGGAGAGAAGATCCGCCGACCGCCATGGGCGGGAAGCGGCGTTTCCCGGTGTTCATCGTCCTCGCTCTGGCTTGCCTGATCCTCCTAGGAACACCCTTCCGCTGGGAGATCATGTGGCGGAGCGACAGGGGCGACGTCCGCCGGTTGAAGAAGTGGTCCTCCGATCTCCCCCTTCGCTTCCGCTCCGATGGCACCTTCAAGATCCTCCAGGTAGGAGAGAAAGGACCTCAGAGAACCCGGCCGAACCAGCGCTCCGTTTTCTTTGCGGCAGAGTAGATTAAGGCTAGCGATGTGATCAGTCTCTGCCATTTATCATTCACCATTCTGCTGTAAATTTTCCGTCCCAAGGTGGCGGACATGCACTACGGCGCGGGGAAGAGGACGGGATGCGAAGGCGTGCCGCCGTCGCAGCTCGCCGGTTGCAGCGATCTCAACACCACCCAGTTCCTCCGGAGGATCATCAGCGCCGAGAAACCAGACCTCGTCGTCTTCTCAGGTTAATCATGCTCCGCCGCCGGCGGTCCCTCGCTGCTCCAAATCAAGAAGAAGAAGTTGATCGACTCTCTCCTTCCCTCCATCCATCAGGGGATAACATATTTGGCCCGAGCGCGCCGGACGCTGCCCAGTCTCTGCTCCAAGCTCTGGCGCCGGCGATGGAAGCCGGGATTCCATGGGCGGCCATTCTGGGCAACCACGACCAGGAATCCACCATGACCCGCGCGGAGGTGATGCCCTTCCTCTCCCGCCTGGACTACTCCGTCTCTCAGGTCAACCCTCCGGGCCCGATCGACGGATTTGGGAACTACAACCTCGAGGTTCGGGGGGCTGCAGACTCGGAATCGGCCAACACCAGCGTGCTGAATCTGTACCTCCTAGACAGCGGCGATCGGGAGATGTTTAATGGCAGTCTGACCTACGGCTGGATCAAGGAGTCGCAGCTCCGCTGGCTCCACGACACCTCCAGGCACCTCCAGGTACGGGGGAACACGCCGACCTATCCATCTATCATCCTCGGCTGGCTAGCTATTACTGGGTCCTTTAGGTCTCGCCGCCGCTGATCTCCCTCTTCGTCAGGGATCGTCCACTGTCGGGGGGGCTCCTGGTCTGGTGTTCTTCCACATTCCGATTCCGGAGGTGAGGGCCCTGCGGGGAAAGGAGATCGTCGGGGAGTTCCAGCAGAAGGTCTCGTGCTCGTCGGCGAACTCGGGGGTTCTGAGGATGCTGATCTCCATGGGCGACGTGAAGGCGGTGCTCACCGGGCACGACCACCTGAACGACTTCTGCGGCGAGATCAGCAGCGTGTGGTTCTGCTACGGCGGCGGCTTCGGGTACCACGGCTACGGCAAGGCAGGCTGGCCCAGGAGGGCGAGGGTCATACAGGCGGAGCTCCGGCGGGGTGGCGGCGGTAGCTGGCTGGGCGTTGAGAGGCTCAGGACATGGAAGCGCCTTGATGACGGCGCACTGACCAGCATCGACGACCAGCTCCTCTGGGAGGAGGCGCGGCGTTGACTCTCGGCGGCGGCGATCTTCTCCGTCCTCTTCGCGGCTCGCTTTGATCACTTGCAATCACCGTCGGAAGAGTTAGTCTTCCTCTGAATGTGTACTCTTAACTCTCGTCTGTATGGAAAGGACAATAATACCCTCCCCAAAGCATGGTTGATGTGAAGCGTCGGAGCTTCACAGGGGCTCGTAGTGATTGATCCTTTAGTGAAGCCCTCGAGATTTGCCGTACTTGGACGCGTGGCACCGATGCAGATCAGACTCCGGCCCGGCCGCGGGTGCCGGAGGAAACTAGGTGGAGGCGAAGGGAGCGGGGGATCGCCGGTGGGGTAGTTGCGCTCTCCTCCGCCGCCACCACCGCCGCCGCCGACGATGGAAGACTGGTGGCGGGTGGTGTTCTTCCTCCTGTTCATCCTGGGCTGCCTGCGCCTCCTGGAGACGCTCCTCCCAGGGGAGCTGACGGCCGGCGACGGCGCTGTTCCCCGGGTAAAGAGGTCCCCCGAACTCCCTCTCCGCTTCCGCTACGACGGCTCCTTCAAGATCCTCCAGGTTGGTAGCTTGGTCATCTTCATCTTCATCTGCATCTGCAAGTACTGAGGTCCGGAGGGCACCGTCCGGTTTCGATTTTTGCCCTCCATCTTCGGTGTGGGAGTCCGCCAGGTTTTCCGGCTGTTTATGCATCACATTCTCGCGGATTACCTTGTAAGGTGGCGGATCTGCACTACGGCATGGGGGGCACGACGCGATGCAGGGACGTGCTGCCGTCCCAGTTCGCCGGCTGCACCGATCTCAACTCAACCCGCTTCCTCCAGAGGATGATCCACGCCGAGAAGCCCGATCTCATCGTCTTCTCAGGTACTCCGCCGACCCGCTTCCCCTCGCCAGAGAAGGGCGGATGCTCTTGGCCCCTCGATTTTTGCCATCTGAATCTGCCTCCACCATTGGCCGATTGTTCTTGGCCTCTCGATACCCGCCCACCCTTTGTCTACTTCGACTCGTGAGTTTCCTTTGGGAATTAGGGATTCCAGCGGGGAGGCCGGAGGTGAACCAAGTTCGAGCTGAGATCGCAGAATTCTGTGATGTAGGGGGGATCAGATGGTAGGCAACTGATGTTCGCGGACTGTTAATTTTCGCACCTTGCGCAGTTCATCCTCATTCCTGTTTCAGAATCTGAGTATGCTCTATCCCATTCTAAATCCAAGGACCTCGTGCCAAGCATACTGGGTTGGATCATGGCAGCGCCCCCGCTGTTCAATCTCCTAGGGTTTCTCCTCCCCCTTCCTCGTTCGACTCCACTGAGGTAGGTGTTCAATGAATGCTCTGTCTGGTTGCTGCCAGGGGACAACATATTCGGGTCGAGCACCCGCGACGCCGCCGAGTCCCTATTCGGGGCCTTCCGTCCGGCCATGGTTGCCAAGCTGCCTTGGGCGGCCATTCTGGGCAACCACGACCAGGAGTCCACCATGACCCGCGCGGAGCTTATGGCCTTCATCTCGCTGATGGACTACTCGGTCGCCCAAGTCAACCCCCATAGCCTCCCGAACGAGCTCTCCCGCATCGATGGATTTGGCAACTACAATCTCACCGTGCACGGGGCCGCGGGTTCGCCGTTGGTCAACTCCAGCCTGCTGAATCTCTATCTCCTCGACAGCGGCGATCGAGCTGTCGTCGGCGGCAGGCGGACCTACGGATGGATCAAGGAGTCGCAGCTCCACTGGCTTCGCGCCGTCTCCGAAGAGCTCCAGGTACAGAACTAGATCATCCCCCCTCAGAGAGAAACAAGGAGTCTGCTGATTTGACCTGGGCTTCTTCTTCTTCTTCTTTCTCGTCGATTTCAGGGATCGTCCCCTGTTCCAGCGCCTGCTCTGGCATTCTTCCACATTCCGATTCCGGAGGTCAGGGAGCTGTGGTTCAGGAAGATCCTCGGGCAGTACCAGGAGGCCGTCGCCTGCTCCTCGGTCAACTCGGGGGTCCTGAAGACCCTCGCGTCCATGGGGGACGTGAAGGCGGTGTTCGCCGGCCACGATCATCTGAACGACTTCTGCGGTGAGATCGGCGGCGTCATGCTCTGCTACGGCGGCGGCTTCGGGTACCACGGCTACGGCAAGGCGGGCTGGCCCAGGAGGGCGAGGATGATTCAATCGGAGCTCAGGAAGGACGGCGGCGGATCGTGGGCCGGCGTGGGAAGGATTCGGACATGGAAGCGCCTGGACGACGAAGCGTTGACCAAGATCGAGGAGCTGGTCATCTGGGAGAGCCCGACGTGAAACCCCGACCCGGCAAGTTTTGCATAGTCAATTCCCGCCCCCGCCCCCCTTCATTTTCCTCTAAACGTGGAAGTCGTCGTCTTCCTTTCGCCCGCCTGTCTGTACATTGCTCGGATCTATTTCTCTCCTGCATCTATAGAGAGAGAGAGACAGAGAGGTGGTAATCGCATAATTAGGCAGATTAATCTGAGGTGGCGGTTCTTCTCTCTGCCAGTAGCAGCGTGTCAGCTTGTCAAGAGATTCGATTCCGAGCCGGCGGCATGAATGAGCAGAGCCGCCATGCCTGCAGGAGCTCCTCGGCGGGTGGGCAGGGGAGACCGGACGTTCAAATGGTCCAAAAGCTGGGGGAGGAGCCGTCATCTCTGCAACTCCTCCCCCACCCCCCAAACCCTTTGTTTCTGCGTAAAAAGGGGAGTAAGGCGGTCGGCGGCTTTTCCAGGTCGTGCAAAGCAGATGAGACAGATGAGGGAGACGCCGGTTTGTCCTCCCCATCGTCGTCTTCTTCGCAGATTCTGATAGGACTGGCAGGAGCTTCGAGGTTTGATAATGTGGACGCCGTGGAAGCACAGTAACCGCTGCTGTGCAGGATCAATGGCAGATGGACGAACGATCGTTTCGGTCACCTGAGAAGAATTCATGCATGTACAGGAGGGAGTCAAGATGGAGGGAAGATCTGAACTGGCGGCTACCCTCCAAACTCTCTCTCTCTCTCAACTGTTACTCGGTTGGAATTCTCATGGGGAGAGCAGAACCATGGAAGCCGCCGGACTCTGCCGGAGTTCTGGCTCTGCCCTCCTCAACCCACAGCCTCAGTCTGGGGCCGGTCTTCGTCAGAGTTCTTAGGCTGGGCTGGAAGACTTCCCGGAGCCATTGGTCGAAGAGGGAGTCAAGGAAGGAGCCGGAAGCCGCTGCCAGCTCCTCGACTGCTGCCCCGTCGACGGAGAAGGAAAAGATCCCGAGATGCCCTCCTCCCTCCCCGCGGGCCTCCTCGAAGGACCGTCTGAGCTTCCACAGGAAGTGCTCCGCCATCCGGCGGCGCCGCTCGTGGCAAATCTCCACCGCGAAGCGATGGGCGATCGAACCCAGGAGATTATCGTTGCCCATCTCGTGGGTTAGATCGCTGGGCACGCCGTCCTCCTCTTCGCCGGCGGGGGTGGCTCCCTCGTTTTCCGGGTCACCTGGGGAGACGTTCAGGTCGAGCAGGCCCTCTCCTTTTCGCGCATTCTTCGGCCTGAGGGAGATGGGCTCGTCGGAGGGGATCTTCCTCTTGAGATCCGCCGGCGGCGACGGCGACGGCAACGGCGAGTCCCCGACGTGAAGCTTCATCGCTATCACTCCTCCGTCTTCCTCTCCGCGTTCGGTGGTTTTGCTGTGTCCGCTGCTCGCGCAGAGGATGAAGACGGCCTCAGAGAAGCCGACGGCGCCGGCGGGGTCTCTGAAACCGCCGCCGCCGTTTCCATGGAGTTCGCAGAGGACCCTCAAGAAATCTGCCTCCGCCCAGTCCACCTCCTCGATCAAGAACACGGAATTTGGATCCCTCCGCAGGGATTCCGCGACCAGATCCGCGTGGGCCTCCGCCTTCCTCGCGTTGATGCGGACCACGGGCCTGTTGACTGATGCGCAGAAGAACTCTGAGATCGCCAGCGATAGCCTCCTCTTCCCGATCCCGTCGGACCCTCGCAGGAGCAGCCAGATTCCTTTGTCGTTCTTCTCGTCTGATCTCCTCTCCGACAGCACCTCCGCAATGGACCCAAGAATCTCGGACTGCCACGGGACGTTCTGGTTCAGCCGCCGCCAAAGCTCTCGCTGGTGGTCCGAGGTCACCCCCTTCTTATGGTCAGCCGTCGACGTTGCAGAATCAGAGAAGAGAGAAGCGCCGCCGCCCAAGGCCAGGCCAGTCCTCGCTTCAGAAAGCCACGTCGTGGCGGAGTCTCTCGCAAGTAAGCTCCCGTTCCCGCCGGCGGATTTCGACGTCAAGTCTGAGAAGAAGCCTCCCCCACAGTTGGACCCCCGTGGAAGAGCTGGGCGTCGATCAAAGAAGGGAGCGAACGACTGCTGAACCTGAGAGCCCCTGTTTTCATGGCGGAGTCTGCGGCAGACCCAGTTCCACTTCCATCTCAATTCTACCAGAAGATCCTGCAAAGCTCTAAGGATCAGGCCGAGAAACTCACCGGTCACACAGATGAACGGAGGAGGAGGGGACGGTCGGTAGGGAGGGCGTCTTCTCTTACCTCCCCGCCTTTCTCAGATCTGTTCGGCCGCGTCCAGAGAGGCAACCCGTCTTTGGGTCCGCCGGAACGGAGGAGGACGGGCGAAGTTGCAGCGAATGCTTCTCTCTCGAAACTCGAAGTGCACTCCGCGCAGCAGACGAGCTTCTCGTGGCCGTCGTCCTCCCTGGGAGGAGGCTGCTTCTTCAGCTCCAGAGGCCTAAATGGGCTGCTGCTCTGTAAATCCCCCTCACTGTCGGACAGATTAACAAACGAGGAAACAGAGATTCCATGAGCATCATCTATCTGTGTCGCCCTTGTAGACAAAGAGAGGCTGCAAAATTATTTTTTCTATTTTTTTTGGTTTTGAAAATGGCAGGGCATCCATCGGAGGATGGGTTTTGCCGTAAATGGAAACCAGGAAAGCAACTGTGCTTGGCCGGCCGAGGAGGTCCCCCTTTGGCCGCCACCGCGACTTGAGAGGAACCAGAGGACCCCCAAAGGAGGACCGGGGAGAATCGCCATTTAGGGTACATGGCCAGGAATGGAGACGGGACGAAGAAGAAGACCCCGTCACGTGTGGCGAGTAGAGGGAAGCAGGGGGGGAGACTCACCAGGGGATATGGAGGCTCAGGGCGAGGCCGCCGGAGGGCACGGAGACAGGCTGAAGGCCCCATTGGAGCTCGAGCGATGGCTGCCGCTTCTTCCAGTTCATGTAGGTCTGCAGGTCAGCGACGGCCACCAGCCAGACCATGCCGCCGCCTGTGGCCCTCAGCTCGGAGAGCAACCTCCCCACTTCTACGACCAGATAGGTTACGGCGGGATCCTCGTCGATCGCCCACCTCAGGTCGCCGGCGTAGAGGATCACTCCTCCTCCTCCCCCGCCACCCCAAGATACAAGGGAGCTCACCTTCGTCCTGAGCTGGGAGACCTTCATCTCCACGTCGGCCCTGCTCGCGAAGGTCGAGCCGGAGAGCTTGACCCACTGCGCAGACCTCAGCTCCTCGGGGACCTCACCCTTTTCCACCATAGACATCAACTCCGCCACCAGCAGCTCGCCGTAGGAGGCGGAATCGCCGACCACCACGGCGTTGCTCCTCCTCCGCTTGTTCTTCTTGCCCAGGAGCACGTCGAGTAGGACCCTCAGGTCCTCCTCCTGCGAGGCTGAGGGGAGCAACGGAGCGGGCTCGGCGGGCGGCGGTGGACAGAAGGCGCTAGCGAAAGTGACGATGTCGCGGTGATGCTCGAGGGAGACGGGGGAGGGAGGTGCAGAGGAGGCGTCTTCCTCGAGGCTGTTCTTGACGCTGGTGCTGGAAAAGCCGGCCTCCCGCATCACCCTGCTCACGCTGGGGTCGTCCAGGATGGAGATGATGAGTTGCTCCAGCTCAACCTTGACGGCGAGCAGAGGCGGCGGCTCTGGCTGCGCCGCCGGCGGGGGCATCTGCTGCTGCTGCTGCTGCTCGATGCAACCGCGGCGCTGGTGGGCCTGCGCGCGCTTGAGCGCTGCCACGAGGGCGTTGGAGAAGGCAGGGTTGGGGGGGAAGAGGGGCCCCGAGGAAGGCGGCGGCACGGTGGGGAGGCGGTTGAGGGCGACATTGAAGCAGAGCTCGAGGGCGCGACACTGCAGCGGGTGGGAGCTGCGGTGGCGCGGGTGGGAGCGGAGGCAGGCCCGGCGGAAGAGGCTCCCGGCCTCCCGGGCGGAGCTGAGGAGTGTGGCGGCGACATGGAGCGGGGTCACTTGGGCGTGGCCGCGCCGCCTCGCCAGGCCCAGCGCGTGCTTCAGCACCGACGCCGCCTCGCTGGTGAGGGCCTGCTGCACCGCGCAAGCTCCCGTTCGCATAGCCGGAGTTGCACCACCCTTTCTCCACCCACTTTCTCCTCCGACGATTTGCACTACCACCACTACACCGCCGCGGCGGTTCCCCGGCGTCCTGTCCTCTGCAGAGCCGAGCGGAGCCTCTCTGTCTCAAGTCTGTGTTGTGTTTCTCTCTCTGTTCGCTTTGTCCTACTCCGGCTGCTCCTTTTATCTCGGCCGGCATGGGTTCCTGCCGTTGCTTTCCGTTTCCACTCCTGCCTTCACCTGCTTTGTCTGCCCGGTTCTCCCTTTGTTTTTTCCACTTTCCCCTAATCCTCCCCCCCCTCCCCCTCGTTCCTCCTAATAATCTCTCTCTCTCTTAGACACACACTGGTGGTCTGGGTGGACCAGCTCTGGCTGGGCTCCGCAAGGCCGGGGACAGACCCGGCCCGTTGGTCCGCAGCGGACTAACAAGACGACATCTTTGCGGTCGGAAAGGGGGCGGCGGCGGGAGATGGGGGAGCCTCGAGTTGGGTCAGAGACTCAGAAGCCTTCCCCCGCTTTTGGGCGTCCTCCTTTGAACGCCCCGACACAGAGAAGAGAGAGAGAGAGAGAGAGAGAGGGGTGGGGGGGTGGGCGGAGACAATTTGTTTACCGGACCCCTCCCACTTTCTCTCTGTCGTCGTCTGCAAAGGGAGTTTCTTGGACACCCCGGCGCATTCAGAGACGAAATCGCTCCCATTAGCCTCAGTATGGCCGTAAACTCTGCACCTGTGGTGCGGGCGAGAGCGAGAGACAGAGAGAGAGAGAGAGAGATGAGGGGGCAGTGGAGAGGGCTTCCATGTGGGACTTTTCCTCTTGCAAGGGCGGCTTTTTGACCGGCCCTGATCCTCTTACTCCCCCACCGCCCTCCCCTCGCCGGAGGTGGAAGGGGAAGGGCCTCCTTTTCCTCTACGCGCTTCGGCGCCGTTGATCCGGTCGCCACGCGGCCCTCTACTCCCCTTCTCTTTCCTCTCCCTCTCTCCTCTCTTCTCCTTCCTTGCTGGCTGCGAGAGTCCGTCGCCCATCTCCGAAGCAGGCTGGCTACCCATCACGAGTGAACGAAAGATGATACGATCGTCTCTCTCTCGCTGTGCCCCCCGCGAGTAGGAGCGGAGCTGCATGAAAAGAAGACAAAGGGAGCATACGGCGCAAGGGGAACGTCTTTGGAATCTTTAGGGGGAAGCAAAGTGAAAGACCCGAAAGCGAGGTCAGATGGGAACGTCTGTCTACAGGAGAGAGAGAGAGAGAGCCGGCCTCAAAGAAGAGAGAGGCTCTCTCTCTTCCTTCAGATAACCAGTGCCAAGGTCTGAGAACGCGAATACCCACCGATCAAACAGGAGACAAGAGTAGTGAGCCCGCGCACTCGAGCAGCCTTAAGCATTAACCAGACAGAGAGAGGGATAGAGAAAGAGAGAGCGAGAGAGAGGAGAGTGAGACAAGGAGAAGGGGTAAAAGACGGTAGGAGAAAAAGCGAGACCAAAGTAAGATGATGACAACAGGTAAAGCGGAAAGGGTGGTGACGGTGGAAGATAGCGAGAGAGAGAGAGAGCCGGCCTCAAAGAAGAAAGCCTTGGGGCAGCCAGTGATGACGAAAAGCAGGGGGGGAAGAATGGCGGCACTTTATGCATTAATCCCAGCCCCGACGCCGACCATCATAAGCGCCGCCCCCCTTTATCGTCTTTACCCTTTATACTCCCAGATTTCGAGAAATCCCCTCTCCCCCATCATTGCATGCAAAAAGACCGCCGATTTCTCAGAAAATTACCCCAAGCGAATGCGGTAATTCTGATGAAGGTTCGGGCGACTTTGGACGAACCTCTCCGCCACCATAAGGTCCGCCACGTCCCCCCCTCCCGCTCCTCAGAATTCCTTCCTTCCATCTGGTTGTCGTGAGCCCTTTTCTGTCCTCATTTGAAGAGAGAGAGAGAGAGAGAGAGAGGGAGGCTCCTTGGCCCCTTTCCCGCTCTGCCCTTTTTGGGGGGATCCGAAGCCATCCGACGGATAAAAAGCCGAGGCTTTGATCGACATGCAACTAGTAAATAAATAGCACCGTCTGCGGTGGGCGCGGGGAAGGCTTTCAAAGACGCACCAATCGACTGGAGAGACCGCGCGGGCCAAAGTCTTTTCTATTTTTCTTGAAACAGGATATCCTCTGCTGAAGGCCCCTTTTTTTTTCCGGCCAGGTATTCCCCGAGAGCGAGAGAAAGAACCGTTTTTTTCTCAGCGGGTTGGGGCGGGCGGCGCACGCCCTAGGGAGCCTCGGACGTCTATCTTCGTGGGCCGGTGGGAAAAGACTGTTCTGCCGCCGGAGCTGTGCAAACGCGGGATTGACCGGCCCATTTAGGAGTTTTCCTTCCGGGTTCCTTCCGGCGGTGGGCGGACTGTTTCTCAAAGCGTCTAGAATCCACTCGACAGGAAACCTCTCTCTCTCTCTCGCACGCTCGCTTTCCTGGGATGCGTTTCCCGACTATAAATCGGATGAGACCCCGCTCTGGCTCTCTGGAGAAAACAGCAGAAAACGGGAGGTGGTTCTTGAAGAAGAGACAGGTGCGATGTGTCTGGTGTTCGTGTGCGACGAGGAGGAGAGGGTGCTCGGGAGCCAGCAGGCACCAGGGGCCTGCCCCTACTGCGGCGGCAGGGTGGTCGCCACCGATGTGGAGACCCAGTGGAGGTTCTGCTTCCTCCCCTTCTACTTCAAGGACAAGCGCAGATACACCTGCGCCGTCTGCACCCGCCAGCTTGCCCGCTGCAGCTAGCGGGAAGGGAAGGGAACGCGCTCACCCCCTTCCGGCCGGAGAATCCCCAGATTGCTCCGCCGATTTGTCCACGAAGAAAATCCACAGACCACAGTTCTTGTATATCCATATCCATCCACCCCACCTGTCCCCCATCTAATTTCCATACTGGCGGCTACTTCTGATCTCTGTACTTTGAATTATTTCGTGAATGACGATTCTCTTTCCCTTCCCTCCTCTTCCCCGATTTTTTTCCATTCCTAGGTAGAGAGAGAGAGCGAGGCTATCCCCTTGAACCTCTAGAACCAGGACGAGGGCGAGGCTCTCAGTTCAGCGGGAGTATGGATTCGAGGATTGAATGCGACCCCGCCGTTGGGTCAACGAGAACGAGCCTCCCCGCCGCCAGCCAATGTGGACCGAGAGCCCTATTCTCTCCTGTATAGAGAGGGAGAGATACGGATATGCTCCTCGGATGCGGAATCAAGCCCGGCACACAGGCCGTGCTGACTTGCGCCGGCCCGTTAGACCAACGGGGAACTCAAGAGAGAAAGTTAACATCTGACCAGAGGACCCCTATAACAACAGGAAGCAAAATAGAAACTTGCCGTGAAAAGCCCCATGAAGCTGCCGATGTAATCGCTATGGAACCTCGAAACTGAGTGCCGCGGGGGAGAAATCAAGATATTGGATGGGCCCTTTCGGCTTCTGGGTCGACAGAAAAAGAACGATGCTTTCTAATAAGACAACGGAAGAACAAATCGTGTAAATGCCGAGGAAACTATGAGAAGATTGGGCCACATTTTTTTTTTTAGCACAAAGGAAGAACAAAACTGCTGAGAGCTGCACCAAATATGAAATCCCGAAAACAAGCTAACGTCTGCTGGGTTTACGACTGGCAATAGCAACGAAAAAAAAGAAGATTATCAAACTCCAATGACTAGATTCCCACGCCATCTCTAGTTCATCCTCCTGATGAGCTCGTTGATGAAATTTTCCCTGTTACCGGCGTCTCCTCCTTCGACGTAGTGATTCCTCTTCTTCTGGAGACCACCGAGCGGGGCTTTGAGCTTGAACGGCCACAAGAAATTGTTGGCCTCCTTGAAGTGAGACCCGACGGTGATGATCTCGTGGATCAGATCCTCGACACAGATGATCCCGTACTTACCCAACGCCTGAAACCATGTGGGTCCGTTAAACTCACACACCCTGCAGACGAAAATTAAAAAACTTGTTCCTCGTCAAGAACTGGAGATGTGCCCAACCTGTTCCACAATGGCGTTGTCGGTCAACGCGGTCCTCTGCTTGTTCAGTTTACCAAAACCCCTCTTGTAGATCAGCTCCCTGACGCTCTTCAAGTTGGGGTACCTGAAAACACCCCCACCCGTGAGCGATGATATTCATATCCCAGATCAGATATCAATGGGAATACATTCCCGGGATGCCCAGCATATACTGGGACATTTACAGTACCCATAAGTCACATAAGGCTCGACCCTGTGGAGCATGTTGAGGGTGGCCTTGTTCACTTTGAGGAACACCCCGTTGAAGATCTGTGGAAAAGATAACAGCTCAACTCCTGGGCAAATCAATCAACAGACGAAGCGAAGAGGGATGGACTCAGAAAGAGCGTCTACACACCTGACGGAGACGCAGGAGCTGTAATATCTTCCGGGTCTTGGGGTGCATCGCGTTGATACTGGTATCAAAAAAAGGCTCTTGTGTCGTTAGAACAATGAACAGAGGAGATTATGCAGAAAAATAATCAACTAGAGCATCTCCTGACACAATCGACGGAAAGAGATATCAGAAGGAGGCGAAACCAAGCACGGATCACGCAAACCCCACAAGAGATAAGGCTGCGGCTGCTTTCCATCAAGAATTGATAATTATTTCGAAATCACCGGAGGGGCAGAGGGGAGGACAAATGAAACCGAGAGAAACAAGACTGACAACGGCATGAATGGAAGATGATCGGAACAATATTGAAGTGCGTCTAGATGATGCATCGGAAGGGATGCAAGCAAAATAAATGGAAGATGATTGGGAGATATTGGCTCACCCTCGGATGCGAATGATGAAGAGAAGCTTGGCCTCGGGGGCGACATAGAACCCACCCTTCAACCTAGCCTCGCGCTTCAACTGGATCAGCTCCTTCTCCTGTGCACCGCAGGAAAACAAGGAAACATAAGCACTCCCTGCCATAGTCCACCGGAAGGAGCCTTCAACACATATGGAAGCATCAGACGCACGGTGAGATAGACATATAAGATCCACACTACCTGGGACTCGTACTCCTTAGCGTACTGAAGGGCCCTGTTGAAGATGATCTTCCGGTTCTCAGCATTCTTCTTCTTCTGCTGTTCGAGTTCATTCTTCTTGGCCAAGGCCCACTCGTCGGCGCGCTTCCTCTTCTTCAGAACCGACTCGGGGATAATGGCCGCCTTCGCCTCCTCCGCCATATCGCTCCGCCTCTCCGAGCCGCCTGCGAGGCACCGGCAGAAGAGAACCTACACTGTGAGGGAGGGTTCGAGCGAACGAAGAGAGAGGGAAATCAAGAGCGCCGGCGCCGTCGCTCACTGCTAGGGTTCGACGGCCGCGCTCTCCACGAGGGAACTAGGGGGAAGGGAAGTGAGAGGCGAAGTGGGCTGTTATACCGTAACCTAGAATTGTATCTGACGGCTAGAATTGAGCTAAAGAATGCGACTTCATCTAAACCGTCGATGGGTACCACGCGATGGCGGGGGCACGGCGGGCGTCGCTCATCTCATTCACTTTGCCGAGCCCACTATGACCGCTGCAAAGATATCTGGCCCAACGGACCTCCCAGAACTGCCCAAAACTGGAGGCCCAATGACCTCGGTCTTTGTCTTATCTGGGTTTCGATGGGCCCATTTCGGAAGCTTCTATCTAGTTCCATCATTCCGCGTAGTTCTCTCTCTCTCTCTCTCTCTCTCTCTCTCTCTCTCTCTCTCTCTCGATTAATAGTAGAATGACTCCTGAGTTCTCGATTAAATAAAATAATATTTTTCTGATATATGAAGGATCTTTTTTATTAAGGATGATTTATTCTAATTAGTGGAATGAATATCTAACTTGTAGGAAATTGATTAAATGAGATTAACATTTTTGTGGATAGCCCAGGCTTTTAAATAATTTAATTATAGTTACTTGTAAAAAAATTATATTACATGAGGGATCAAGACTTTTGAAAAATTATGAAACTATTAGTTATTTGATATATTTTTTATTTGTAAAATATTACCTCATTTTTATTATTATAAGTTTTCACGTCTAAACCTATGAACATTGATGACTCGTGCGCTAAGACATAACCCACGAGTGTGCACAAGGCATAGGACCTAAAGAGGTAGACGCCATTTGGCCTGAATTGAGAAGTTGTTATGTCCCAAAACCAAATAGGTGTAGCTTTTAAGTGATCCTTTTTATGAAAAGAAAGGGTATCCTAATCTAAAATGACCCACTATCAAAATGGATATCTTGCTCAAATATTAGGTTACAAGGATTCAAACCAAAAATTTAGATGGTGATGTTTGTTTCAAAGGTTTTTGCCTCTCTACTACCTCTTGTTAAAGTCTCAAATATTCATATGTAAGATCAAAACCAATCCAAAATAATCATGCACATGAAAATAAATATCAAGCACTTCCTTTATTAGCATCACTCTTTTAAAATCATTCATCAACTATGAACAAATCAAATGACAATTGAAGATGGAGATAACTTATATCAAGCACTACCTTGTTATTAGTCAATTATTTATTCTTATTCTAATTAATGATATGTGGACTCATTGAACTACATATTATTAGTCATTTTTTTATTTATTTTTGTTAATATTTTATTCGTTATTCTTTGTATTTCTCATTTACACTTTTTTCCTTCCTTATGTTTTTTTTCATTATTCAAATACTTTGTGGGCCTTAGCTACCTAACCCACACCTCCTATTTTCTTGAATCATCACTATTAGAAATTCCTCAACAAGACTTGTGGATCTCAAGCCATTATACTCAAGAAAATCACTCTAGAATCTCCTTTGGCAAGGTACGTTGATTTCAATTCCCTTTGTGAAGCAATCATTATTTTTAAATCCTTGCTCCTTGTAAGAATTGAGTGAACCATAAGCTAGTCATCTTTGTACTTTTTATCAGTGATCTTAACATCCTAATTGAAACTTTATATGAATCCTTAGAAGTGGGGTTCTTCTTAGGTAATTACAATCCTAATTTTTTAAAAATCAACAAAATTAGCTTACTCATAATCTTCCTTAACTTAAGCAAGAATCTCAACCTTCTATTTGGTACTGATACTTAACCAAGAGCACAATGTGGAGGAATATATACAAAAAAACAATAGTGCATTATACTTGAAAAGTGCCTATTTTTAATTGAATCTCTACATGACATATGAGTTGATCAAGTGTATTAACATGTACACCTCTTTCAACATACATCATAGTTGAGAAAGTTATATAATTGAGGAGGTGCAATTTGCCACAAGCTTTTATGGAGAGTTGAGCAATTAAGATGAATCTTGTTTACTTATAAGAAATGATGTACTTTCAAAATCAATAGCTGACAAAGGGAAGCATTAGAAAATAATATTAATAACAAAGGTCATGAGACAATCTGTATTTACATTTTTGACTCACACATACCATTTACTCAAATGAAGTAAGAGTATAAACAACTTGTTCTTATACTATTATATCTTATTAATAGAGAATAGTAATGGTTGTCGAGATTATCTTTAGTTCGTAAGTTGTGAAATATTTTATAGCGACAAACATTGAGTGTGAGAAAATCTTTTGATTGATGTTTCTTCTCAAGGTGAATATATCAAAAATCAAATGTTAAGTATTATATGATATGTGAGACTTGACCGACTACTGAAAAGTAATATCAAATACGTTGGGCAGCCACATTTTTTAATCAATGTTAAACTTGTTCGTGACCCACACCCTCAATCCTAATAGCTCCTCACTCTTCGGGTTTCCATTAATCTTTCTCTCTTACGGTCACAAAGCTGGTCACATGCCCATCGCTGTGTTGGTTGTAAACAGTAGATTTGGCCTCCGGTCGGAGCAGGGATGCTCCGCCGTCTTTTGTTTTCCCCCGCGGAAGACAAGATGCCTGCCTTCGTTACCAAGCATGAGTATGACGGAGCTTTACGACCAGCCCGTACCTCCCTCAAAAGCAGGAGCTTCGCTTGCTATTCCCTCTCTCCACGAGCTCCCAGGGAGAACCTTCCCTTTACGTTTACGTATGAAAACTCGTGAGTGACGAAAGAAAGGTGCACTTGAGAGAGACGGAGATGGAGTAGTTCAAGTGGGAGATGGGTTTCGAGGAGCAGGCGCCTCGAGCTCTTTCGTGATTTTAGTGATAGAAAAACTGCCATGGCGTGGTCTTCTTCCTCCGGGAAGCGATCATCTCGCACGTCAACCTCTCTCTCTCTCTATCTCTCTCGGTTGTCTCTTTACAGACCTACTCCACCATGCCAGCGAGTGGGAGCCACGATGCGACGAGGGAGGCAGGGCAAAGAGAGACTTCATGGAGCGAGTTTTGTCATCCTCATCCCAACTGCGGAAATAGGAGAAAGGAGCCGCCCAAGGCGGGCGATGGCGTAAACCTCCCCCGTCTGAGTCTGAGTCTGAGTCGGTGTCGGCCTGCCCACTTGTAAAAATGTCCTGTGCCGCGGCGGCCTTCGCTTTCTAGGCCGCATCTCCCCACGTCGAAGCTTTCGGCGAGGCCCCTTCACGGCGCCGCCAGCCGGAAGAAGTCTCCGGGCGTTTACTTTCCGCGACGTAGAGAAGAGGAGGGGAGAGGAGGGGAGACTTGCCCCGCCGGAGCCGGTCGGAGGGCCGCCGTGCCGGAATGTTCCTATTTAAAAAAAATGGAATAGATAAAAAGGGCGTGACCTTGGGGATCGTCGATGAATGAGATGAGTTTGTTATGTGTCTAAAACCCAATAGAGTAAGTCTCACCTGAACCATTAGAGGAGCTGAGTGTCATGACTGATTTTAGCTTCTCAATCTCAGCTCTAAGACTTTCTATATCTCCCCGGGGATGTTGTAGTCTGTGCCTGCTGCAGGATTCGGAGGGCACGAAGCATCGCCGCTGGAATAATATTATCTTGGCAGCCAACGTCAACTACTCTCATAGCTGTGCTCCACGTGACTGGGTAATGCAAACGAGGCATGTGGCGTCTTTATCGGATACCCAACTGACTTTCAGAAGGTTCCGCGAAACTTCACAAATCACCCCCAACGAGCCCATCGCCGGAGACCTCCGTCCTCTCAGTAGCATTTGCCAGGACATCGCTGGTTGGTACGTGAACGCTTCGTCTCTTCATTATCTTCCTCGTCCCCCTCGTCGTCGTCGTCCTCCTCCTCCTCCTCCTTTCGTCTTCATCCCGTCCTATATATTACCCTCGCTGTTGCGATGGTCATGTTTTTCTCTCCCTCTCTTATTGCTGGCACTCGATTTACCCGTCTATTCATATTCCTATTCCTATTCCTATTCCTCTTCCGCTTCCGCTTCCGCTTCATCTTCTCTGCCTCTGGGTCTGGGGGCGGAAGTGAGCTCTACTGTCGCAAACTGCGTGTCCGTCGGTCTGTAATGGGGACGCCGCTCTTGCAGGTGTCATCTCTCCTGCGACCGAGATGGACCGCCCAGGACAATGGGTCGGCTCTCCTCATCGGCACCATCGGTATTTCGACGAGGAGTCCGGAGGAGACCGCGGCAGCGGGAACAGCGGCGCTGCTCGGGGTGACGACAACGCGTTCGACAATACTTTTGAAATTCCTGCAAAGAATGCGTCGATTGAGCGGCTTAGGCGGTGGAGGGTATGGCACCACTTCACCTCGGAAAAATTAGTGTCGCATTCTCTCCATGAATTCGTCTATGCACTTATTTCGCTAATTGGAATGTGCGCATGTCAAAGGGCTTACCGTATCTAGTGAGAGCTACACTTGTCAATGTTCAAAGAATAAATAATGTATCATTTAAGTCGATTGACCAAAATGAGGATTTCAGAACCGAATTTGGGAGATGGTATGATTTTAATCATCGAAGATCTGAGAATAAATAGTGTTAATGAGACGAGAGTGAATTTGGATCTGGCGATTTTCGGTAAACCCTAGGGCTATTCAGGGATTGCTTCCTTATTTTTTAAAAGAAGGATCAATATATAAAAAAGGGAACGCTCATGGTCGTGTGGACCAGACTATGCAAACTAAGAGAGAAATTTATGCTTCATTGGTTAGCATTATGCAATCTGAATGCTTATTGATATCTAGGTAGAAACGTCATGCATCAAAATAACGTTTAATTATGTCAGTTGATGATTCATTTTCCCATCTGCCATTTCCATCACTTCCTTGGCATGCTGTGAATCCTGAAACAACATAATATCATGATTGGCTACTGTCCTTCCACTTTCGAGATTGTTTTCAGCTGTGGAGGATAATTTTTGGTGCTGGAATAGTTGATTTGAAGAGAAAAGTTCCCGTTCTATGTCGGGTAAATGACAAACTTATACTTTAGTTATGGACTGTTCTAGGGTGGGATCTCTAGAAAAAAGAACTTTCTAAAGCAGAAAGTGGTGATTCATCATTTTAGTGAATATGTTGAAGATTGTTCAGGTGGCGAATGCAATGATAGGTAGTGATTGAAAATGCAGAGATGCTATCTTTAATCAAATACATCCCATATCATGTAAGGTCTTTGTAGTTCTATAATTAGAATGTGGAAATTCTAATGCAAAATATTAATGGTATGACAATTTGAAAAATATTTTCTTCATCTTTTGCTATTGTTGTAGATCAGAGTAGGACTAATTCACTAGAAAGACCACCCTCGCACATGTGGAGAAAATGTTCTCTTCATTCAAAAAGATTATTTACAAAGTGGAGGGGTTTGGCATTTATACTAGACCTTGGAAGATTTTAGATACTTATAGCTCTCCTCAAGATTATGTATCCTATCAACATTCCCCCTCAAGTTGGTGAGTGGATGTCATCCATTCTTATCTTGGGTAACTTTGGTAGAAGTATTCTGCTAGTTGATTGTGTGTAGAGATTAATGACATAAAAATCAAATTTGCCTCCAACGTTTCTTTAATGAAATGATGATCAACCTCCATGTTTCGTATGATCATGTCGTACTAGATTATGCACAATATTAGTTGATTGTTGTCACAGTATGGTTTCATAGGATTGGGCAGAGAGATTTTTATCTCATCAAGTAAGATCTTCACCCAAAGTAACTCACACACACTCTGGTTAAGTGTCCTAAATTCAGTTTCAACACTTGAACTGGAAACCACATTTTGATTCTTCTTCTCCACATGACACGGTTGACTCCAATGAATGTGAGATATTCAAAAGTGCATAGTTTGTATCTATTAACATTTCAACCTCTACCTTTTCTCTTCATTGAAGAGAACTCCTTTGCTTGGTGTGCCTTTCAAGTAATGTAGTACTTGATAGAGTAGTTGACCACTAAGACATTGATACATCTCACTGTTAATGTTAGTCTTTTCCTTTGTCAGACAGTTTGTGATTTGGATCAATGGGTGTGCTAGCGGGCTTACATGCCATATTCCCAGTATCGTTCAACAATTTGTTAGGTACTTATGCTAGGAGATGAACGTACTCCCAGAAGAGTGAGCCATTTTGATTCCCAAGAAGTATTTGAGCCATCTCAGTGTCTTAATATCAAACTATCTAGCCAAACATTGACTCAGGTTCTGGTTTTCCACTTCATGATTTCTTGTGACAAATAGTGCTTAAAAAAGAGGGTATGATCACCATTAGTTTGGCTATGATTCAACTTTTTTTTTGCCTCCAAACCAGGCTTGCGGTTGTTGTTTGAGTCTACTAAAGAGATTTTTTTAACTTAGACATGATATTTGATGATAGTTGACCCTCATATCTTGGTGGAAGAGTCTTATAAACTCCTTCAATGAGATCACCACATAGGAAACCATTGTTCATATCATATTGTTGTATGTCCCTACTAAAAATCGATGTTAAAGATAATATAAGTCTATCTGTGTGTGTTTTTGCGACAGGTGAGAAGGTTTCTTATAGTCAATATCATAAACTTTTGTATGGCCTTTATCAACCAACCTACCCTTATGTTTCTTGATCGAGTCATCAGATTTATACTTCAGGTTATACATCCATTTACGCTAACTGCCTTCTTATCCTTAGGTAATTTCACCAGATCTTAGATTTGATTTTTTTTTTATGGTTCTCGTTTCTTCATCCATGCTTGGTTTTACTCCTTGGATAGAGTTTTTGAGACATTTGTTGGAAAGGTAGTGTTGTCTAAGAAGTTGAGGAAGGACTGGTAGGATGGGAAAATTTTTGGCTGGATAAGAAGTTGGCTGATGGGTACATAGGTCTCTTTGTACACTCTCATTTTGCTTTCCTAAGGCAATAAAAAGTGAATTGTTGTTTGGAATTTCATTATCAATAGATGGTATTGGTGAGGTATTCTGGATATTCTCTAAGGTTGGATCAGAGTCTTTGGCTGGTTTAGAGTTGCAAACTTCATTTCTCTTAAAGTAGACTTTGTCAAATCTAAGGTGTTCAAGAAATAGATCTAGGTTTAGAGTTTTCTCAAAGACTAAAATAGTAACAATTGTTTTTTTCCAAGAAGTAGTTGAATAGTCTAAATGATGATCAATATGATCTGTATGAGAGAAGATTCAATCGTTTGATGGAGATTTTTCAAAGTAGGGTTTTAATTCATGAAATGTGACATCTATTGATATGAATATCTTTTGAGTTTGTGGATGATAACTTTTTTTGATTAGTTGAATATCTAAGAAATATGCATTTAAGCAATCGTGGGTCTAGTTTTTCTTTAGTCTGATTGTGGTGATAGACAAAAGAGACAACTAAATATCCTTGGTTTTCATGTACTTTTTATTTGATTATTTGGAAAGTGTACTGTCAACAAATCAAAAGGGCTTTGAAATCCTAATGTTCAAGTAGGTAATCAATTGAAAAGATATGTTGTTGTTAAGACAATTGCACCCCAAAATATTTTTGTCACATTACTTTGGAATAAGATTGATCAAGTTACCTCTGAGAGATGTCGATTTTTCTGCTTAACTAAGTCATTTTGTTGTGGAGTATATGTGTAGGAGGATTTATGTTCTATACCTTCTGATTGGAAATAAGAATTCAAGTTTGGCCAAAGTATGCTTTAGCGTTGGTGGATCTAAATTTCTTTATACATGTCTCAAATTGATTTTTGATCATAGCACAATTTTTTTTAAGGTCTCACAATTATCAGACTTCTGCTTTAGAAGAAATAACCACATTCAATGAGTATATTCATCTATAAAGGTGATGAACCACTTATTTCCTAAAAGATAATTATTGGGACATGATCCCCAAATGTCATTGTAAATGCAAAAGAAAGGAATTTCACTCGTTTCTCCTTGTGTTTGAAAAGAAATACAAGTGTGTTTAGAGAGTTTACATACATTGCATTTAAGGGAAAAGGTTTTCCATTGTGCTGAAGGAAGGATGGCCCATTCTTGAGTGGAGAAATTATATGTTGGGGAGGTTTCTTAGGGTCTCTAAGCGTTGATCTGCTTCCACTAATTACGTTTGAGTTAGTACCTCTAGGAGGTAGAGTTCTCCATGTTCTCTAGCAACTCCAGTCCTACAATGTTGTACCTTATCAAATGTCATACAAATATCCTAATCAAGCTAGCTGCAATAAGGTAAACTGTTCACAAGTTTCTTTACAAAGATGAGATTGATAAATAATTTTGGGACAGGAAATACATTGCTAAGTATCCCAAGGGCTCACGTTTAAGGTATCTTATATTAGTAATTGTTATACGAAAATTGTCAGCAATGGATACTTTTCAATCACTAGACCAATGGTTGTATTTAACAAGGTGATGAGAAGAAGTTGTCATATGGTCCGTTGTTCTGGAGTCCACTACCCAACTTCTAGAATGCCCCTAGATGGGGCTCTAATTTCGAGAGAGTAGTGAAGTTTATCAAGCTGAATCGATGATTACTGTGTCTTGGTTGACTTCAACTTTTTCAATTCAACTCAAAGTTGTTCTATCTCATCTAATCTATACTAGAGAAGGATGTTGAGGCTTAGATGGTGCACTAGGAATCGAATTAGTAGGCAGGTCAGCAATCAAGATGTGCTTTGCTTCCATGGTTTTCAAAGGTGGGGTTTTGTGGCTTTCCATGGAGTTCCCAACATTTATCTGTAGTGTGACGAGATTTTCTATAATATTTGTACCAGAAATTATCCTTATAATCAGACCTCTGATTTCTTGATTTACGAGATTGGGGTCGTCGACTTGGATCTACAGTTTTCTTCACGTTAGCCCTTGTTTGGTCATAAATGTGGCATTATCTATATCTGACATTGATAGCATCAACTTTTGACGACTCTCCTCATTCAGAATAATTGAAATAGTCTCATCCATCTTGGATCTTCAATCACTGCTCAAAATCTGTTGTTTGACATGGTAAATTTTTTGATTAAGTCATGAAGTAATTTAAACATTCTTCTACATTCTATGAAATTCTGTGGAAAAACAATTTCCATGGAGTTTTCAGTGCCAAGATTGAGATAATAATCAAGTTCTTGCCACAAATTTTTTAATTCCTTAGCATATTCCATCACCAATTTATTTCCTTGAACTATGGACATGGACTTTGTCTTTAGTCTGTATATCTGAGCCTCATTATTCTTTTGCGAGAATTTCATATGGACAGTCTCTGATAAATCTTTGGTTGTAGCCAAGAAAAAGAAATCACGACTAATTTGGGGAATCAGAGTTCCCCAGATCCGTGTCTTGATCAATGCATCCTCTCCCTCCAATAAGGAATTCATGTGATGACGGATTTGTTTTCAAATCTACCAGGTGATGTAGCATCCCTCTTCGAGTTAGAACCTCTTTCATACATTCTGACCACTGGATTCAATTATACCCAGTCAATTTGAATTCCGCAGGCATTGCAGAGAGTTCTACCCATAGTTGCGGGGGCAATGGGACTGGGATTAGAATCTGTCAAGGAAGAAGAAAGATCATCCATCGAGGAAGAAGAAAGATTTCCAACTTTTGACATAGAGTCACAAGATTTCAAAGTGGAGGGGGCTAGTGTTTATACCAGACCCTGGAAGGTTCTAGACACTTATAGCTCTCCTCGGGGTTGTGTCCCATCAATAGCTATCAACTTTCATGCACCAACAACATTGTCTTAGCCATCTTTTTCTGTCATCTTTTTGCTGTATGGGACTCATCACAATTTCAATGTGCTTGTGGCAGATGAATGGATGTTTCTAGTTCTTCATCCTGAAATTTCTTTTGAATCAGCACTGGTGTGATAATGTTTCCTGGTGCTCCTTTTTTTAGAATTGTTCATCAATTCTATTGATAATTTTTTGACTTTTTTCACAGGACCTTTTTCTGTGATGTAATTTATGGACTTAATTACTTAAAAAATGGTTCTATATTCTGATGTTTTTCTCTTCGGATTCGTTGGGGATTTAATATTTTTCGTAATTAAATTTACTTTTTCCTAAGTTGCTTTTTTTTTTCTCCTCAGCAAGCGGCTCTTGTGCTAAATGCTTCCCGTCGGTTTAGATATACCCTCGACCTGAAGAAAGAGGGAGAGAAAGAGCAAATAAGAAGGAAAATTAGGACTCATGCTCAAGTCATACGGGTAAAGAATGGGAAGCAAACCTGACCTGAATATGAATCCCCTGTCCATGATGCAATGTTTTCTAATTAACTTTGCAGGCTGCTTTTCTATTCAAAGAGGCTGGTGAAAGGGAGGCACCAGGTAATACATATCTCGTCATCATCATAGTTAACCTTTTATTCAGGTCATCTGACATCCTTTTTCTTTGAATATTCTTCCTGTATTCTGTCAGGGCCCCCTGGAGCATTGCCAGCCCCTGGTTTGTACGGTATTGTGGAAGAACAACTTACTTCAATGACCAGAGATCATGATTTGTCTTCACTACAAGAACATGGCGGGGTGGGCTCCCATAGGATTTGACTCTTTCAAAATGCTCTCACTTTTTTGCTAATAGTGTCGATTCAATACTTGTGTATCAGATGAAGGGATTGGCTAGTTTACTAAAGACAAACTTAGACAAGGGAATCAGTGGAGATGATAGCGAGCTACAACACCGTAGGAACACATTTGGGTCTAATACTTATCCTCAGAAAAAAGGACGGAGCTTCTTGGTATCTTTCTTATAATCGACCATCTGACACCACTTATTCAAGAAATACGGCTCAATAAATTCTTAAGGACCTCATGTTCCTCGTTGCAGCTTTTCTTATGGGAGGCTTGGCAGGATTTGACATTGGTCATCTTGATGATAGCTGCTGCTGTATCATTGGCATTGGGAATAAAGACTGAGGTAGATTTCCATTCGGTTTTAAAGTTTTTATTATTTTTCAAGATACGTAATCCCACATCTGAGCAAAACATTCTTTTTGGACTAAGTTTTTGAATTTACACTTATTTGCCTTCGTTTATTTTTTTTTCTGTTGAATGAAAATTTATATAGCTTCAAAATGGCGAAGCTTTTTTTTAGGATAGTATCCCCCTCCGTACCCAACCATACTGAGTTTAATATAGTGAATTTTACTTGCTGATACTATGGGACACAAACTGTTTTCTTATATATTTTAACTTTAGTTTAAATGCATACTTTCATTGAACACTTTCAGTTCTCTTCTTTTTTTCTTCTCGAAACATAGTTTACCATGAAGGTAAGCTGTCATGACATCTATCAACCGAGTGTACTACTCATATGAAAGTTTTGACGTGCACACTGTATGCAGTTATTTACTGTACTATTCTATCAATTAAGTCATGGTGTAAACGAGTGCAGCTTTCTCTAATCTATTTGGGTTACTGTCATATGTTTCTCGTGCTTAATCTTGGTGTTCTTTGTCAACTGTCTAATTCTCTGTTTAGGGCATCAAAGAAGGATGGTATGATGGTGGGAGCATTGCCATTGCTGTTATTATTGTTATTGTTTTTACAGGTATGATCCATTCGCATGGGGAAAAAGTGATTTTCATGATCTACAATAATTGATATCATTTTTTTCTGCTTTATATTCTAAGTCAAGTGAAGCATCGGGTAACGATCTTGAAACATATTTTTCTACATTTTTCACTTCATTTATTTACAATCAATCTGGTCATTTCTTCATCAATGTTATTTCGGACATCATGTACAGACTCAGACATTTAGTTGATAATAGTTATCCCTTTTCTTGAGGATTCTATTGTTGGCGAGATATTGCTGCTCTAGTCTCAAGGTTGAACTTTTTAAATCTGCTTGGCCAGTTGCTATTCTGGGGGGATATCAGAGAAAAAAATTGACGTGGAATTTGTCCTGTATTTTGCTATTTGTCTCCTTTTCCTGCTGATTTTTTGAAATCTTTTAGTTGAACTTTGAAGCTCTGGCTGGGTCTGTAGTCTGTTTGGGCTTGTTTCTACAAGTCTATTCCCGGACATTTTTTCATAGTAATCTTTTATGGAGTAACAACTTGCGGTTGGATTTTTTTTCCACAGCTGTGAGCGATTATAGACAGTCCCTTCGGTTCCAAAATTTGAATGCGGAGAAACGTAACATTCACTTAGAGGTATGTGCTATTGAATCGCGAGACTTTCTCTTTTATTTGAGTTTTCATTTCGATGTTTCCTATTTCAAACATTTAATCAATTGTGTGTGGAATTTTCAGGTAGTCAGGGGTGGAAGAAGAATTGAAGTTTCAATATTTGATTTGGTCGTTGGGGATGTTATACCTCTGAAAATTGGTGATCAGGTTTGGAGAGTAGCAACAGTTAATTGTTAAAAGATCTGAAAATTTTTGTATGCTGGTTTTATTGGAATGGATGGTTTTATGCTGTGTTGATGTTGCGAAATTTTCCCTCAGGTTCCTGCGGATGGACTTTTTATTTCGGGTTATTCTCTTGCTATTGATGAATCTAGCATGACTGGGGAGAGCAAAATTGTAAGCCATTGTATTATTTCGGCATCTTTTTTGAGGTAACATTCTAAATTTTTTTCTTCCCTACAGGTACACAAGAATCTAAAGGCACCATTTTTGATGTCTGGATGCAAGGTTGCTGATGGCTATGGTACTATGCTGGTATGATGAGCTGGTATCTGAATTCCATTTCTTCTAATTACCACAGACCATTTGTGCAAAGTTTGGGCCACTACCTAAATATGATTTAAGATGAGATGAACAAAATACCTGGAAGAAATGAGTTTACTTTAGTTGGATTATACAATTTAGGTTATTTTAAGAATTTACTGAAAGTGTTCTGATCACCTTCTTGTTTTTGCACCCTGAGGTTCAGAGATCAAGGAAGTTGAGGCATTGTTTCCTTTTGAATGTAGTCATCTTCTAATATATTGGTAGAAAACCTAAATCTTTGTTTGTTAATGAAGGATAGATGTGTTATTGCCCGCGTGTTTGTGGTCTGAGGATGTAACTTTGTGTCTGCTGATAAACGTTTTTGCGACATACTCTCTTAGTACCTTTCGTGTACTTGTTGCAGAAGCAGAATGATAGTTTTTTTAATGTGGTTCCTACTGTGGTCGTGTGTAAATGCATATCTTAGACCTGCACGTCCTATATACGTGTTTGTCTGTGTATTTGCCAATTGTTACATGCGTCCTTCTACATACTTGTATCACTCATATCTAAGTGGATGTCGGAGCACTGTCGTCGTTATTTCCATGTCTTTTACTATTGACCTCCTAGGCATTAAAGGGTGCTAATAACTGGTTGTCTCTGACAACGTTCCCTGGTAGTTACTCTATGTGTCATCTCCATATGTTGTGCTGAATGAGTCATAAGGAATCTGAAGGAAAGGATAGGAAGTTGCTATCTTTTTGTCCAGTCTAGAGTCTCCTTGGCTGGTTACAAATGTTGCTTATATTCATGGTACAGAAAGATTCAAAACAAAATCGTATGGAAGATTAGCAAGATTCAAAACAGCAAGATTATCTGTTTCTACTTGAAAATTCTTGCTGGCGTATCATGTACAGTCTGGCCGTATGATTTATGTGGACAAGTTTCTTTAAAGCAAATGAATAATGGGTCATAACTCATCTAATGGAAAATATTGAAAGTTGATTTGATTTAATCCAAAATTTATGATGAGCCAGTTTTTGAAAAGCAGACAAGTTATGGTTTCACTTGTCAACTCTTCCTGGAGTATCCAGTAAAGTTAGGTCTACCAAGCTTGATCTATACCACTTGGTTTTATCGACTACCTGGAAATGGAGTGAAAAGAAGATTTCTCGCTACGCCATAGTGTCTCCGGTTTTGCCTAAATGATGGACGTTGTAACTCTCAGCCCTCAAATTGTTTCCGTTCTACTTCCTAAAAGCTCAACTTCTTAGAAATATGAACCATCAACATCGTTTATATGGTGATGGTATCTTGATCATGTACAGGAATGTTATTCTGAAACTCTAGGGGCTGTTCCACTTGAGCTGATTTTCTTTCCCATCATTGCCTATTTTCAGGTAACTGCTGTTGGAATTAATACTGAATGGGGTCTACTGATGGCAAGCATATCAGAGGATACTGGGGAAGAAACTCCTTTGCAGGTTTTTCCCCTGTAGATTATACTTTTGAAACTAACTCTCTTTTTTTTTTTTCTCTTTAGCAGATATATTTTTGGAAATAACTGACCTGAATGATTTTTTCTATTAAAAAAAAGGTCCGGCTGAATGGTGTGGCCACTTTTATCGGTATAGTTGGGCTAAGTGTCGCATTTGTGGTCCTCATTGTCCTGTTTGCTAGGTATGGCTTCGTTCATTGTTCTATTTTAAATGTTTTGAGCTTTTGGGAATTTCTCTAACATAACACTTCCTCCAGATATTTTACTGGGCACACTAAAAACCCTGATGGCACCACTCAATTCGTGGCTGGACAGACAAAAGCCAAAGCTGCAGTAAATGGAGCCATAAAAATCTTTACGATTGCTGTAGGTCGTCCTTTTTTTAATTCTAATCTAGGTTGTTGATATCTACTTAGATAGCAATGATGGGATGATTTATTTTCTAGGTTACTATTGTGGTCGTTGCTGTGCCTGAGGGTCTTCCTTTGGCTGTTACATTGACGTAAGTTTGTGTTTGTCCCGATAGTTGTGGTTTCACCATATTCTTGTACCTTGATGTATAATATTTTTTTGGTTCATTGTTTTGATTGTTGCAGTCTTGCATACTCAATGCGCAAAATGATGGCAGACAAAGCCCTGGCACGTACCTTCCCCATTTTCTTCCCTTGGTAGCCTCTTTTCAGATAACGTCATTATGGATTGGGCATTACAGGTACGGAGACTTTCAGCATGTGAGACTATGGGATCAGCTACCACAATCTGTAGTGACAAAACTGGAACTCTGACGTTAAATCAGGTAAGTTTATCATGGATCTAAGTTTAGTTCATCTTTTTTATTGCAACATTTTTTTCAAGAAGTCAACCACTAAATAAGAGCTGTGGGGATTCTATTTACTGCATAGTGATATTTCCATACTCGAGGCGAGCATTCACATTGAGTGCTTCAGCAGTACTATCTTACGGCATTTATATATCATACGTGGTTGACATGAAGATTTCATTTTTTTCTCACCATTTTAGATGACTGTTGTTGAAGCATATGCTGGGGGGAAAGAGATTGATCCCCCAGATAATAATGAACAGCTATCCTCCGCCGTGTCATCGTTATTAATTGAGGGCATTGCGCAAAATACAACAGGCAGCGTTTATACTCCTGAGGTAAAGTTGAATTACAGTTGATAAGACAGCGTGCATATTTCCTTTTTTTTTATTGAGGCTGTAATTTTGGTTCCGTTCCTTGGAGATTGTTAGCTCTGGCAATGCATTAAAGTTTTTAGTTGGTCCTGTTGGCTTGTGTGCCACTCCTTTGTTGTCAGATTTTGCAAGAGTCATAGTGCTATCAGGAAGATAGAGGCTCGCCTTTTCAAAATTCTGATACTAAATGTTGTATAAGTAGTAAAGTTTTCTTGAAGGCACAAATGTGTTCCCTATAGACTAGGGATCGGGGGTTGCTTCCTCAATGAGAGTGCGCACTGGCAACTTAATATCAATATTGAAAGAGGATGTAACTTCTTATTGCTCTGAGGAAGTCAGACGTAGGAGAGTTCGCTTTATTAGAGCTTCATTTCTGCTTTGCAGTTTTATGTGATTGATGAGAACTTGGTGGGGATTCTGGCGTGCAATATTTTATATTCTATCCATCTATCTGCATAATATTTTAATATATTCAGTGGCCATAGAGGACGCACTAGTATGAGCATTTCTATTTAGCAGAACGGTGGATACGTTGAGGTTACAGGTTCACCAACTGAAAAGGCAATTCTCGGTTGGGGTGTCAAGGTACCGGTTAATGTTTATTTTCTTCTGTTAAATACGATATACCTTTTTATTAGTTAGTATTGATTTCATTTTTTCATTATGCTATAGCTGGGAATGCAATTTGAGGATGTGAGATCGAGATCATCTATTCTTCATGCTTTTCCATTCAATTCAGAGAAAAAACGTGGTGGTGTAGCTGTAATGTCGGTAATGATTTCCTCTCCTTTATGCCAACTTTTTTTTTTTTGTCATAATTCATATTTGTCCGAATTTATTTTTATTCATAGTGCTTTTCTATTCAGCGTTGGACATTTATTTCTATTCATAATACGAAATTATTTTTTATGGTGGTGGTGGCTTAGCCATAATGCCTTTCTATTCAGTGCTGGACATTTTCATTTAGAGCCATAAATTGTTATGCTTAGTTATTGCTCTTCAAGAAGATCAAAAGCCTTGGTGAATACCAATGTCTTTTGAGTGATGTTCTGTATGATCATTAAATGAATCACGGATGTATTTTTTGTTGTATTAGCTTTGATCCTGATTTGCTCTACTGCATATCAGTGTCTGAAGAACGTCCATAACGTTTCAAAATTTTAAATTGCCTTTTCATCACCTTTTGCTACCTTGTAGTTGAACAAGTGATTGAAAGTGCTGCAATAGAAATTGCACACTCTTTGTTAAACAATCTTATTTTCTTCTTTCAAGTTGGCTGCACATTTTCCTAGTATCTCTTGCCATTCATTATCTTTTCATGCATATTCATCTAGCTGTTTGACAATGATTGTTTTTTTTGTGCCTTCTTTGACCTGCGTTGCTTCTTGTTGTCTGTTTCAATCTTATTTGTAAACTGCATAAAATTTGATCTTCTGCTTTGGTTCTATCATCTCTGTAGCTTATACTTATTTCGCTCATGTGAAAAAGATATTACTCATCTGTTACGCAGAACAAGTTTTTCTATATTGGGTTTTCCTTCTATTTTTCCTTTTTGTCCTATTATTAGATGTATTTCCTTTTTTGTGTTTCTGTTATTAGACCTTTCCATAATACCAGAAAGGTTCATTAGACACCAATATAAATATTGGCGTACTGCCTTGAGAAGGGCTAAGTCAGTTTTTCCCTTTCCTACTTCTGCTGTATCTCGTAATATGGTATCAGAGCTTTCTCTCTGATCTTGTGTGAAGACTGCCGACGGAAGATCAACCAACTTTGGTGGCGACGACGACTTCACACTGTAGGGAGTGTCCCCTGGTGATCTTCTTCCTGCCTGCAGTACCTAAGATCGTGAGGTTTCTTGGTCGTAAGCAGACCGGCAGATTCCTTGGAGAGTCACTATACCATCGTCTTTTCTTGACGGTGGGAGACATCTACGAAAACACCATCGTCAATTCTTGACGGTGGTAGGACGTCTACGAATACACCGTTGTCATTTCTTGATGATCGTGGACGTCTGCAAATACACCATTCTCGTTTCTTGACATGGCAGTCATCCTTAGTTTCTTGAACAGAAATTGTTATTTGGACCACATCAGGGAATCTCTGTTTGAGATTTTTTTTTGGCTATTTTGTCGCGGCTGAAGAACATGGAGACAAAGGTCAGTGAGTCTTCCTCCTCTAGCCCAAGACATTCATTTGAAGTAATTAAGGTATGTTCAGATCCACCTAAAATTATTGAGAGATTCCGATTTGATGGAATCAATTTGTTCCAGTGGACATCATATGCAGAATTTATTCTGTGTGGGAAGAATCTGGATCGTCACCTTCTCGTAAAGTATTGACAACCCAGGATATTCTCGGTGGAAAGAAGACGCATTGATTCATTATTAGATGCTAGACAATATTTCACCAAAGATATGTGATAGATTTCTTTTTCTGAAATTTGTGAAGGAATTATGGGACAAGGTTCGTCGTGTTCACTCTACTAAACATGATGAATCTCAAATTTATAGCTGGGTACAAAAATCTCTGACTTTGTTACAGGAACATTGACTGTCTTGGAATATGCTTGCGAATTGGAATCCATCTAGAGAGAAATCAATCACTACAGACCAATCGAGAACCCTGATAATGAAGAACGAAATTATATCATGAAAGACATGCTGTATAAATTTTTGATGGGGATAAATCTAGAATATGAGACTCTAGTAAATCAGATCTTTGCTCGGAAAGTAGTACCAGATATTGAAGAGGCAATTGCATTAACTAGACAAGAAGTAAATACTAGAAATTTGAGAAACGATTTAAAGATAAAAAATGCTGCATTCAATACTCTCAAGGACAAAGATACCTCTGTATTAAAAAAGGGAGGTAGTAAAGTACCATTTATCAAAGGAGATCCTAAGACTGATCCGAAGGCACACTTATTTTGTACTTATTGTCGGAAAAATAGTCACACTAGGAAGACATGCTGGAAGATCTATGGCAAACCACCGAATTATGGTAACTTGTATTTTGCTAATGCTCAAAATGAAGATGGTGTTGAGCCCATGATTTAAGGAGGAGTTAGTCAAGACGGATCTACTTCCTCTCAACTTTCAGAGATTGAAAAACTCAGAGAAGAAATTGAACAATTGAGGAGCATGATCAGCTGCAGTTCCCTCGCACATGCTAGTAAGCTACTGATCATTGGCATCACCTTCACCCCAAAAAGTGTCCTTGATCATTGATTCTAGAGCTACTGATCATATGACACCATATGCATCACTATTCATAACATGAGGTATGTACCAATAATCAGAAGGTTATTATTGCAAGTGGAGATTTGTTACTTGTAGTTGGCATTAGATCAATTCATCTTGAGAAATTGGGGTCACTAAGATATGTTCTTCATGTTCCAAGATTGAATGCACATCTATTGTCATTGAGAAAATTGGGTACAGACTTAAATTGTTTGATATTATTTGATGACAATATCTGTTTCTTTTATGACAAGGCCTCGGGCAAGAGGATTGGGCATGTTTGAGCACGGGATGGACTCTACTACACAGGGCGTATGGATAAGACATTGTTGACGAATTTCAGTCCAAAAATTTTCACTTTTGCTTTTACTTCTCCCTTGAACAAATTGTTGTTGTTACATTGTCGCTTAGGACATCCGTCCATAAAAGTACTTAGATACTTGTTTCCAAAACTATGTCGTGCTGTTGGTGAATCTACTTTCATATGTGGACCCTGTCAAATGACTAAGCAGCGACGAATATCATTTTCATCTGCTGGAAATAAAAGTGAATCCCCTTTTTCAGAATACATTCTGATATATGGGGTCCTTCATCCTGTGGTGTTAGGGACTTCAGATGGTTTACCATCTTTGTAGATGACTGTACTAGGTTTGCATGGATTTACCTAGTGAAAACAAACTCAGAAGCTAGTTCAAAATCAGTTCAGTATAACTCTTAAGAAATTCCTATCAAACAATGCTAAGCGTTTTTTCAATTCTATTGTCTCCAATTTCTTTGTTGAGGAGGGCATTGTTCATGAATCTTCTTTCCCTATACACCTTAGCAAAATGGGGTAGCTGAAATAAAGATTAGGCAATTGCTGGAAATAACAAGGGCTGTCGTGTTTAAAGCCCAAGTGTCAAAGTACTTATGGAGTGAGGTAGTATTAACGGTCATTCATCTTGTTAATTGTCTCCCATCAGAAGCATTATTATTTAAGACTCCTAAAGCCTTATTGTAGGGTTATTATCCGACTGTGCAATATGGACCAGATTTACCTCTTCGAGTACTTGGAAGTGTTGCATACATCCATCAATCTCAAAATGGACTGTCTAAAATTGCCCCTAGAGCCATAAAGGCAGTCTTTATGAGCTATTTCAATACACAAAAAGGGTATACATTTTATGACCTAAGATATCAAAAATTTCTTGTGACAATTAGTATCACATTTGATGAAAGTAGCATGTATTTTTAGTAGACAACAACTCAAGTATCTAGCTGTATTATTCATGTGCTAGGAAAACACGATTTACACATTGAGATTCTCAAGGAAAATGAAGCTCCTGAAATGGTACCAATAAATTTTCCAGCACCTCCACCTCCACCGAATCGATTTGGTCGAAGTTATTATCAAAGAAAGCCAAAGATAATCAGAGATACTCATGAACAAGATCTGCCTGATGTAGTAGATGCCCATGAACAACCTGATGTAGTAGGTACCTATGAACAAGGTTTGCTTGATGCAGTAGATGCCCATGATTCTATTATTGAATGTGACAATTCACTGATTGATTAACAGAACCTTCTTATTACTTAAGGAAATGAAATCTGCCCTATTGCTCTCTGCAAAGGAATTAGATAATGTAGAAAGAAAAAAAGTATATTCGTCCTGCAATTATGTATCTTATCATCGCCTATCTCCATAATATAGGTCATTTCTGTCAGCTATTTATAAACATGATACTCCTCAAAACACTGATGAAGCTTTAAGAAGCCCTCTGGGAAAAAACAATAGATGAGGAGATGCTAGCTCTATAGAAGAATCAAACCTAGGAACTCATGATATTAAATCGTGGGTTGCAGATGGGTACACACTATTAAGTATAAATCTGATGGGACTGTTGAGTTGTTTTAAAGTTTGGCTGGTTGCAAAAGGTTTCACCCAGTGTTATGATATTGATTACATGGAAACCTTTGCTCTTGTTGTGAAGATGGGAACAATTTGGATATTAATATCTTTGGCTGTGCATTATGGATGGTCCTTATTATAATTTGATGTGAAAAATACATTCTTGTATGGAGAAATCTCGGAAGAAATATATATGGAGCTTTGACTAGGATACAAAGATCCAAATGGTACTCTAAACGTATGCAGACTTAAGAAGGCATTATATGGCTTAAAACAGCCACCAAGAGTCTGGTTTGGCTGCTTAACCAAAACAATGAGAGCTTTGGGGTTCAAGCAAGTCAATGGAGATCATACCTTATTTTATAAACGATCAAGTTCAGAAAAATGACGATCTTACTAGTATATGTCGATGACATGATTGTCACAGGAGATGATATGTAAGAAATCACTTCTGTTCAAAAACAACTGACGGCTGTTTTTGATATCAAAGTGTTGGGACAACTAAAATACTTCTTGGGAATTGAGGTAGCTTACTCTTGTGGAAATTTATTTTTATCTCAAAGAAAGTATATTACAGATTTACTCAAATATACATGCATGAGTAACTACAAACCAGCGTGTACACCAACTGAAGCAAAGTATTGCATTGGGGCTTCAAAGGAAAGCGATTAAGTAGATAAGGGCTCTTATCAACGATGAGTGGGAAAATTAATTTATCTAATCCTATACTAGACCGGATATTGCTCACTCGGTTGGAGTGCTAAGTCAATATATGCATGACCCTAGGGAGGTACATCATCAAGCTGCTCAACGAGTCTTAGCCAATCTTAAAGGAACAATTGATATAAGAATTTTGTTTTAAAGGGGAGATTCTCTTACAGTAGGCATCTATACTGATGCTGATTATGTTGGTTCAGTTGATGATAAATGCTCTACTACTAGCTATTGTTGTCTCATTGGAGGAAATTTGGTCACTTGGCAAAGCCAAAAACAGAGAGTTGTGTGATAAGTACTGATGCTGAAGTAGAATTTAGGGCTATGGCCCTTGGGATTTGTGAAGGCATTTGGATAAAAAAATATACTAAATAATTTACAAATACCTATGGAAGGTTCAATTACCTTGTTCTGTGACAATCAGTCCGCAATAAGTATTGCACATGATCCTGTTCAGCATAACAAGATCAAACACATTGAAGTAGACAAACATTTTGTCAAAGAGAAACTTGAATCAGAGATGTTTTGCACAGAGTATGTCTCATCTTCAAATCAGTTGGCTGATATATTAACTAATGGCATTTTTGCAACAGAGTTCTGCAAACAAATGAGCAAGCTGGGCATGAATGATATTCACGCCCCAGCTTGAGTGGGAGTGTTACGTAGAACAAGTTTTTCTATATTAGGCTTTCCTTCTATTTTTTCTTTTTGTCTTATTATTAGATGTATTTCCTTTTTCGTGTTTCTGTTATTAGACCTTTTCATAATACCAGAAAGGTTTATTAGACGCCAATATAAATACTGGCGTACTGCCCTGAGAAAGGCTAAGTCAGTTTTTCCCTTTCCTGTTTCCGCTGTATCTCATAACATCATCTATGCAGGCGGGTTCTGGAGTCAATATCCACTGGAAAGGGGCCGCTGAAATAGTTCTATCTTCATGTACTGGCTGGCTTGAGAAGGATGGGAGTGTAAAACCGATGGATGATGATAGGGTAGATATCCATTTTTTGCTCTTGGTTTTTGAGCTTCTCCTCCGCTGAATTCATTTTCTTTATTGATAAGGTTTATGTTAACATTGATTTTGTGAACGTAATGAAAACCTTTTTCTTTGTTTGCAGTTAAATCACTTTAGCAACTCCATTGAAGATATGGCTGCACGAAGCCTACGTTGTGTCGCTTTTGCCTATAGATCATACGAGTATGAGAGTGTTCCTGCTGAGGATGAGAGAGACTCATGGTCACTACCGGAGGGGAACTTGATACTGATCAGTATTGTGGGATTGAAGGTATGACAAGGAGCCACGACTTTCTTTCCGTGAGATGGCATCCTGTATACCCCATATCCACATAATTCGTCTTATAAGACCACTATATATTCTAACGCACTGCAGTTGTCAGTTCTTTATCAGTATACGACACATCAATCTTATTATTGGCATTGGATATTTGCTTTAGGTTTGGTTTACTCTCTTCTTAAAATGTCATGCTTTTTTAAATGTGCTTCTTCAAACCTTCTATGTCAGGTAGCCCTCTAGATGCTTAATTTTTTCCCGTTGATTATGCTTTTTTTTGGTCCTAATTTACGAAGTCCCTAGCTGTAACACTTGTCTTAGAAAACTATTTTTATTGTCCGTTGGATCGAGAGATTTCATATCTAGTTTAATAAATTGAAAGAATGTGATCTACTTCATACGAAAGAAATCATGTAGTCGTCTATCAATCTCATCATTCTTCTTTACATAATGGCAGTTCGAGGTTAATTGTCCGCTAGGGTTGTAGTAGCAGTGGACAATGAGCAGATAATTAGGATTTGGTTCACCAGAGTAGTTGATAATTTGAGCATAGTACAATGTACTAGTTTCTCTTGGATCAATCTGTAGCCTCATGCTGTATAGCCCCCAGTTTTCTGATTTCTATCCTCGTTTCTTTGATCTTCTTCCTTGTTTCATAAGCACAGTTGCTGCCTTCTTTTTATCATTTGCTTGCTTCTTAAGGTTCCATTCTTGATTGTGACGGGATTTGTTTCTTGACAACTTCGTTTTCGTAGGATCCATGCAGACCTGGGGTGAAAGATGCTGTGCGATTATGCACTCATGCAGGTGTTAAGGTAGCTGTTGGTTTCTTGACATTTTGTTCTTCTTTGAACTTTCGTAGCCTGATGTCAAAACATTTCTTACTGATCATGTTTCATATCTCCATGTTTCTGATGTAGCCCACATTTGGATGTTGCTTCTGCTAAGTTACAATCTATCACAACATTACAATCTCCATGTTTATGTCAGCCTCTGATTGTTTTTCTCAATAGGTACGCATGGTTACTGGGGACAACATTCAGACTGCTAAAGCCATAGCATTGGAGTGTGGAATACTTGATTCCGGAGTTCCAACTACAGAGCCCACAATTATTGAAGGGAGAACTTTCCGTGCGTACTCTGCCACGGAAAGAGAAGAAATTGCTGGTAGAATATCGGTAGGACTAATCCAACTCTCAGCTCTTTGCTTACAATGGGAAATTCCATTTATAACCTTCGAACAATCCGGATAAGCAGAAAAGAGCATTGCTGTGACATCAATGGCCATCCACCGATGAAAACTGATGTTTTTGATTACAACCTTATGTCCCATTCTTTCTGCATTTCTTAGAGACCAGATCTGAGTGTAGTTGGAGTCTAAAGATAAAGTCACAATCCTCCAAGACTGGGATTTAGATTTAGTGATGATTACTCTAAAATTCAATGATGGGCTTACTTGAGCCATATAAGGTAACTAAGAGGCAGCAAAGGAGTCAAGACGTCACTTGAGATATGAAAGAAACGTGAGTAGAGCTTAATCTAAGGGTAAACGTTTTTTAGAAAAAAAAATGAAAAATAAATTCTAGAGGAACAAATTTTGAGGTGGGTCTTTTCTGAAAAAAAAGGTGAATTACAATTTTAGGTCCTCTAGCTCTCAGACGCACTTAGCATTAGCCAGAACAGTTTTGTTAATGCAAATTTGATATTGTAGACGTGACAAGCAGTCTGGTATGTGTTGTGTATGAGGTCAGATAACCTTCACAAGTTGATGATTGAGTTTTTTGTAATCCAATTTACGTCAAACTGTTACAGGTGATGGGAAGGTCTTCTCCTAATGATAAACTCTTGCTCGTGCAAGCATTAAGAAAAAGAGGACATGTTGTAGCTGTCACTGGGGACGGTACCAATGATGCTCCTGCCCTACACGAGGTTTTTTTTTTCATTTTTCATTTTGGCTGGTTTTCACCATTTTTCATTTTTTCATTTTGGCTGATATTTCAATTTCAATCGACATACAGGCGGATATAGGGCTCGCGATGGGCATTCAAGGAACAGAGGTCGCAAAGGAAAGTTCAGACATCATCATTTTAGACGATAATTTTGCTTCAGTCGTAAAGGTTGGATTCAGTGCCATATGCATTCCTTGCTTACCAATGATACATCTTTGCAGATGAAAGTGATGATTTTATGCATAATTCCATTTCCTTGTATTTAGGTCGTCCGTTGGGGGCGTTCTGTGTATGCAAACATTCAAAAATTTATCCAGTTCCAGCTTACAGTTAATGTTGCTGCTCTTGTAATCAATGTTGTGGCCGCAGTTTCCGCTGGCGAGGTTCCTTTAAATGCTGTTCAGGTTTGATTTCTTTTCTGGATGACATTTTGTGTAGTTCAGTGTCTATGAATATTTTCTGCAAAGTACTTACCCGTTACTTAAAAGCTGTGTTTCTTCGTTTCCTACGAGTTTATCTATTCTCACTTGTGCTTCTGTTTCTTGTTTTGGGAAAACAGCTTCTGTGGGTCAACCTCATCATGGACACACTTGGAGCTCTTGCGTTAGCCACTGAACCTCCAACAGATCACCTCATGGACAGGCCTCCTGTAGGTCGTAGGTGAGAACCTTGGGGGGTTTTGAACGCGCAATAAGTTGCGAAAACTTGTAATATATGCTAAAATCCATGATATTGAAGTCCTTGGTCACGAATTTGGCTTTGTTGCATATCTGCGTGAGTTCTCAACAGCAGCATGCTTTATTTTTTTCGAGTACAAAAATTTGAAATTTTCTGGTATTGTTTTTACTCTGTCAGTAAATGGTCAGTTGCACTTGTTAGAATTACTTATGAGGTGGGGAGGTTTATTACTTCCGTAATATGGTTCTCTATATAGTCACAGAGTCGTATGTATTCTTTCTGATCGAGCTTGATCATCTCCTTACTGACGATTGCCGTTTTCCAGAGAATCTCTTATCACAAACATCATGTGGAGGAATCTTCTTGTACAGGTGTGTGTTTCATTGATTTTGTCATGTACATTTCTTCTTACCATTTTTAATTGATGTGTGAGAATTGGCAGTCTACGTATCAAGTGATTATCCTGCTCACGTTCAACTTCGACGGAAAGAACATTCTACGCCTGAACAACGAGACACGGGAGCATGCTGATAAATTGAAGAACACCTTCATATTTAACACGTTTGTCCTCTGCCAGGTATTTAAATCCTTTTTTTTTTTTTTCAGAGTTAGTAATAATGCTAGATAATCGGATAAAGCAACATCCTTGTGAGCTTTGAATGATGGAGGGAAAGCCCGATTTTATTATTTTTGGTCCCCACTTTATTCACATCTCGATTAAATGTTCCTTCTTATTTCATTTCTCCATGAAAGGTTCTTCTATAAATATAAATATACTCTCATAGGATGCTGTAGTTTTTAATCCGAGAGAAGAATGCTTCGTCCTCAGGTTTTCAACGAGTTCAACGCAAGGAAGCCTGATGAATTCAACGTCTTTGCTGGTGTTACGAAGAACTATCTTTTTATTGGAATTGTTGGGATGACTGTCGTCCTACAGGTGAGAGAGGGGGAGAGGTTCTGCCAGACCCTCCTATGTCATGAGGTTACTAAAAAGCTTCCAGGATCAGCAGAGTATTTATTATTGGCTTTTGCCTCTGCAGATTCTCATCATCGAGTTCCTTGGGAAGTTCACTTCAACCGTTCGGCTCAACTGGAAATTCTGGCTCATCTCACTGGCCCTTGCTTCTGTCAGGTACAATCGGGCTCTCTTTCTTCCAAAATAATAACAAGAATAAGAATAATTTATTTATTTATTTGTTTATTTATGTGCTCCATGGCCCACACCACGGGGAAGAACTGGGCAAGTGGGTAAACCTTCAATCGAAAGGCGAATGCATGGCCTTGAAATCAGCTGGATGTGGAGGAATGAATTAATTTTTTGTACGGGTTCATGTTAATGTGAAGAAACTGATCAGTCTTCGTGGGAACAGTTGGCCTCTTGCCGTCGTCGGCAAACTCGTACCTGTCCCGGAGAGACCCTTTGCGAATTATTTTATGAAGAGAACCCGCCGGCCTGAGGACCCAGGTACCCCCCTCCCTCCCCTTCCCCTCCCGCTGGCCGAATCACTCGGCAGTTTTCCTCTCTGGAGCAGGTAATGACATGTACGAGCATTCAGCTCATTTCCATTCAGGTAATGGAGTCGAGCCCGAGGTTCCAAGGCAGTAGCTAGAATGCCCCTCCTCGGCAGGATGTGGCCTACCGCTGATGGGGACGACCCACCCACCCACCCGGTGACTGGACCTTAGCTAACCCAACTCCGCTGTAATATCTCATTTACTTTCTATAATCACTTTCCTTCTCCCGGTCGAAATCTGTGAATGGGTTTTACAGCATTGCCTCCCTCCCCCCCTCTGTGCAACCCACCCACACCCTCTGAACCCTTTCATGCTTTAATGCTGCTGCGTTGATGACTGGAAAATGATGACGCAGGAGCTATGAATGGATGATTTTGGGTTCGGGATTATCAACCGGTGGAACAATTGCCAGATTGGGTCAAACCCCCTCTCTCTCTCTCTCTCTCTCTAAACGTTTGCCTTCTTCGTTTCTCTTCGTCTCTCTCTCTCTACACGTTTACATGCAGACATGATAATAGCAAGAGATTTTGGAGCAATAATCCTGGAGGGATGGGCCCCGTCGCAGAGAATCTTGGGGGAGATCGTCATGTGGGTTCCCAGAAACTCGACAGTACGTTCAAAAGAGGAAAAAATGATGGCTCCTTGCCGGGTGGGGGGAGGGCGGACGCTGAAAGCTACGGTCTGGTGAGGCTCTCGTGGAGAAGGCAGTGGAAATGATGCATGGCTTGCTCAACACCCGGGGCGTATCTGCCGCTGCAGTAAGCCGGAGACTCTAGGCCCTTCTGGACTCCTTCGCACAGATCAACGTCCTCCATCTGCACCAAAAAACGACCACTCTCTCCGCTCAGATCTCCCAATGGGAACCCTAAACCTGGAGATGTCATGGGTTTGCTGCTCCCTCACCTGCACCGTCTCGCTCTCTTCCAAGCTCTTTTCGATGAAGGCGTCGTCATCCTGCGGAAGCCCACAACCACCCGATCAAGAACTGCGCCACATCGAGCATAAATATGCCCACCCACCCCCCCAAAGATCCCCAAGAGCAAGTACTACTGGGAGGTGCAGCGATCACCTTCAGCGCGGCGTCGAGAAAGTAGTCGAAGATCACCCGGCATCTACGAGCGCCCTCCGGCACGACGAGATTGGTGTCCATCCAGGGGCCGTACCTACGATCGCGAAGAACATCAGAACACCAAGGTGACGCCAACGCGCGGCGATCGACAGCAACCTCGGTGAGCCGCGGGTCACCTGTTGATCATGAAGTTGGGGTACACAAATGCGTACAGCGCCTTGGAACCTAGCCGGCCGAGATCATCCCCCCCCGTCGAGGCGATTCTGGATTCTTGTATGCTTACCCTCTCAAAAACCTGCAGACGAATCGGAAGCGAATCGGTTATCTCGGAGACGCTTTGCATCAAACTGGAAGGATGACGGCTTTGCATCGAGCAGGACGATCCTCTGAAGAATAATCTACGAAACAAGATCCGGCAGCAGCAGAAGAAAGAGTTACGCTGGTCGTGTAGGAGTCGAGGTCGAGGCCAGACGCGAGACCCGCATGCGCGTAAGGAACGTGGTAGCCCCCGTCTAAGTAGTTGTCGCAGAAGACCTTGCCTCAGACGGACGGAGGGACGTAAAAATCACGCCATGATGAACTACAAAGCACGGGGTTGGATTGAGCTCATGAGGGGGCCAACCTTCCAGTTACATTCAATGGCATACTCCCGTCGGCAGACGTGCTTCAGCGAGGAGTCGAGCCCACTCCTGAGTATCTCCGAGCAGCTTCCTAGCCATTCAGCTTCCACCTGAGCCGGGCTGTCTTCGTCCATGTTGACCAGTACGAACGGCCCCCACGTAGCAACATTCAACGGAATAAGACCAAAGTCCTGTCACCATCACAGAAGACGATCGGCGGTATGTATTCCTCACGGAAGGGAGCAAGGAGAAGCGAATGATGGCTTAGGTGAGAGCTCATGAAGTGCTACTCCATACGTCCACGCTGAAGTTTTGGATCCCACTGACTCGCGTGGCCTTGAGCAGCGCTCCGTCCAGTCCGTAGGTCCACCCCTACATGGAGATTATCAGTCTATCAAGCGTACACCAAGACTACTGAGAAATGCCCACACCAGGTAATATCTAGCAAGTTAGGGGTCGGCATGTGAGGCGAGCCTCAGGGTTACGATTGCTCGGATAGGATTTTGAGCGCAGGGGGCTCACATGGTAAGGGCAGACGAAACACAGCTTCCGTCCGGTGCCTCGAGCGAGCAGAGAAGCGTGATGGCGGCAGACGTTGTGGAAGGCACGGAGGCGCCCTTCCGCATCCCGACACACCACGAAGTGCACATCTCCCAGTCTGGTATGTAAGAAAGCCGATTAGATCCTACTGCGGCTGAACACTATGTAATCTGTTCAAGATTAGACGGCGAAGCCGACCAGCCAGAGAAGAGGTGATCACGAGCTAATCGATCGGAGAAGAGCTGAAATCTCTCCCACGTGAAGAGAAGAGAAGAGAAAAGACGCAACTTTTATAACTTTCAGGCGCTTATGTAGAGGAAGGTGGACAGTGGAGATGAAGTCGGATGAGCACTTGGGGGTGCCAACAAGAGATATTACCTTCCAGTGAAATACTCGTGCGGATTCTGGATCTGCTCGACGTACCCTGGAGCGCCGACAATGGAAAAGCAACGGAGGCATCAGACTACGGGATTTCCGCCGTCTGTTGCGAAAGCCACAGAAGCAGCAGGCAGTTGCAGCAGCTTCGAATGAAATCGATGAGGAAAGCTCAAGAGTCTCACTCAAACGAATCGACTCCGGGGAAAAGACAAGTAATTGCAGGCGGACAAAGCTCGATAAATGGGTTTCAGTCAAAAAAGCTTAGCCAAACTCATCGGTTCACAGACGCCGACTCTGTATAAATTAGCCCCGAGGATCACGCACAGCGCAGACAGGGAAAGCGTTCCTGGAGATCTCGGAATTACCTACAGCCTGCCACCCTCGTAGGAAGACGCGTTCGAACTCTAGGTTATGGAAAGAGGGATCGCGATACCAGGAGCTGGGGGGGGTGAAAGCCTGTGGCAAGGGGACGCCGGGATCGAAGGCCTCCACCATGCGGCGGACATGGAGATCACGAAGTTCGGCGGGATATTCGCCGGACGGAGAGGAGGGCATTCTCCTCCCATCCGAAGCCGCAGCAGAACATGGAGATCTGCCCGAGCGAGGAGAAGGTGCGAGCGAGGAAGCGAACAGCCCCGGCGGCCGTCTGCCACCGGAGAAGCGCCGAGATGAAGCGGAAGATGAACGGGCATTTCTTCGTGCGAGCGTTACGGCGGGGCGAGCCACTGCGGCGTCTCTCACCGCCGCGATCGCCATTAGTGGAGGTGAAGAAGGGTAGTCCTGTCCCCGCGGAGGGGATGGGAAAGAGCGTGCGCCGCCCCAATAGCCTCGATGGCACGTGGGAACACGTTCGAACGACGCTACGTGGCGGCCCAACACATGTGAATCTCCAGCGTGAGTGGTTCTGCCATAGTACAGCTCAGTTCCGCGATTGACAGCCACGGTTGCCGAAGAACAATCAATCCACTCAATAAGTATCACCACCCCTCTGAATGACATCGTTTTCCAATCGCTCGTCTGTTCCTGCGAGCACTCGTCACTTGCAGAGCTTGAGCTTCTTGAAGAAGGAGGCGACCGCCGCTTTGGGATAGGGCCTCGTGGCGATGCAGGTTGGGATGTTCTCCGGCTGCTCGATCCAGAGCTTGTGGGCGATCCCAGCGGCGATGAGTTTCTCCGACAGGTTCCGGATCTGGGTTTCCCCTTTCACCTCCAGAGTCACCTGCCCGCCGCCCAAAAAAAAACCAGAGACAAGCAAGAGCCATATAGGAGGAAATCATCATCTCTCTGTGCGCATTTCGTCGAACAGATATAGGGCGTTGGGGATTTCGCCTCGCCTTGTGCATGAAGTCGATGTTGGCGTCGGAGCAGTAGGCCACGGTGTCCGGGTGGCCCCGGTGAGCCCAGACGGCGGCCACGGCGGCGTGGCAGCCCTGCGTCACGACGCTCCCCAGCGGCCACGCGTCGATCAGATCCCGCCGCAGAACCACATACTGCACCACCACGTCGTCGTCGGGCTTGTTCTGGCCTACGGCTGCGGCACCGCCACCGCCGCCCGCCGGCAGTGGAAAGCGCGACGGCGCTGCCGCCTCGGACGGCGCGCTCATGTTCCTCCGGAAGGGATTCCTGGGGGGAGCCCTCACCTGGACCAGAGCACCGGAAGAAGAGGGGAATCCCACGCCGACGGCGGTGGGGTGAAAATGGAGCGACGGGACAGACAGCCGAGCTGAGAGTAGCGGCGGCCGCATTCTTCCCTCTAATTCGTCCGAGAGAGAGAGAGAGTCTGGGCCAAGTATGCCATAGTCGACCCCAATGGAAGACAGCCCAACAAACCATGGGCGTAATGGGCTGAGCACTAGCTCTGATACCAACAAGGCCATATTCAGTCTTCAGCGCACGGATGACATAGAGATCGCATCACATCGGCCACATGTGTGTGTATGTGTATGTGTGTGCCCACATTCATCGATGTGAAAGTATTCAAGATGCCAATTTTTGGTTCTTCCTTGTCTAGGGTTGCCGAGCGCTCGGTCATTCTCTCTCCAGAACCCACATGCAAACCGGCTCTGAGAATGCTAGATGAGGGGCAGCGCCACTTGCACCAGTAAACTGATACATGGCTAAGCTTCTGTATCCTCCTTCCGAGGATCACGCGATGTGAGAGACGCATGTACTCAGCCGTAAAGCTCGAAGAAGAAGAAGAAGAAGAAGAGGGGAGGACAGCGACGATCGTCATCCAGTCGAGCAGCCGTCTCCTCTTCCAGCCCGGATTTCAGTGGCTTAGACTCCGAGAAGTATGTAGTAGAGGATCGTCGTCGGTAGGGCAATGAGCATGCCAAAGATAACCCTGCACAGACGATTTTATCAGACAGAGACTCCACGGAAGAGTAGTTTACTGTTCGATAAGACTTGACAATCATCGCGTGTTCTTGACTTGCTTCCTAGTAAAATGAACGCCCCGCTCCGATTCCACGACGGATCGCGCGGCCCTCTAACTTGTAATTGGCTGTCTCTCTTAAGGGTGCGTCGTATGCTTTGACGGCATGTTGGACTAATCATGCGGGAGTCAGACTTACGACATGTTATGATCATGATCTATGTTTTGACTGCATTCATTACGTGTTGTGTTTAATATGAGAGTATCTTGACACATTTTCCCTCCACATGGTGGGCGTCTAAGTCAAAATTAATATAAAATGACTGAGGTAAGCACTTTAATGTTGGTCAAACGTCTGACTTAACGCATTCGATAGTCGATTATTCTAGTGAGAGAAAAATATGTACAAAGATGAGGCCGATCCCGCTTACGCTGTACTTAGGACCTCCGCATGGCAGCTGTACTCCTTGGCGAAGACGAAGGGGACGATCCCCAGAGGCAAAGCTGCCTGCGGGCAGATGCTATGAGAGTGAGTTACGAAACCGGCATGGAAATCGTACTCGAAGGCGCGCATTAGGGTTTTGGAATCCACCTGAACGATGGCAATGCGCAGTAGCACACCGCGGAGGCCGATGGCTGTGGAGGTCGCCGCGGCTACGGCCGGGCCCGTTAGGAACCTCACGGCCGTGGAAAACGCCGCTATGGATTTCCCGCAGGCAATGATCTTGGGTTGCAGAGCCATGAAGAGACCTGATTGCGTGACCAAACAGGGTTTAGACGATTGTAGACGTGGAATAAGTTGTGAATCCTACAATGTGGGCATCGGGAAGATGAAGCAATGAACACCTAGGCTGAACATAGCCATTCCTAGCCCGGCGTCGGAGAGTATAGACACTGAGCCTCTCACAATTGCAGGCATCTCGAGGTGCCACCTGAATTGATTCAGCTTGAGTTAGGACGAAGACAGACGTTGGGGAAATGGGCTCTGGCCTTGTTGGGAAGGTTAGATTGATATATACATATATCGAGATCGAGAGAGAGAGAGAGAGAGAATCACTCTACCAAATTTACGTACCTGAAGGAGACGAGAGACCACACGAGGCCAAACAAGCTGGAGTAGGTGTTCGGATTTCGGATAAGCTTTCTCCAGATCATGACGAGAATCAGTCTGGTCATGAGGTATGTGGGCAGCGTCGGACGGTCTTCTCCAGACACTAGGCTTCCCCGAACCATCTCTCCCTTCTTCTGGAGCTTTCGATTCGGGCTCTTACTACGCTCATCTGCGTCCGGTTCACCATCAATCCCCGCCTTCCTCATAGATCTGGTGCTCTCAGAGGTGGCATCGACTGCTGTTTTATTTAGATATTGACCCCAAATAGAGCTTTTAGAAAGGAAGAATATGAGTCAAGAAAGGAGGTAGAGGGAGAGAGAGAGCGAGGAGCGTTCTACCTCTCGATACTACAATATCTCGTGGGAAGTCACTCAGATCTCCGAGGTCAACTGAGGCTGCTAGGTTTCCCTCGGACCCCGGAGACTCACTGCAGCTCCAGGTGTACACGTGGAGTTCCTTGTTCGAACCACTCCCATTCTTCCAGAGGCCTTCCTTCCCACTCCATCCTGTCTCTGACCGCAACGTCGGGTTCGGAGCAGGGTAGACATGGGAGAAGTTTGAAGTCAACGGCTTTCCGATGACGAAGTCAGCACTTCGGCTCCTTGGGGACCTTGTTCCCATCTCCTCGTCGAAGTCGGTGTAAACTTCCGCCTGGTTGAAGCTGGACGTCCTCGGCGTCATCAACGTCGACGACTGTACCGAGAATATCTCCACTCCTGTCATACTCGACGCCCTCGCCGCCATGGAGGGGGCAGAGTTGACCCCACTGCATGACTTATTGCAAGACGGCACCGTTGACCTGACGTTGGAGCTCGACTTCCTGACGACGACGTGAAGCCGGCCGTCTTCCCCAACCTCGGTGTCGGCCTGCAGCTGCTCCTTGCCGCAGAGCGAGAGAACGTCGGGGTCAACGGTGAGGGAGGCGATGGAACCGGCGGCGTCGGGGAACTGGTCGGGGATAAGAGCTTTGGCGGCGCGGTACTCGAAGAGGAAAAGCATGAGGCTGTACCACACCACGCTCTGAAGCACGACAATCTGCACCATGAGGTCGGCGGCGGAGTCGCCGTACATGGCCCGCAGGAGGGGGATCCCCATGACGAGGGTGTTGGGGAGGGTGGAAAGGGAGAAGAAGGTAATGGACCAGTCCAGGCTACCGCGGCGGGTGAGGTTGCACCAGAGGACGAGGGCGGCGAGGACGACCGCCTTCTGGAGGGAGTCAGCGGCGATGAAGCGGTAGTTCATGGAGTAGGGGTTGTTGGAGGATATGAAGTGGAAGGAGAGGAGGGGCACAGCGAAGAGGGCCACGAAGCGGTTGATGCCAGCGCACTGCTCCGGGGTGAAGACCTTCCACCACCGCACCGAGCCATAGGCGGCGATCATCGCCACGTAGAGCGGCACCATCGCCGCCAGCACGTCGTAGATGTCTCTGCCTGCGATCATGTCGGTGCAGCTCTCTTCTACCAGGCAGACGAGGAGGAGAATCAAAGACTTCACAGGTTCCTCTTCCCCACCAGATATCCCCTGGAGGATCCTCGCTTCTGTTCGCTGGTTCTCTCCTTTATCCTGGAAAGACACAGAAGATCACAGTGAGAGGAAGAATGCCAGCGTAGGGTCTTCTGCGCCCTTGTTGCTTAGGCTTCACATCTGTATGGTCAAGCGACCATTTCTGAGAGACTTCTTCCTGTCCCGAGGCTAGACTCTCCGACAGGGCTGCATGTGATGACATTAAAATAGGTACTCTTCTACAGCGAGCGAGAGACAAGGAGAAGGAGAGAGGGGAGGTGGGGAGAGAGAGAGAGAGAGAGAGAGAGAGAGAGAGAGAGAGAGGGAAGTGGGGAGGTGCATGTGGTCTCAGCGATGATCTTAGAATGAGACACTAGTTCTTCTGTCATTAAGAATCCTCGAGAATGGTGGGTGATGTGATGCTCGCAGAAATAGAAAAGGAAGAATAGATGTTGGATGAAGACGAAGCTCTATACACAAGAGAGAGAGAGAGAGAGAGAGAGAGAGAGAGAGAGAGAGAGAGAGAGAGCGCCTAGAGAAGGGTGGGGGGGTGCAGTCAGCGCCATTTAGGGTACGTCCCTGGGTTGTCGCTTCCCTGTCGACGATCTGCTCAGCAATCCAACGGGTCCTCCTCCCTTTGTCTCTTTGGGAATGCGAGCCGTGACCTCTCTCCCTAGGTTACCGATTTCGGAAGACCATGGCCAACTCTGAAACTCTTGCCGTCATCTTCACAGAGCAAAACCCCCCGGGACAGGAGAAGGTGCATGGTCGAGACTGAGACCACCATCTCAACCTCCGTCGACGACGACCTAAACCAGAAGCCGAGCCCTGGGTGGAACGAAGGGCGGCTGAACAGAATGAAGTTTGGAAGCTCAGCTCAGTTTAGGTAGCGTTCTACCTTTCGAGAAGCACGCAAGAATAATCTATACTTCGTAAACTGCGGGCTGCAGTTTTATGATGAATTAGATGCTCCGTGGGCCAATTCCCCACGGAGCTTCCCAAGCCGATGTCGTTTACCATGCAATGACCTTGAGAGAACCTCAGGACCTCTAAACCCTATGCATTTAGGATACTGGGTTTATTATCCCAGCCAGAGAGAGAGAGAGAGAGAGAGAGCCAAGATATCCTGTCGGGGCCGCTTCTTCTTCCGGGGATAATTTTTGAGGGTCAGCTCACGGAAATTTAGACTTGGCTACATGACCCCACCTCACTATGTCAAATAAAAAGTGTAGTAGCCACATGGTCGAGAAAAATAGTCAACGCCTAATCTAGTTTCTGGAACCATTATGTGTAAGACTGATCAGAGGTGGTTCACATGACCGACATCGACATGATCTGCCGGGCAAGACCAGGATCTTGCTGTAGCAACTCCCTCAAGCTATTCTCCACCTCCCCCAGCTGCTTTTCCAAGTACTCCTTCGATGTCTGAGGAAAAAGGAGACCCCGGTCATCTCGGGGATAAGTCAACTGAAAAACAAGCAAAGCGCAACGAGTTTACCTGCAATGCGGTCAACGCATTTTCACTATCCTTCAGCTTCTCGTCCTGCTCACTTGCCAGCAACGACTTGGGTTCGAGCACAAACCTGCCGGGATCAAGAACAAAAGACGTGAAGAATAAAATAGAGGAGCATTATCTTGGCTGGAACTCGAAGAGGATCCCCGCGGGGAATGGGGGGTTCTTGAGAAGACACTCACACTCTGCCTGCAAATCACCGAACACAATTTCAGATGGGCAAGCCAGAAAATGAGAAACATTGGTTTCAAACAAGTCAACAGGGCAAACTGAAAGCATCATTGGTGGGGAGTTATTTACAATAATTGCTTTTCTCGTCATCTATTCTACAGATTAGCATCGACTGATACCACTAAGTTTTACGAGATTCGTGATGATCTTCCTCACGCACCAATAGATTTATAGGTGTTTGTATCTTCCGGTAGGCCCTGCAGCTCCTCCAGGGTCAGGTAGGCTCGCTTCTTCTCCCCCTCTTTGGCTCTAATCTGACTCTGTACCTGAGAGCAATTATGACCAGCTGCACAATGTCAAACAAGCAGCAATAGAGTAAAATAGCCACTGTGAGCAGGCCAGAAAGCAGGAATTACATACTTGTGGACACACTTTATAACCATTAGGAAAAGGGAACATCAGATGCTGTGGCTACAGAGAATAAATGCACACAAGGCCATCTAACAGGGCCAATCAATAAATGGCCTGTACTGGCATTTGATTTCAGAAGGTTAAACTTTATCTATAACCTTAGAATACCTAAAACCCAGTTGAGATATTTATGTCGGTTCATGTTGGAATAGCTCTTCTCCCAAGTCTCGTTGGTGGTTCTCCTCTAACTTAGACATGGTGTAAGGACCAAAATAATGGAAAGCAGGTTTAGCTGCTGCAATCGTCGTCAATCCCCTTCATGGATTCGGACTCCGGTGTCCTTCATGCTTAGCAGAATCCACACCAAAATGTTGTCCATGTGAAGACTTCTGAGTATCGTCCAACATTTGGAAAGAAAAGTGAGGACGGAGTGTATGGAGACCAACACATCCCCTCAGATGAACTCAGGTTTTGGGTTAGGCGGATGTTCTGGATTCCTTCAAAATATACTTTCCGGAAACTAATAAACTATATTCTAGTCCTGGAAACTTCAATTGCGAGCTCCTCATAAATGGCATTGCTCGAAAGGAAATCTTAGCCTCCCCTAAGAACCAAGAAAAATCTACAAATGAGAGGAAATTTTCATTCTTGTCTGAAATATAACTGAAGATCATTCCTTTCATGGAAGAACCCAAAGAATATTCTTTTAAGAATGACGCTTAAAAAGTTCCAGTCTTAATGGGTAGCTTTCCCCATATCTTCCCACAGGTAACAATCTTTGAGCCGCAGAGATAAGCAAAAACATAGAATCAATGAAGGATTTTCCAACTTCCAACTCTTAAACAAGGCAGAATGACTCTGCAGCAAAGGCCATCGGGAATATAATAAAGAAGACAGATTTATAGAGGACAGAGCAGTACATATCTTACAGGCATAACTTATGTTATTCGTTTTGCAATTAAATCAGCCTGTTAGTTTCCTTAAGCTTGTCACATTTTTTAAAGAAAAATGTTAATGCTCACCAGTCTTTGATCCCCCACAGTAACTTTAAGATATGTCCATTAAAATTATTACAACTTCTACTCACGAAATAGCTTTTTTTGTTTTGTAACAACTGATAATTCCACGAATCGATATCCAAGCTATCAGGCAAGGACTAATGGCAAGATTCTGGAACCAATCATGTCCTAATCAATTCACGTTCTAGGTCTAGTTCAATCAGGAGCCATTAGTTCTGTCTATAGACAGTCAAATCTGACTGGTTCACTAAAAATGCTACAAGAAACACGAAGAAGACCATCCTTTTCCAGCAATCTCAAGGCAGGAATCGATGACTGCATTTCCAAGTCGTCCAACAACACAGCCCGCCTCTTCCCCCCTCTCCCCCCACCCCACGTTAAAAGAAATACCATAGAAAAGTGCTCGCACAAACACCAATTGATAAATTGCTCAATGAATATATGCATCATAAAGCTCTTTCTTTTCTGTTAGCAAAAAAACATGTCTTCTTTTTTGAAATTGAAAAATGGTATTCAAACCTCGATCTGAAAGGATATAAATCCATTTCAGAAGCTCATTTCGATTTTATATTATGAATAAACGGTAACCGATACAACAAAAAATCACACCATAAAAGAGCGCACGCGAACTTGCCCGAGTGTAGAAATATTCAATAAGGTTTAAGTAATGTCTTTCAGAACGGGAAAAAATCATGAAAAGAATCAGCTCGAACTTTGTTACAACAGCATGACCAACCACGGCTTCACAAGAGTTATAAACCCCCGTCATCAAGATCCCATCCATCTGCAGAAACATAATCTTGAAGTTGGTTCAAATACAAGCATGATGGATGCAAAACAAAATCCTTGCATCAATGTTTCCCCCAATCTCAATGCACTGAGATCAGTGAACGAGTCAAGTTTCTAACATTCACTTCAAATTTTATTAAAAAAGTTAAATCATAGGTACTTGGTTTGGGGAAATGATCTTGCCTTGTGGCCAACCGTTTTCGTTTTAAACTTTCTTCTTCCTACTCTATTTTCTCCATTTCAAAAAATGCGCTGAGATACTTACTCTGATCTCGTTTTAAGTTTCGTGACTTCAATGGAATATGAGTGATTCTTAATACATTATTTTTTTTAAAAAAATAGATTAATGGACATTGGTACGCGAAGATCCGTATAGTGAATCACAGATCTGTTCCAAGGGCGCTTAATATCCAGGAACCCATTGATTTAAATAAGCTATGACATGCACAATGCGAACCGTCATCGATCAACTGAACGCTGATGAAGACACCTATGTTCCAGAAAAGCTAACCAAATTCCTGTTGGACGTTCATCCAACGGCTGTTACGTGAATCCCTCCATTTATCATGCGATGTCGAAAGGGAGTCATTATTGAAGAAAACCAAAACAAATAATCATGTGCAGCTGATTGCCAACTACTCACCGAACCGTGAATACTACTCGCGGGAAAAGAAGTGCAGGAAAACTTGGTAAGGCATATTACGTGACATCAGATCATCAAGAGCCCAATTCGACGGTTCATTTGTGATAGAAAGAAAAAAAAAAACAGATGAACGAGGGACCTGCTTCAGCTTCCCCGTGGTCTCTATCATGCGACCCTGGATCTCCATAAACGCCTGAACATCATGATAATGAGAGGATGAGTCAACCAGTCCACTGATCTAAGAGCGCCGTCGTCGACGGACGCACCGACGCTAACTCTACAGGGATTAGGAACCCTCACCGTTCTTGCGGCTTCGTCAGACATCTTCTCGAGATAGGAAAGCGCGAGAGCCTATCAGAGGAGCTCCCCTCCCCGACGAGTAGCCCCACAGTTCTGCCGCCGGTCGAGAGAAACGGGGGTGGGGGAAGACGGCGAGGAATCGGCGCAGGGTGTTGATGGGCCAGGGGGTAGTTCCGTTCCTCCTCACGTCCACGTTATCTTAACGAGCTCCCCTCATCTCCACCGTGGGATGCAAAATTCCCCGGCTGGCCGCACATCAGGATCCGAACGACCCAATCAACGGTGCAGATATCAGAGTCATCAGGAAGATCTCAACCCAGTCGTTGGATGAGGTGGCGAGTAATTTGGGCCCGTTTTATCTTAATGGGCTTCATTCTGACACGTCTAGGCCCAAACAATGGGCCGGGCCGACGAGGCTTTCTGTCGGGGAGTGGGACCCACATCCGCCAATCGTGGACCTCAGCCACATACAAGATCGGCCAATTGGGACAGAGAAATTAATTAATTCAATGGAAAATAAATATTTTAAACTCCTAATCACTCGGTCAAAGGTTCAACAGCGATCAACTCGGTCAAAATGAAGAATGCTTTGTAACTGCTCTTTTGGAATCGTTGACGTCATTTTCTGTTTTTACTTTTTAATTCCGTCAGGGGGGGAGAGAGAGAGAGAGAGAGAGAAAGAGGTGGGCCCGGGAGGGCCATCTGTCGTGGACTGGGCAAGACGACAAGAAGGGGAAATTACTTGGCCAGCAAATACGAGTATAATGCACCGGCCGTACGCTCCGAGATTTCCCGCTTCCGAGGTGCTGATGTCACCGTCTAATTGGCCGGTCCCGGTCAAAGCAATATCCCGCATCCCCTCGTACGACTTCGGACAGCTTATCCGGTCCACGTAAGCGATACAACGGGCTAAGCCCACCGACGAGAGAGAGAGAGAGAGAGAGGATAAATTCTGTGGCGAGGGAAGGTGGGATCCCCACGACAAGGCAACTGGACGGCGCGGGGGGAGGGGGGGGGTGTGCATGGCGTGGAGCCTTATCTTCGCAAATATTTTATCTCTCCCGTTTCTCTCTCTATCTCCATCTCTATCTCTATCTCTATCTCTGCGCACAGTGGGCGGCGTAGACGACAGAGAAAACGGCTCCAACTGCGTCGCGTCTCCCTGTATCGCACGCCGGGAGGAAACGTGGAACCATCATTCATTCATCAATACGGCGCGGCAGTGAGTTCACAGAGAGAGAAGAGAGAGAGAGATAGGGAGAGGGAGGGAGAGGGAAGCAGAGGGAGGGAGAATTTTGGAGAACCATCATTCATCAATTCGGCGGCGGTGAGTTCACAGAGAGAGAGAGAGTGAGAGAGAGGGGGGGGGAGTTGATGCTATCTAATCTTATCCAGACAGTGGAGTTTGGCTCGGTTGTAATCGTCAACCGCGTGCTAAGCGAGCTCGGCGTGTTGAAGATCGGTGAGGGAGAAGGATCGGGGGGACCGGAAGGCACCGTCGAGTTTCCTCTGGAAGGGGTGAGAGGCGGCGCCGCCACCGTCTTCGTCGTCGTCGTCGTCGTCGTCGTCTTCGTGGTCAACTCCGTCTTCACGGAGGGCACGGAGGACGGAGGTGTTGAGGGCGGCGTAGGAGGCCCGCCGCTGCCAGGAGGCCTTGCAGGTCGTCAGGATCCGCCGCCGCTTGTTGAAGGGGTTCTCCTTCTTGGCCATGTCCTTGGCCGAACCCAGCGCCGCCGCCTCGGAGAGGCACGCGAAGGACTTGGACTTGCCGGAAAACCAATTCGACAGGCCCCGCCTGCGGGAGGGAAAGGAATGAGAGAGAGCGAGAGAGAGAGAGAGAGAGAGAGAGGAGGCGTCCAGTTTGGAGCGAGCCAAACTCCAAAGCGAACTGCCGCCAGTGAGCGGAGATATCAAGAACCCACGCTGCAGGCGATCACAGCGGGGCCAGAAACCAGACGCAGAGAGGAAGAAAAAATCGGAACAGTTGGAGGAGACGAGGGAGGAGGGTGGGTTCTTACTTGACGGGAAGGGACTCCTCGAGGGAGTCCATGGAGCCCAATGCGCCATCAGTGACCTTGCTCTGCACCTCCTCCTCCCCCTCCTCCGACGGCGACGATGAGAGAGAGCTCTCCTCTGCCGACCCGATCGAAGAGCTCGGTGATTCCTCCACCTCCTCCTCCTTCGCCTCCCGCCTACCCTCACCGCCGACTGTGCCGGCAGCTAGACTGAATTCCCGGGAGTCCACGCAGGCCGCCCCCGTCGCCGCCGCCGCCGCCGCCGCCGCCGCCCGGTGTCCCTCGAACGCCACCGCGGGACCCGCCGCCACCTCCACGCTGGAGATCCCCAGAGTCATCCCCCCCTTTCGCCGACCTCATCAATCGAGGGATCAACGCCAATCCATTTAGCTCCTCCGATACAAGTAAGGAACCGATTGAAGACCCCAAGAACCAGAACCAGGATAGATAGATATTGAGAGGGAGGGAGAGAGAGAGGGGGCACTTCTAAGGCGACGCGCTTTGACACGTTACAGGGGAGGGCAGCCGACGTGTCACGCGGAGGTGGGGCACCGATCGGACGGCGGCGGACAATTATTATGAAAATATATAATAAAAATTAGGAGGTGGGAAAAATATCTGAGCCCGCTGGAGGAGAGCGGAGGGGTGAGAAGTTAACATCCGAGGAGAACAGTCACACAGAAGGCGGGACCCGACGGACGTGGACGAAAGACCACCCCCCCGTTATCCGCTCCTACCCCTGCAGAGAGAGAGAGAGAGAGAGAGAGAGAGAGAGAGAGAGGGGGGGGGGGATGGGGCCCACAGTGTGATGATCCTCGTCAGCGTTCGTGTATGGGGTAGGTCCTTAATGGGCCTTGATGTTACATTACGAGCCGAAAGGCCCACGGGCTATCCGGGACGTACTACGTGGGGAAATGAGGAACAGACTGAGAACGGCGTTCGGCAGAGAATGGGCCTGGGCTGGTCACCTCGTCTTAGTCAGCCCGATTCCGTCTTCCGAGCCCAACTAGTAAAATCACTTACCCGGAACCCAAACTCTCTCTCTCAGAGGTGCCCAAAGAGTTCAATTAGTCGTCCGTATCCTAAGTCCCCCTTCAACCACCCCTCCGCCGGTGCCCAGAAAAGCCACCCCTCCCCCTTCAACCACAACGGTCAACAGAGGGGCGAGTGAGGGGACGATCGATCCCACGAAGTCAACTCCACGGCAGCGCTGAAAACCTCGTTAAAAGCAGAATCCAAATGAGAAACGACGAAAAAGTCAGAGAGAAAACGTGAACCAGCCATGGGCCAGGAGAAATCTCCGCCGCGGGCCAGATGAGAGAGAGCATCGCACCGCAGCCGGACGGAAGGACGAGAAAATGGGCCGATGATAGATCAGAACAAAGAGAATGTAGGAACCAAGACCGCGCAGCTCCAAGATCCGGAGGACTCCGAGAGGTGTCGCGCCATCGAACCATCTAGAAAGCTTCCATACCATCGCCTTCCCCGCGTTCTCTGGTTCTCCACGTCCGCCGGAATTCAGCGCTGCGCACTGCTTCCCTCATCGAGTAGATGCAGAACGGCTGCGGTGCTCTCTCCCTCTCTCTCTCCCTCACTCGATCACTGTAATACATACAACCCAGCAGAGCAGATGGTCCGGCAAAAATTGCAGCGCGGCCTGTCCGGAAGATGAGCGGGCAGGCAGGAAGAAGATGAAGGGTGGGTAGCTCGTCACCGTGGACGGTCCTGCGGATCATGCCACTGTGGGCGCGAACTTGTACTGGGTCGCGGCCACCACTCCGGAGAGGTTTCCGTTGGTGTGGCGCGGGTTGAGGCTCGTAGATCTGACGGGCCTCAGCTGGAAGAGGGAGCCGAGCAGATCCTCCAGCGACTGCGCCGTGTACTTGGCGTACTTACCGGCGCTGGCGTCCTGCTCCACGAGAGGGCCGTAGTTCTGCATGTAGCTCCGGTAGACGGGGACGATGGCCTGCACGGTGAGATGGCAGATCTTCTCGCGCAGGTCCTTGTCGGGGATGACCCAGCCGGACTGTCGCCGGTGCATCTCGTCGAAGGCTCCGTTGAAGGCTCTGAGGCGCTTCTTCACGAGGTCCCTGGCCGTGGCCCTGCCCCCCGAGAAGAGGATCAGGCCCTCCCGGCTGAGCATCCCCGGGAGCTTCGCCCAGGTCTCCTTGAGATAGCTCGCGGCGTAGAATTCCTTGCACTGGTCGTGCTCCCTCAGCCAGGCTTCGCCCAGAAGCTCCCCGACCTTGGTGCACTTGAGATGCTTGTAGAGATGCCAGTGGGTGTTCATCAAGAAGACGTGGGAGAGAGTCGCATCCTCGTAGGCCTTGGACCAGACCTGGAGGTTCTGCTCCAGGGCCCGGATGATGTCCAGGACCGCCTCCGTGAGATGCCGCTCCAGGAACTTGTGCTTCTTCCAGCTCCGGTGAATGGTCAGGACCTGCGTCAGAATCGTCCTGTACTCCTCCCCGAGGAGCCTGTTGCAGTAGTCCGTCATGAAGCTGACAAGCCTCGGCACGTTGCCGTCAGCGGGCGGTGGCATCTCCCTCTGCAGCTCCACCTGGACCAGGAGCTCCCAGAAGATCTCACAGGCGCCGTCGACGACCTTCTTGATTAGATCCCTGGTGGCCTTCTGAATCTCCTCGCAGGGCTTGCAGCCGAAGAGGCGATTGAAGTCCAAGCGCAGCTTGTTCAGGCTGGCGAATATGTCCAGGAGCTTTAGCAGTTTGATGGGGTCCTTCTTGCTGTCGGCGACCGTCCGCCCGAACTGAAGGAAGGCGAGGATCCCCGCCCTCTTCGCGATCTCGGCGAAGCAGCCGGTCCAGACCTCGGGAGGTCCACACTGCTCGAAGATGTCGGAGCACAGCCTGTACTCGGCCTCGAAGAGGTGCTTCACGGCGAACTCGAGGTGCTTCCCCCACTGGCTGATGTGACCCTCGATGCTCTGCACGTCGTTGAACTCTGCGGGGGAGATCTCAAGGTACTGGAGGTCGAGCGCGTTGAGGCTCGCCTGAATGTTGGACGCGCGGACCTCCACGAAGATCTTGATGCAGTTCTCGAGCCGCCCGTTCGCGGACAGCCTCTCCAGTATCGGGTGGGTCTTCTCCACGGCGGAGGACGGCGGCACGATGGTCTCCGCGGCGGCGAGGAGGCGGCGGAACTCGGCCTCGAGGCGCTCCAGGGCGGCGCCCAGGAGGCCGCCGTCGAGGGGATCCTTGGACTCGCTGAGGGAGAGGAGGGAGGCCTTGAGGGCCAAGAGGTACCGACGGTCGGCGACGGAGTTCTCCTCGAGGTACTCGACGATGTCCTCCAGCCACTGGATCGCGAGGCCGCAGTTCTCGGAGAGGAACCGCAGGGCCTCCTCGAGCCGCTTGAGCACGGAGAGGTACCCCGCTAGGTCCTCCTTGCTGGGATCGGAGAGCAGTGACGGCTCCAGGCCGTGCACGGCGTCGAACACCTTGAGGACTGCAGCGGCGGGGCCGACGGCCCGGTCGATGTGCCCCCCCGCCGCCGCCAGCGCTTCCTCCGGGGCGCAGATGGGGCGCACGGCGGCCTCCACGGAGGGGAGCCGCTGCTGGATCTCCTCCAGCCGGGGCCCCGCCTGGCCGAGCGCCGCCGCGACAGCGCGGGACTTGTCCAGGCTCGCCATAACCGACCGACGCGCCGCCAGAAGGTTCTCCACGCCATTGCCGCCGGTGGAGCGGGAGGAGGAGGAGGCGCGCGGGGGAGGGGGATCCATCAGACATGCGCTGGCTCCGCTGAGGCGAGCATGCATCCCTGGAGGACCCCCCCCCGAATCTTCCTCCTGATCCAGGTCTCTCTCCGGCGCTCAAAATGCACAACTGGCCGGGAAAAGGGCACGCCAAAATGTCTCTCCGATCTGATACACCCCCCTGCCCCCTTTTGCTTCCCCTACCTAGCGAGCGAGCGAGGAGAGAGAGAGCAGTGAAATAGGGGCATGGACAGCTGGGCCGTTTCCGTGTGGCAGGCTTTTGCTTTTGTCGAAGCATTTGGCGGGCACAGCAGAGAGATACAGACAGAGAGACAGCGAGAGAGAAATAGGCGGGGGTCGGGTGACACGTGTACACGACCGTTGGGGGTGACGATGGCCTAGAGGGCCGGCTTTTTCGAGTGCTCAATGTGGAGGACGGGCCCATTAGGCTCACTCCGACATCAGCGGCTCCTCCGCAGACTTGTCAACGCAGGTGAGACGCCAGATTTGTCAACGAGGCGATAATTATTTAATAATGAAAGAAATCCACGAGATATCATAAGAAATATTTTTTAAAAATCCAAAAATGATTTTCAGCATCCGGGGAATTTGTTTATCGAGCTCGGATTATTATCGCGAGGTTATATTGTATTTACTTCCGACAAGGGAGAAAAGTCAATATCCATGGTTAATTAATTATATTATAAACTGGGGCGCCGTCCTCTTTATCTGACGTCCTCGCGAAGGACGGCTGAGATTGCTCGCCCCAGCGTGGCGCCGGTCAGAGAATGTGCAACCCGTAGGGGAGTGGGGGTGTTGGTAGTGGTGAGGCGTCATCTGCAGACAAAGCGAGGGTGGGCCTACTCGTGCGCCCCTATCCTTTGACTTTTTATCGGAGGAAAATCTCGGGGGAAATTTGCGGGCCCCACGCCGCTTCCCACTCACTCCACCGGGATTAAAGAAGGGGCCGCCCACCCTTTGGATTCTTTTGGGGGGGGGGGGAATACCCGATGCTCAGGTCAACCTGTCAAGCTGCCGGTCGTCCTTTCTTGTCGCGTTCTATCGAGGAACTATTTTCTTTACATCCGGGGATTAAAAAAAGGGAAAAATACGTTGAGAGAGAAAGTGTGGGAGGAGGGATCCGCCCGTTCAGATCGATTGGCCTCCTCCTCCGGCGTTGAGCTCAATCGTTGGGTGGCCGCGCCGCCGCTGCGGGGGCGGTCTGACCGTGGGTGTGCTCTCCCTCGTAGGTGACGATGAGCATGGAAGGGTCCTCGAGCGCCCTCTCCACGTGCTTCCTCGCCGGGCAACCTCGCAGGCTGCTGCACTTGTAGTACCCTCTGCAGGAGGAGGAGGAGGAGGAGGAAGAAGAAGAAGAAGCAGAAGAAGAAGGTCAAGAAGGAGGAGGAGGTTCAGGCCATTATCGGCGAGGGGCACCTTCTGGCGATCTATATACCTCGGATAGGGGGAACCCTTTATCGGCTTCTGCCCGTATTTCCTCCACGAGTACTCGTCCGGCGGGATGTCGGCGATCTTGGAGCTGATGGCCGGAACTCTGATGACCTTCTTCACCCGGTGCCTCCTGAAGAGGGAGAGACGATCGCCCGTTTGAGATCGATCGTCCGAATGGTAGAGACGTATGATACGAGACCAGATGAGGCAAAAGAAGGGTTGGGTGGGTTACTTCTTCTTGGAGCAATGGCACCGGCCGCCGGAGATGGAGTCGCAGTGGATGTGGGAGTGGCGCTTCTTCTTCAGGTCCGACGAGAGAGGTGGCCTCCCGGCGAATAGGGCGGAGCCCAGCTTCCCTGTGGACAGGCTCCCGTCGCCGGTCAACGACGTCATGAAGGACGGAGACGCTGACGACATCGACTGGGAGAGAGTGAAGCCGTCCGCGTTGATAACCGGGCTCGGCTTTGAGAAATCGATCGTCACGGACTGCGGCGGCAGCGCCGCCACCGCCGCCGGGGCTCTGTGTGTTGCCTGGGCCGGCGCAGAGGAGGGGACGGCGGCGGGATTAGGGCCGGTGGAGGCCGTCGGCGGCGGCGCCGCCCTGTCCCTGATGGCGGTGGCGGCGATGGGGCCGGACCGGAAGCGAGCGCGGCCGGTGCGGCTCAGCATGGAGATTACCTTCTTGAACTTTCCGACCGCAAAGTCGGCGATCTCCCGGAAGTCTGGCTGCGGCTGCTGCTGTCTCCGGTGGGACAGTTGGAAGACGAGGAGCTCCGCGCTGCGGAAGCCGGCGGCCGCTGCCTCCTGGATGACCGCCGCGTCCTCCTCCATCCTCGAGTATCCCATCAGGTCAACCGCCATCGGTGGCGGAGGGGGCGAGGAGGGGAGGAAGAGGACCCGGTGAAGTAAGAGGGAGGTCCGGAGACTACTCGGAGATTTGATGCAATTTATACGGCCAAAAGAAAATAGATGAACAACCGGGATGTAAATCTGGAAGGAATCTCAGCCGTCAGATTTCTGTCCGTTGACCTCTGCCGCTCACAGAAGAGACGGCTAGACACGTCAGAATCCGTGGGCTGATCAGGAGGAACGGCCCGAACCGAAAGTCAACCGGAGGACAGAGAAGATGTGGAAAATGGCGTCCCGGACAAGACACTGGCGACTCTTCGTTCTCTTCCCGCCACCGCCAACCAGCACAGTCGCAGCCTTAAAATGCGGCCTTGCCGCCCTCCGATATAACTACAAGTAGTATATATTAATTGCTTTTAATTAATTAATATACTATATATCTCTCTCTCTCTCCACCATCCCCTCGATCATATCCTCGGCCGGAACTGTTCGGCGGGATCGGATCCAGCTGTGCCAAAGCGGTCCCATCTGATGCACGTGGTCAGCCAACGTGTGCCAACCGTCCGTTCTGTTTTTGTCCGTTGAGAATCGCAAAGCAGTGATCTAGAAGGCCCCCGAAGAACGGCCCGAAAAGCCGGCCCGTCGCTCTACAATAGAGGAACACGTGGCCCCTTCTCCGAGCTTGTTTTCGCGCCGTGCACCGAAAATAGGCCGCGCTGACCAAGCTTGGACGATGGTAGTGTGGCGTGGGGGACGGATGACTTGTTTGACTCAGCTTGACGAAGGGATGGCATCCACTGTTTCCCGCTCGGTGGACCGTAGTTCGATTCCTCGCTCTCCGTATCTCTCTGTTCTTTGGCGACGGAGGAGGATACGCCCGTTGACCGACTGGTTTTCTTCTTCTTCATCATCTTCTTCTTATTCTTCTTCTCAGTTTCCCTCGCCCTTCGTCCCCGGAATATGTCGAAGAAGACAAGGTCAATGGGTCGCTGCCTCCGATTTGGAATATGTTCAAGGCTTTTGGAACTTAGCCTTTGCCCCTCGACGGCTTCTCTTTGTCCGCGCGCAACTCCGGATATTCTTGTCCGAGCGTCTATTCAGAGGGGGGCCAACCCAACGTCGCTGTATGGGATCGTCTTCCTCTGTTCCATCTCCGCTTTCATGCAGCTGGAGACGGAGGTGACAAGCCTTGCGAGTTCTGCCTGTCTGCCTCTCTGAGTCAGAAGGTGCTGAAAATCTCCACGCCCCTCTCCTTGGTCTTTCATCTCCTCATATGTTCGCCAACGGAGACGAGAATACAAGTCCACTGCGCTTGGTCAGCGAGCTGCCCGTTGAGACGTGAGTTCTCCCGAGTTCACTGCTTCTACACAGCAAAGGAGCCCCCCCCTCCCCGCCTCCTCTCTCTCTCTCTCTCTCTCCATATATATATGTACATATGTATTTAGTGGTTTATTTGGGCCCGATTGGGGGAAATCGGGCCGGGGAGGTCCGGGCCTCGAAAATGGGTGCAGCTCGTCAGGGCACCCCGTTACGGTGGGATCACGGATCCATGTTTTTGACCCCGTCCGCTGGATCGTCGGACCCCGTTACCGACCCTTCAATCCGGCCCCATCTCGCGCGCCGCCACGTGGCGTCCCGCCCGGTGTTCTAGCTCGGCGCAAGAATAATTAGATAAAAGGGAGAAATTCGTATTTCGGGCGTTTTCTGAAAAGGAAAAAAAATCGTTTAAGGGGGGGCGTTCCCCCTCCGCTCCCTCCCACGGCCCTCCCCGCGCCTTCTCCTCCGCTGCTCCTATTTCTGGTATTCGCCTCCGCCTTCCCTCTACGACCGCCCTTTCCCCCGCTGTGCTCGCTTGCCGCAGGTGGGGATCGCTGATCGAGAGCCGTGATGATTGTTAGGATTCGTGTATCGCGTTCAGATCACGATGATCTGGTTTCTGGATTTTCCGTTTACTGGAATAGATTACTCTGTTTCTGTGCAGGTGATGGAGCGGGGTTAAGGTTGACGTCGTGTTCGGTCACGTTGCGGCAGGTACAGAGCAGATAATGATGTCTTTCAATTCGCCAAATTTTCTGTGATCAGTTTGGTTTCCTTCTTTAATTGATCTCTCCGTGGATAGACGACAGGGCCTTTGGGTCCTTATTCTTGAAACAGAGGTTGGGATCAGGGAGGGAGGCCAGATTGGGTGATCTCCGACGTAAGAGATGGGTTATTTCAACACGGTTACGTCGAGTGCCAACGGTGCTCGTGTGGACGATTCCCCGGTCAGCGGCGGGGGTCTCAGGTGTCCTCTCATTCCAGTCCGGGGAATTATTTCTGTTCGTTTTCACCTCTTCACTCGTATTAGAACCCTCTAGTTCCTTTGCCACTTTCAGCTTGTCTCTGCTCTGCAGAGATAGCCTTTTTTGTGCTTTGGCCTGCTGGTGTTTCCGAGTTGCTCGGTGTTTTGGATGTGAGGACATGTCCGAAGGAGTATTTTGGATTAACTTTGCTTATCGGCTATGTAATCTTTGAATCGTATCAATTTTCGTGATTGATGGAAAATGATTTCAGATTTATCCAATTTATCTTTCGTTAGCCTTTTTTTTAACGATTTCCAGCAGGATCATATCGTATCCGAGAGAGGTGAATTTTCATTTGTATTTAATGTATATTCTTTGCTTTGTTTTTATGTTCATGCTATCTAGCAGATGATACTAGCCATTCCTTTACCAGTCAGGGATAAAGCGACTAATACTGTAATTTTGAATGACGTTTATCATGCTTGGAGAATTCACAACTTCAACTTTTAAAGATGCATTCGATTTGACCTTCGTTTGAAGCAAACCTTTTCTAATGGATCGAGAACTACAAAACTGATTTTTACAAAAAAAAGGAAGGCAGAATGACTACAAAATGATATTATCCATTGGTTAGTGGAATGTGGGATTTATTCACTGACCACATTCTCTCTATTTGACAGTCAGAATGGAAAGTTTAGCTATGGATATGCAAGCTCTCCTGGGAAGAGATCGTCAATGGAGGACTTCTATGAAACAAGAATTGATGGAGTAGATGGAGAAATTATTGGTCTTTTTGGTGTATTTGATGGTAATACTCTTATGACCAGGCTGTTGAAAACTAGATACTTGTTTATATATTTCATGATCCCAATCAATGATTTGTCAGAGTGAACTTTCTTTTAGTCATTGTGTCTTTATTAATACTTAGAAAAGAGGCTTATCGGTTTTCTATGCATTACTTGTACATTTTTTACCCCAACGTTTCGAAGTATGTACAGCAGAGATTTATTGACGATTCTAAAAATTTCTGTTATACTCAGGCCATGGAGGTGTCCGTGCAGCAGAATACGTTAAACAAAACCTATTCAGCAATTTAATAAGGCATCCAAAGTTTATTAGTGATACAAAATCAGCAATAGGTATTTTCTTTTCACAAATATAGAAGATAATTTTCCTCAATATTCTTTGGTTTATTTATTTTCTATGTTGAAAAGATTTAGGTGAAATTCTCTTTATTTCAAGAATAAAGCCTTAGGTTCTGTTGTTCGACAGTGGATGCATACAATCATACAGACTCCGAGTTCTTGAAGTCTGAAGTTAGTCAGAATAGGGACGCTGGCTCCACTGCTTCAACTGCCATTTTAGTTGGCGACCGTCTACTAGTTGCAAATGTTGGAGATTCAAGGGCAGTTGTCTGTAGAGGTGGCAATGGTAACTTTCATTGATCTCCCACTTTCCATTTTGTTCCGAATGATGACGGCATTGTTGCATGATCTTGATTCACTGTTGAAATTTTTCATAATTTTTAGTTTGAATGACTAAGATATTGGGCTGTGGGCTCTGAATACAGGAGGTAGTTTTACTATGCCTTGAGGTATTTGAAACTAGACACGAACTTCATGTTAAATGTTTTCCCTTTGGATGGTAATTATAGTAAATTACGACATCAGACACTTTCGTGAACCTATCCTTGATGCCAGAGTGCAACATCTGAGTCTATGGTAAAAGCACAACTTGTTGATGAACTATGTAGATTGTTACCTTTGTGATGTGATTATTTACTGAATAATTTTTTCTATAATATACTTTATACTAGTTTTTAATCTTTTGTATTCTAGATTTCTGATGCTTAATTTCTATGGGATTTGGACAAAGACATCTTTTCCAGTTGAGTACGTCCTGCCCATTGCAATAGGAGATATTAGGTTGGTTCCACTCGTACTGCACATTTTTTTTCTGCAACCTTCTACCTTATGCACCTTTTTGTGCGGGCAACATTGCGAGCACAAAAGTAAGGCACAGAAAGTAATGAGTCATTTCAATATCATACGATCCATTTTGATTGAGGCCTTTCTTTTTTCAAAAAGAGTTGTCGTTCCCTCTTAGTCCAAAACTCTGGCTTCCCAGCACGAAGCAGTATCCGTATCTTGTGCCTGCATGGGTGCATTAGAAACTTTGCACTTCATTCTGAGGCTCTTAGAAGAGATCAGCAAATTTGGTACATAGAGCTTATTTTTCGAGTGTCAGTTTTGCATACAACAGAGGCTTACAATCGATATGTCTGTAAAATTTCAACCGATAGGAATTGGGGGTAGGGATCTTATCCTGTCAGAAATTGCATTTTCGACACGTTAGGGTTCATCTGACTGAATAATGAATGGTAAAGCTCTCTTCTCCTTGGTTAAATCCCCTTAGCAACATGAATCTGCCCTTAGCAGTGTATTTTGCCTCGTCAAGAACAACTCCTCTTCTTCACTTCTTTGTCATCTCTTAACAGGAGCTCGTCGTTGTTATGGGATTATTTATGGGTTAACATTAAGCTCAAAGTGGATGAAATCATCTCATGTTGCCAATGCAAGGATCATTATTTCCATAGCCTGAGCTGTGAAGTCACGATGGAAGTTGGTAACAAAAGCATCCTCATTGATGTGATGCAAGATTACTTATGACTTATTATTAGCTTTTCAACTCAATCGTGGATAGATTTTGATGCCAATGTATTATGGTTTCTCCTCAGCCCGTGTAGGATTCTGAGAAAAGATTAATCATGGCTCCTCAGGGCTTTCTCGCCATGATGTAGGTTTCAGATAGGATTCCCCAGAATGTGTGTCTCCGCCTTCTGTCGTCATCTCCTTCAACTCTTTGACTTGAGGCCTCTACCTCTCCAGCTGCATCAGATTTGATCTCCAAGTCGCTCAATCTTGGCAGCAGAATTGTGCCAGTCAAAATCGCCAACCGTGTCTTGACTTTTTATGATAATTTTGCTTCATTCCTTGAGCGATGCCGGTCCATCATCGCCATTCCCCGTTTGATCACTGACCACAGATGAAGACTGACTCTCTCTCTCTCTCTCTCTCTCATGGTGGACTCACCCTCTTGCTCTCTTCCCATCCTCAAAAGGCAGTGCCCACAGATGGAGAGCACGCACGCTCCGGCACTCTCACAGATGTCTATTTTTATACGTTGACTTGTCCGCGTAACGAAAATATATAACCTTTTCTACTGTAGCGTGCGTGTTCGTCAACTGTCGGTAATGGTTGGTTAATTTTTTTGCCATGAAATCTAATCCCGCAGCGATCGCCGTCTCCCGCGACCACAAGCCCGACCAGAGCGACGAGAGGCAGCGGATCGAGGAGGCCGGAGGATTCGTGATGTGGGCCGGTACGCCGCCAGCCCGCCCAACCACCCGCAGAGGCCGCATTGTGTTTGCTCCTCAACCTCGCTGACCAGAGTGCGCCATTCTTTCCCCTGCAGGAACATGGAGGGTCGGCGGCGTCCTCGCGGTTTCCCGGGCCTTCGGCGACCGGCTCCTGAAGCAGTACGTCGTCGCCGACCCAGAGATCCAGGTGAGAAGAAAACCCTAAAGATTCCCCCTTTCCAGCCTGCCGAGCGGCGGCAGCGGGCTGGGAGCTCCTCCTCTGTCTGACCGGCGGCGGCGGACCCGTGAGATTATTGCAGGAGGAGGTGGTCGACAGCTCCCTCGAGTTCCTCATCCTGGCCAGTGACGGCCTCTGGGACGTCGTCTCCAACGAGGTGCGGTGCCCGGAAAACCCTGGAAAACCTTCCCGTTGACCCGCGGACCGTTGACCTAACCCGGTGTGTGCTGCTGCAGGAGGCCGTGGCGATGGTGAAGCCCATCGAGGACCCGGAGGCTGCGGCGCGGCGGCTGATGGAGGAGGCCTTCCAGCGGGGGAGCGCCGACAACATCACCTGCGTCGTCGTGCGCTTCCTGGCCTGGCAGGGCGGAGGCGGCAGCGGGAGCTCCTCCCAGTGAGGCCGGCGTCGCCACCGGCGGCCCCGAATAAGCTCTCCAGTCATGGAAGAACACGTACCCTCTGGCGCAGTCTCCTTCGTTGACGTAGTCGTTTCCGGTGGGGAGCGGTGTGTGAAGAACCGGCGGCTCCAAGGCTTCCCCGTGCGTGTTGTGGCGAGCTCTGACGTCCCCCTCTGTGTTGTTTATCGTTTTCAGGTTAGAGCGTTTGCAGGGATAAAAAGAACCCATAAATTTAATTAATGGCCGGCTCGGGAGATTGGGTGTCGACGGCCCGGCCAACTCTCATCATCCTAGTTTTTCTCTCTCCTCTCCTCTCTCTCTCTCTCTCTCTCTCTCTCTCTCCCTCTTCTTTTTGGTTAGTATATCGTGGATTTATTTATGGTCAGCGGACCCGCAGAAGAGCGGCAGATGGTGCTAGCTGGTTTGAATCCCGAGCTTCAACGGGCCCGAGTTGACCGCGTCGCGGTCAGGTGGGTAAACAGTCCGATCGCTCACTAATTTAAACCCACCGGTGACTTTCGGCACAGCCGTGGGAGATCTATGGCTTGAATCCTGATTAGTCCACGCCCTCGCCCAGCCACGGCGGCGGCGCGCGGATGAGGCCAACGGCAAGGAACCCAATCCTCGAGTAGGCAGGCCCGCGAGCTCGACCTCGCACATCTACCGTCCCTTTCGGCGTCGGCCCATCTCAGAGTTCCACGTTATAGAAAGTATCATGTAGCAACCCCCCCTCCGATGACCTAAAAATCACAACTTGAATACTCCGGCGGGATTATATCGTCACGTTGCAGCAGATCACTGCGAAAGAATAGCTTGCTCCTGCAGGTTGCATTCAATTTCAGGAAGAGATAGAGAGAGATGTGAAGAAATGTGGGCTCCAAGTTGGGGGGCGGGCGCTTATCAGGCTACCTGGCGTAGGAGTTACTTGCTATAAATTCCATTATGAGGTAGTGATTGAAGGTGAGCCTGGTCTCTCTCCCTCCAGCTACTGGGGCATGCCGTGGAGGAGACCCTAAGAGTGAATAACTCCGCCGGATACGATTTCATGGGCCTCGAGAATGATCCGTTCCTAGAATGGTTGTGAGAGCGTACTTGTGGTTTTCATATGCCGATCTTCGTCTTGAGAAGAGGCGCATGTTGGTCGGGGCATCGATGGGTCCGGACCCGCTCGGCCCTGGTTCGAGACTGCTCATCTTCTGGCCCGCGGAGACGCCGGAAAGACATAATCCATATGATGTCCTCGCCCATCCATCCCCGATTGACCCGGCAGCGTACCTTGGCATCTACCGTTTCTGAGAGAGCTAGATTGAGATAGCCAGATATATGCATTTATATATATATATATATATATAGATAGATAGATAGAGAGAGAGAGAGAGAGAGAGAGAGAGAGATTAGTGCATGTGGGTGAGGGGCAAGTGGTTGAATGTGAGACATCTATGTGACAAAGGAAACGGGCTCCAAGCTCCCGCGAGACACTGGAAAGGTGCAGTCTTAGCTGAGGCGTGGGTATGCGAAAAAGAGGAGCTGCGTCGGAGGCTTGCCGGGCCAGTTGGCACCCCACGATTTACAGGGTGAGGAACTCTTGACAAAAGATGATCTCCACAGCCCTGAAGCGTCACCTTGGAGAAGACCACATTCAGAAGGCAGTCCGAGACGTAGATAGTGTCGCAACTGTAGGGAGGATTCGTGACTCATGCTTTAAGAACATATCGTGATCTCTACCCTCTCCAGACGAGGAGGGATTGATCTCTTCTTACAGGTGAGTATGTGTCTATTATATATGAATATGTGGAATTATCCACATATCCCATGGCGGTTCCTGATCGAAGAGGGAGAGAGCCAGTAGTGCACCTTGTAGGGAATTCATGGTTGGGGATGCGTGGGCAGTGGGGAGGGATGGGTTACTACTCCTTGATAGTCGGCGTTGTCGATGAGCCCTTCTTCTCCGTTCTCTTCCGCTTCGTCCGCAGGGACCTCCTTCATCCGCCTGCCATCACCCTGGATCGTAGATTTCCATGACACAAACTGCTCCTCAGCTGGATTTACAAGGAAAAACAGTCACTAAACGGTCACGGAAGCACGGACCTGCGTTTTCCAACTCCCGAGAAGCGCCCTCGTTGAAGCTGCTGGGCGGCGCGGTGGGTCCACAACGGGCTTCCTGGGTGGAATCGTCTGGGATCCCATGGTGGCAGATGCGGACCAGATTGGACTTACTGCGGAAGCTTGGGAGGTGGAGAGATAGAGAGTGAGAGAAAGGAGGGAGAAGAAAACACACCAGGGCTTCATGGTCATGGCCATGAGAGAGTCTGGGAGAGAGAGAATAGGCGTGATAAATAGGGGAGATGAGAAGGGGTTCACATAGACGAGGGAAGGCGGTGGGAGGTCTCAATAATTGAATTCAGGGTTAGAGAACGTGCCTGTGGGGGCTTGATACATCCACTAATGGTCAGAAGTCCTCAGAAACCCAATACGACCGAAATTTATGACCCGTGTTTCCCCGAGAGCCTGTTCTCGTTTCGTCCGTAAAAGAACCTGGTAAGGTGGTTGTTGTGGTGTGATCGAAGAGGGCGAGGGCGAGGGAGGGCGAAGGCGTGGACTACCAGCAATGGAGGCCGGGGTGCCTGCCCCAGATGGTCCACTGGGTGGCAGCTGGCTTCCTTGATTATGCTACCATCTCTCCATCGTTTTGATGGGACGGGCCATCCACGTGGTGGTGTCCTCGGCCAGCAAGACCGCTCACGCAGCTGGCGGCATCCGCCAACGAGTCTGAGGCTACTTGCCCGTGCGGAAGGAACTTGAAGTCGTCAGTTCCACAGATGTCCTGCCTGTACTTCTCTCTCTCTCCCTCTCCCTCTCCCTCTACCTCAATGAATTACATATACGACGCTCATATTTTTATTTTGAATAATCGTATTTACCTGCGTGACGATAACCGGTTATATCGTAAGAGTGATGAAAACGTTGATGTTGATGCAGATAGAGGAGAGAGAAAGAAAATTTATCGGAGTGTATGATTTCTATCTTAAGAGAAGCTTCTCATCGCTGAATCAGCAATGTTCATCCACTCCGACTAAGCATTTCTTTCTCAGCTTCAGCGCTGCTCTTTCTTCTTCTTCCTCGACAGAACCCGAATCTAGCTGGAGGGGAAGAGCATGAGTCCCTGGGGCGGAGAGGAACTAAATTCCGTGTCTCTATGCCATTAATGGCGCTGACGGGAGTTAAACGCGCAACATCATATCTGGGAGCGAGGTCTGGGGCCAGCCAACTTACATGAAGGAGGTGGTCCAGGCATCGCTGCGATGCGATCTCCATAACCACTGAACGAAAGATGGTAATTCGGCGAGGCGACGCGCAAAGGCTGAACTGACGATTCCTTAGTCCGTCTCTCTTCAACTCATCTCATGCTAAAGTCGCAGCTAGGGTGTTTCTCTGCAGCACACGAGAAGCATGAGGGTACTCAACAGCCCTGCTCGTTGGCCAACGGTGTCCGGTAATGGGAATCCGGACGTAAGGCGTCTCCACCAGGCGACTCAAAAGTGAGTTGGCTGGAAATCAGCCCTAATCAACGCTGATTTCCATCTAGTAAACCATGTGTTTGAAGCGCCTGGAAATCAGCTTCCCACCCGCTCTAAAGTGCTGGGGAAGCGCGTTGATTATGTGCCCTCATAGTCTTCCGACTCTGCGTGTTTAGCCCCTCATTGCGTAGTAAAGGTAGAATATCGAGATTTCAAGGCCTTAAACTCACCTGGGGAAAGCCAACACGACCGGGCTTCACATGTTTTAGATCGGCAAGAGAATCAAGACAAGAAGTGATCTTTATCTCGCGTTTTTTTCCTTCGTTTTCTTTATTGGTGTTGCAGAGGGTTACGCCTCTACCTGAAAGGAAGGAACGTTGAGTCCAACCAGGGGATGTTGTTCTGGGGGGTATCTGGTCGACTGCTAGCAAAAGGTTCAGCGAAGAGCGGGGTCAAAGAAACACCCCCCGTCCCGTCCCCACCCGCATGCCAGATTTGTCTCAGTATTCCCACAATGGTCCACCATTCCGCCTCTCAGAGCCTCCGCTTTCGGTTCCCGCCGCCCATTTGGGTGTTACGACCCCAGAGCCGTCTTGATGAAGACGAGCTGACCCTCTGAAGATTCCCTCCATGTCCTATGCGTGCTTATCCCTACGTAGCGTACTCCGCCTTCTTCTTCATATTATTCTCTCGTCACCTGGTGCTTGGTTTGTTTGTACGGAAAGGCATCGGCATAATTATTAACTCATTGTTGTTGATTCATCGCCGCGATAGATGGACGGAAGGGTGGTCAGAAGACCGGAGACGCCGGCGCAGAGAGGAATGGTCAGAGAAGTTACCTGTCGCTAGTGTTGCGCACTGAACCTAGGGCTCCGTTCTTGCGCTTGGAGAACACTTCAAGTTCATTTGAGGCTCCGACATCGCCGAATCGATTCATGTGCTCTTAGTCGAAGCGAGTACCTCGTCTCTAGAGACCACCCCAAATGACCTCCCTGAGGAACAACAGCGTTGTCTGATAAGTTTGCGGGGAAAATCTGAACATTCCCGGCGCATAGCCCAGCCAACCATGAATCGGTGGATCATGCTGGTAAGTTTGCGGGGATTAATTGGCCGTTGCACATACATTGGCAGAGTTACCAATTCATTCATCATGATTATTTATTTTTCATTCATAATTAACATTATTAACTTCTCTTGTCTGTTCTAGAAACGGCTTCAGCTTACGCAGCGGCAGGAGGAACACATTATTTTTTTGAGTGTTTTTTTTTTTTGTTCTGTCATCATTGTAGATTAACCATCCCTCACTTCGTCGCGTGAAGTTCGTCTGATTCTAAACAAATAATTTGGTCATATCCCTCTGATTAACGGTCAATGTGGTATGCACTGTTTCGATGGTTTTTTTCTAAGTGTCGGTTATCTTTAAGCCTCTTCCTTGTTGTGATGCGTTCTCGGCAATGGCTTCTCACGCATTGGAAAACGCACCGAGGACCGGAGAGTCCGAATCTATTTGTAGACTAGTCCGCGCCCCTTTTCATCCAAGATCACGGCAATTCGAGCCGTTCCACCTCTCGCCGTCGGCGGCAGTTATGATGGACGTAACTGTTTATACGACTATCGAATCAGCTCCTGCTCCGACACTGAGAGCATTACAAGTGAAAATAAGATAGGGGTACCGCTAATAATGAATGGGGTAGTTAATATCTCCGCAAAGAAAGAAAGCCTGACCGGAAACATATCCATAGTTGTTGTTGTTGTTGTTGTTGTTGTGGTTATCTCCTTTCTCTTCGCTTGTACGATCCGATTATTTCTTGGACCATCACTGTATCTTTCTGTGCACAAGTTCACACCCAGGGTGACGAGGCTGAAGAACAAGAAACCGTCGCGAATGCAGTGCAGGGAATTTTTCGACGCGGATAAAAGAGATTAAACGTCCATTCTTTCTCCTTCCCCTTCCAACGGATGCTCCTCCCCTTCCATTAAGCAATTCGTAATTAATCACGCAGGTCTCTCCACTTCCACCACGCAACCTCGAAAATATTAAATATGTAGCTCCCCCAGGAGGCATGACCACCATGTCTCTGCGATCGCCACTCAGAAATCCGACAAGCTTGCGTCGTTTCTCCTCTATTCCTCCTTCCAGTCCTCCTTCCATCCTTATCGTTCTCCTCCCTGCACTTGGCCAAAGCGGCGGAAGACCATGGGTGAAGAGGCGCCGTTCGACACTCGCCTGGCCCTTGCCGTCGGGGGAGATGTAGACGCTTTCGTTGCTAGAAAGAGGAAGCAACCCGCCGAGTTCCATATCCTGTTACCTTCCCACGCGGAGGAGGAGCCAGGAAGATCATGGCGGGAAGATCAAGGGCCGGGAAGGCTGACGCTTAGGAGCGACGCTGCTGCCAAAACTACCGACGCCGACGGCACTGGAACAAGGAAGAAACTGCGCCTCACCAAGGAGCAGTGGGACTTTCTCGATAACCGTTACAGGGAAAACAGCGCCCTCACTCCGGCATGGAAAACCCTTACAAAACTCTTCAACCTCGAATCATTAAAAATGACTTAAACGTAAGTCCAGCTTATTAATGATGGTTGATTTTGCAGATGCAAAAACCAGAACTCGCGGACCTGCTAAACCTTCGTCCCCGGCAGGTTGAAGTCTGGTTCCAGAACAGAAGGGCAAGGTTAGATATATTTAACGAACTTTGATCATGTATCCGCACTGAAATGCATCAGATGAACTGACAATACTAACCTAATTTTCGAATAATCTCATATAATTTGGGAAATTAAACCGATGATTACATACGATAGTATTCCGGCTCATTGGCAATCGCCTTTGGGTTGGACAGTCTGATCAAGTTACATGTTCCGAAGATATCTACACTGATGTGGAGTGTGAGAATGTTACTACATTATTTAGATGGAAAATAACTTTTTTTTATTAAAAGATATCATTAAACTCAATGTCGAACGTCTTCGAATTGGACAATATGCTTATTCATGGTGATCTTTTATTTTACCGCACGGCGAGGAGGGGTGAGCACACATAACCCGCGAATTGTAGAGGAATTAGGTGAGCTTGAGTTATTGCTGCGGATGCAGGACGAAGCTGAAGCAGAAAGAGCTCGACTGCGAATTCTTGAAGAAGTGTTGCGAGAGCTTAACTGAAGAGAACCGGCAGCTCAAGGAGGAGCTGCAGGAGTTGAGGTCGGTCAAACAGTCGCCAACGGTTGTCGTGCGACTCCCCAAGACAACGACATTGACTATTTCGCCCTCACATGAAAGACTATCCGCTGGTGACGACAAGATCGCCTCCCCTGGCTTCGATGGCAAGACGGAGGAGAGGTCCAGACCTGTGAAAGCTTCATGCCTGGAGAGATAAGTGAAGAGCGGATCGGAAGATCTCCCAAATAAATACTTTTAGGAACATGCCTCGCGTTATCGGGAACTCAAGGCCTCGTATGAACCGTTTTTTCTCGTAAAAGAACCAAGAGCAAAGCCAACTCCCCTCCCTAATTTGTACATTCTTCCTATGAAGAAATGGCTTGTTCGCTGTTGGAAGGGTTTGACCAGTATACCGGCCGAGTTGTTGGTCAATTGAGTTTTCTGAACAAGTAACCTATGCCGTGGTGTAATTTAATAGGCCTGTCATTTTGTAGGACCGGTGGGAATATCATATTAAAGAAATGAAACCGAAACACTTGAAAGGTGGCCATTGCTTTTTGACGCTTTAAGCATTCAGACAAAGACGGAATAGCTTGTCGAGATGTTAACGATTTTCCCCCCTCCACAGAGAGAGAGAGAGAGAGAGAGAGAGAGAGAGAGAGAGTTATCTCCGTAGCTTGAAAAGTATCCCGAGAGAGCCGACAATTGCCTGACCCATTCACCTGTTAGAGTTCTTTCATCTTCATTCATGTTCTTCGCGGATAAGACAAAATTCCGAAGGAGCACTAGTTAGGACGTCTTTACTTGGACGACGCAGGACGGGGGGACTGAGGACCTCGACGATGTTATGTCGTAGTCTGTTGCATATAGCGATGACTTGCATCAACATCCACGGAACCTTAGACACGTAAATGTCTCGCGTTCATCAAGAGTAGCCGAACCATTAAAAGCGCTCGTGATGCTTCTACCATAGCCTAGGACGGAATCAGCTGGCACGTTGAGAAGAGATTATATATATTTAACCTCGCTGACTCTCATCTTTCCGTGAGTTTCATTGAGTTCTTACAAAGGGCCGCCATGTTTGTCTTGCCCCTGTGCATGAAAGAAGTTGGGACAATTGATATCCTTCCTTCACGGCTCCGATCCGGTAAGCTTCCAGTTGTTGAGTCTACATCTCTCCACAGTCGCAGAGCATCGATTGGGATGATACAGAAGAGGTAACCTTCCATCTCGCGTAAACTGGGAAGATGACGACCATTGAAGTAATTGTTCATCAATATTCCCCCGCGATGACGTTACAGTCAATGAGATCAACAAATGCTTGAATGATGAACCGAGTAGCGGTTCTAAACTTTATAATTAAATATAATTTTTCTTCGTCGTCAACTGCACTAAGATATAATTCGACCAATTTTCGTGAAGCAAGTAAAAATGAAGAAGATTTGGGGAGATTAAAGGGAATATTTGAAGGGGGAAAATGTGGACGCCATAGGGAGACATTTTTTTAAAAAAATAATTTTACCGGTGGATTCATAAGTGATGATCAACCTGGATCAACGGTTCAGGTGATGCAACATCTTAACTAGAAGTGTTGACGGGACTGAACAATGGGCCAAAACCAGCCTGGACAGAAGACAGAAAAGAAGGGCCTATGCTTGATCCTCATGCAGACCCAGCACAGCTCTATGTACCGACGTAGGAGACAGGAGACTGGAGAGAGAGAGAGAGAGAGAGAGAGAGAGAGAGAGAGAGAGAGAGAGAGAGAGAGAGAGAGAGAGAGGGATAACCAGCTAATAAGATAAACAAATTTCTGAATTTTAAACCAAAGTCTAGATATAGGACAGACAAAGACTGAGCTTGAGTTTAATTTTATTTCCTGATTATATTTTGAGATCTAAGACCTTGAAATTGAACTTGGGCAGACTGTCCCCCAACGTTACACAACCCCTGTCATCCAATCGCGTTGTAAAATTTACACGGTGAGTAACTGGGCAACGGAATGAAGGGAATGTCGACCTAGGAGGGCCCACCTTTGACAACGTAACAGGAAGGACGTGCACAGGATTACTTTTATTCACGCCGTCGTCCCCTGCCCGTCTTTATGGAGATGTGGTTCACAGATGGACCCCCATTCGGGCCACCCTGATCGAGCCGTAGGAACAGTCAACTGATCTCTTTCCTACCAACCAGGTACTGTTCTTGCATCGACTTACCCGTCGTAAGGCGCAGAACAACCGGATGTGCTAGACTAGACGGAGAGTGGAACGTGGGAAACAAGCAGTGTACCCCTTACTTCCCAGATTTTCTTGTCGTGTGCCTACCTTAAGCAGTTAGCCAAATCTTGTTGCCCACGAAAGCCATCAATAGGCCTATTCTCAGATGTCTTCTCATCCAGTACAGTCCCAAGATCCTGTGAGATTAGACGATGGCTATTTGCATCTCCCAGTCCTCCTGTATTGCATTACTTCTCCTCCCTTCAGGAGATGGTCTAACAAACTTTTTATCTATTATCGGTCATACTTGTTAGAACACTCTGACATTATATGTCTTTTAAATCCATGATTAGACGGACAGATCTACACTATTCATTGTCACATTATTCAAGGTTGACGTGTCGGCTCTTTGATAAAGTATATTAATCATAGAGAACTGATACTGAGTAAACTATGGTTGATATTTACACAAATACATCACTTTTTCTCCTTTAATATGAAACTATGGGATAATAGCTGCACTAACACTGTCATAAGCTCTGCGGATATCCCCCAATCTCCTTTGGAATCGGGGTCGCGACTCGTGTCCAAGCCACCAGAATGAGGTGGACATCGGAGACAGGACCAAACGGAATCTCCTACGGATTTTTTTCGTGTAAGAACTTCAGAATCCGTCATTATATGATCGATGCTTGAAATATGTTGGGCATGATGGAGTCGTATATGGTAGGTATCGCGAGGGTATCGCTGCCTTGTCTTCCTCTTCCCGTGGTGTCAATGCTAGAGACCGACTCCTTAGCCTTATTTCATTTCATTAGCAACTTCTCCGTGACCAATATTGTTTTGTGGACTCGGGTAAGTGGGGACTCCTACACCGACATCTAGAGTTCCTTTGGACTCCCCTTTCCATCTCCTGTTCTCCTAGACATGCTGTCCATTTCTCCCGTCCTTATTTGAGTTGGTGACTTTCAGGCTTGAGATTGACACAGGTGTAAATTTTATACATGTGCATTGTTTCGAGTTCACTTCTAATTTGTATTTTCTTCTATAGTACAACGTTTCCCTAGTCCTCACGATCAGCGTAGTTGGTTTATCAGAGCCGTGCAGTTTTTTTTGTCGGCTTCTCTGGCAGCTGTTTGTCTTTGGTGTCACACGGCTATTTTCCCCTTTTATTTTAACATTCATCTTCCAATATCTATGAGCTTCTGCGTAACATCGCGCAGCCCCACATCTCCCAACAACCTTCCTAGGCTCCAGAAAGGCCAGCGGGCAACATGGCGTAGAATAGGTGAAAGGATCCCTCGTACCCTTCAGGCTACGTGGCGTGTCCTCTACGGTCGACTAGCTCAGGGCCCGTGGGCTCTGGCCGGGTATCCCTATCCATTGGTTGTTGGGAAAGCACATAATTTTAGTCTCGTGCCTCGGTAAGAAGCTCTCATTTCCCTTTCTCCAACCCACGAGGAGTGACGATGGGAAGTCGAGGTATCCTTGGCGCAGCAGATAGCAGTGGTCAGGAAACGGTCCGGCCAAACAATAATAAATGAGATGATATCACCAACATATGAATGATCTGAAAGACATGCTTATATCAATTAGTTATCGCATGCTTCTTGTTTACCAAACTGTATGGTTTTGAACATTTTATAAGGTTATCTGGCATCACTACAGAATGATCACCCGATATAAGATGAGCTGAGACGAGGTTTAGAATTAGAGATAACAAGACGATGTGTAAACTAAGACGTGTTTGGTAGTGAGTTTGGTAGTGAGTCCAGTGATGTCAAATGAAAGATGTACTCGGCGGTCGTGTTTTCGTTATATCTGCCTCCCATGATGCATGTCGGTGGATTGGTGACAGTGAATCTGAAAGATGGTTTGCCACAACCGAACTTATTTCCCATTGGGTAACCGAACTTATTGCCATGGTTAAGTGATGCGGCTAGTGTTTTAGTTCCCCACTGGGTAACCGATCCCCCAATAGATGCGAACTTATTTTAAAAATAAATGTGAATTTATATATAGTTTCCTTACCAAGTTAACTACCTTGGAAGATAATTACCCCAAAATTTATCATCCCGTTGAAGTAGCATGTACCAAGGATAGTTCACACCGTTGAGTTGACGCCACAAATACATTTATAGATGAGAGCGCCATGTAATTTTCGTAACCAATCGAGAAATACCTTATTATTTTTTATTTGGGATGAATGGTTTTTATTTTAAACCCACCTGCTTGAGAAATATCGCATTCAGTGGCTACTCTTCCGCAACTTCACGGTATTTCACTGCTTGTTCAGTTTTATATTAGAATTCTACGAGAACGAATGAGACAAGATATATGAAGTACCTGTAACAATTGATTCTAAACCAGTCATCCAGTCATTACTATTCACTTTATAACCCAACTAATTAGAGATATCTAAATAATTACTCTAGTACTTATATTTGGCACGAGGATTTATCATTTATTTAGTCCTAAAATTATCAAAAGCTAGGTCGCTGGAATTCTCTCAGTACATGGTTACCCTGAGTCCAGTTAGACATACAGCTGTCACCTTCTTTCGGAAGCCCTCTGTGAGGAATTTTAGGTTTAGATCGCTTTTTTAAAAGTTAAGAGATTGGAGGGGTCCAAACCTAACATTTGAAATAAATAAAATATTCACGCTTTGAAACATTCTCAGACTAAAATAAGATGATGAGAGATGAAGAGAACGAACGCAACTATGGAGTGGAAACGGTGCTTCACCAATTAACCCCTTCAATTGATACAAAAATCTAGTAGAACGATGGAGAAACATGAGCAAGACTACATAAAAAAGGTCTGACCTTTAGGGTTCTCTTGTCGACGTTCTCCCATGGAGCAACCATGTTTTATTACGATCAAAGCTGTACTGATGCAATATAATTGCGCCGCCCAGTAACTCAAAATAAATTGAGAAAGAGTGGGGTAAGTACGAGTGTGTATACATGTTAGTTTATAAATTTTGAAGTGCCGATCCAAATGAAGATTATTTTCTGTGACGTCATGTCACAATCAAATCGACTTTTTAGGAAGTCTTGCGAATAAGGATCATTCAATATTCGTGATTATAATAATCATTCCATATCTCTTTAATCATGGAAGTTTACATTCTCAGATCACCTCTCTGACAACGTACGGGACTCTTTTTGTCCTACAGCGTCGCTGTGAATTTATCAGCAGTACAATTGATACGAGTCCAAACATTTCCCAATCAGTTTCTACGGGGAGGGGGCGGCTGTGTGCGGCACCGCCATTCACTACCCACCGCAGGCGTGAAAACATACACCCACCATTCCTTTATCAGCCCACACTAACCATTCCACTACAACGCTTGCTGCTGCTGCTGTTGCTCTCTCTCTCTCTCTCCTCCCTTCTCTCTCCGTCTCCCCTTTTTTATCTCTCCTCCCTTCTCTCTCTCTCTCCCCCTCCCCCCTTCTCTCTCTTTCTCTCTCTCTCTCTCTTTTGAGGAACGAAGCATGGAAGGAGAGCCATGCAACACCAATCTAACCCTCGGGCTAGGAGTGATCCATTCAGATGTCGTCGACATTGCCTCTCAAGATTTGCGCCAGCGAGGGGTAGCAGGAAGACCGTCCTGCCTACATCACAGCTTATTCCCGCCCTCCGATGTGGGTGAAATAGATCAGGATCAGGAGAAAGACCAAGGCTTGTGGAGATCGAGTCTGTCGACTGCAAGCGAAGACGAAGATGAAGACATCTCGAACACGGGACCCAGCGAGGCAGACGGAGGAAACAAGAAGAACATCCGGCTAACCAGGGAGCATTCAGCCGTGCTTGAACGTGTCTTCAGAACACAGAGCACCGTCACCACTGTACGGAGAAAATTTATGCGAAACATCCGTTGTTTTCATCGAGCACGAAGCATCTCCTAACGTTACCTAATACACGTTGTTTTCCAGAGCGTGAAGCAGGAACTAGCTGATCGGCTAAATCTTCATCCTCGGCAAATAGAAGTGTGGTTTCAGAACAAGAGAGCTAGGCATGTTTCAATAAACATAGAACACGTATCCATGTTGAAGTGCATGGTTTACTGTTGATTTAGACTGTTACGAGGTTTTTTCCGTAGAGGAGAATGTGTGGTCCACGAATGACAATGATTCAATTGAAACTTACAAGAATTTTAGAGTTTGACTGTTGGCGTTTGAGCAGGAACAAACTGAAGCGGATGGAGGTGAACTACGAGCTCATGAATAAATGCTGCGAGAGCCTTACTTGCGAGAACCAGCAGTTGAAGGAGGAGTTGAAGAAGCTGAGGTCAATGATGACACCGTCCGTCTGTCCATCCTGCCAGCGGCTGAAGGAGGAGCTCCACTGCTCCCTGCCAACAGATCCCCACGTAAACGACGCTTAACTAAGCAGTCTTGTTCTCAAAATCATCAGATTTTGGAACTCGGTGGTTCCCATATATTAGACTAGATAAATCGAGGAATCTCCCAGTTATCCTGCTATCTCCCTGGTACGACAGATCTTTGTCTCCTTCTCTTTTGGGTAGGACATGGAGCAATGGAACCGCAAAAATATGAAATTTTCGCTTTAACTATAAATAGCTCCCGTATTTTCCATTGGAATATTTTGAAATTTTAATACAAATAATTCTTGATAGGTGATTTCCTACCCTCCAGTTATCTCTACTGAGAGGTCGTCACTGTTCTTAATCAAAATGTTAATTAACTAAGCAATAACCTGCGAAAAACAGAATATTTAATCAAATCTTGAGTGATCTTGAAACTTTTTATGTAAGTGATTAGATTCATAAACCACGTAAAAAGATTTGATTCAGAAATAAAAAAACTCTACTTTGAAATTAAAGGTATGATAGAAATATAAAAAAATGATAATCCCTGCATCAAAAAAATTATCCATTTATTTTTGAATCAGATTACAGTTTGAATAAATCGACCATAAATAAATCGATATTTTCCAACAGTGAAATTTTAAAACCTTTAGATTGGGTGAGATACATATGAGAATGAGTTGTCTTGATGGTCTCTTTCAGTTCTCACTAATTGATGTTCATGATTTTTATCTAATATATTTTTTAGATACTCTCATCAGTTTTACGTATATTACATCTAAAAGATTATCGCAAGATAAGATTTTCAATAGAAGTGTTGATAATGTAAGGAGAACACTGTACATGTCAATTATATGTAACTTTACAGATTTTAAGTATCGACTATTTTTTGAAGTAGCCTTCCTTGTTTTCTAAATAATAGTTAAGTTGACCATCAGATAATGAATAGAACAATTAGTTGACTCGTGGTCTCTTCATTGCTCCATAATGGAATTATATGTTGTGTTTTGTTGAGCATTGTGACTAATATTCAGATGATACTCTCTGTGTTAAAGCAAGCCTAGCCGTGAAGGTAACTACCTCACCGCCAGATTAAAGCGGACTGAACAAATTTAAAAACTGATGATAATAATCAGTGAAATAGATTGTGTTGCAATCGTGGTAAAATGGCGTTAAGCAGGTCAACAAGCTAGCATTAAAAACCAGTGAAGATAACTAAATCCTAGTCAAGTAATTAAAAACCTTTTCATTAACAAGGAGTCAACGTAAATTAAAAAGCATGACATTTTACTGGGTGTTATTAGTAAAAATTGGGGGTATCACCTTCACTGTCAAGTAGAAGTGGGAGGAAACCATAAATAAAAAGCTAACTAAGAAGAATCCGAGGGAGAACGTCACAAGAGAGGAGAAACAGGGAGAAGAGCAAGATTCTCGAGTTTCTGTTAAATTATCAATAAGCAGCGGTGGATTTTTACGTTGGGCTTTTAATCTGTAGCCTTGGTGAGCCATGTTACAGCAAGGTGTCATTCTGTTTCCCCCATATATTCAAAGTCTCCGTCAATTTCTGTAGTGCTCTCCATCAATGTATTGTTTTGCGGCTGCATTCGAATCGACGCAGGTTACCCTCCCAAGCCGTTGTTGCGCGGGGGGAGATATCACAGATGAACCGATATCGCGGGGACGAGAACGGGAGTACGTTTCATCAACGGGACAAAACTTGAAGAGAAAGAAAAAAAAGGCTCGAGAAGACAGTTAATATTCTCCTGCTTCCCTGGCTTTTCATTTTCTTCTATAGAGAAAGAAAAACAAGGCGTTGAGAAGATTGTATGTTTGCTAACTAGTTTACTGGCTTGTCCTTTTCTTCTATGAATAGCGGAGAAAACCTCATCATAGGCCTTCTTATGAACGCCCCCAGATAAGTAAAGGTCAAGAATAGGAGAAGAGAAATAAAAATAGTAAGTTAGATGGGATCTCGGAAAGGAGAGGAGAAATGAAAGAGATCTAACAACCCCTTTGTTATCCATCTGATTCTATCTTCGCCAAGTTTTGAAGGAGACATCTGATTCTCTCTCTCTCTCTCTCTCTCTCTCTCTCTCTCTCTCTCTCTCTCTATATATATATATATATATATATATATAGATAGATAGATATATATAATATCTATCCCTCGATATTATATATATATATATGTACATCTATCTATCTATCCCTCGATATTATAGATATATATATATATATCTACCTATCTATCTATCTGTCTATCCCTCGATATTATATATATATAGATATATCTACCTATCTATCTGTCTGTCTGTCGGTCGGTCTATCTACCTATATATTTATCGATCTATCTATTAATCTATCCATCTATCTATCCATCTCTCTACTTATCTATCTCTCTGTCTATCTATCCATCCATCCGTATCTCTCTCTCTCTCTCTCTCTCTCTCTCTCTCATCTAAACTCTTGTGCCTACTTCGTTCAGTAGACACTAAGAATGGGTGCGGAACAGATTCGTAGGAAACGACATAGGCCCAAAAGATGCAATCTATAAGGCCTTAGGGGTTTAAGGAAGAAGAGTAAAGTGTTGTTTAGGTCGGCCTGTAAGTTTCAACCCTATTTTTGTTCTTAGGCCTAGTACCTGTTTGCTGTTCTCTAGGAAATCTTAACTATTAGAAATTTTTATCCCTTTTTTTTTGTAAAGAAGATCTAAAACTCCTGAACTACTTAAAGGGGCATACTGTACATTAAGATGTTTTTTTTTTGAAACGCAGAAGAAAATGATATTTGATATTCCTCTTTGCTCGTGGATTCGAATAATCTCCCATGTGGATTCAAGGAATCCTCCTTTTTTTTATCGCTGTATATTCAATGATCCACTGTACCGACGACCATTGTGGATTCAAGTTTCTCGTTTTTGGATCCTTTTGAACAAGAGGATCAACCAACTCCATCGATCACTGTAGATTAAAGGATTTTGCAAATGGAGGAAAAAAATTCAAGTTCATTGTAGATAAAAGGAGTTTGTTTCAGATTAATGTGAGAGTGTTCCGGTGGCTTCTTGTGAACAATTCCTCGAGGAGTTTGTCTTCGGCAAGGGCCCCTCTGTCTTTATTTTGCTGTATGCATCATCCAATCCCGTTTTTTCCCCTCTTCTGGAGGGCTTTCATGCGTTTCTGCGGACCCTCTATTTTGTCCGACTTTACGTTGCATTATTTCCCATCCAGTTGTGATTCGTACATCTCTCTCTCTGTCTCTCTCCCCTCTCCCTCGTTCTTTCATTCTCTGATCCGCTGATAATCCCTTGCATTCACTCCTACACTTCGTAATAATTATTTTGCACTGAATTGAAACAAATAAGAATGTAAACAAGCACTGAAGGGGAGAGCGGAGGGAGGCCTTCATTAAAACAGCTTAGTGTCAAAGGCCAAGGAACAGAAGCAACGAGGATTAGCTGCAAGGGAGCTGGTTAGAACTCCAGAGAAAGACAGAATTGCCGTCTTGATCTACCCTCTGTCGGTCTTTGTTTCTGATGAGTTATTTGCAAGAATCGACGTGAATGTGGGTATAATCTAGTGAGTGCGGGAGCAAACGCTCAAAAATCAATACAAACTATGCCCCCACCCATCCAAAATTATCTTCCATATCATCTCCATCTACGCCACAAGTAGTGGGTTGGCTTAATATCGAAGAAAACAGTAGTCCATTGTTTAATTCCACATTGATTAGTTGGTAATCTCTGACAGAAAATAAATTGGGCGAGCCAAGTTAGGTTTCCGGTGGACTAGTACTGGGCTTCGAAGAACGCTTAGTAAATGGTCCATGAGCTGTGGATCTGCCTATTTATGTCCATTAAGATCTTTAGAATAGCGTCATGTGCCGGGTTGTCAAGCTCTCAGGCTGGGAGGTCAGCTGGGACCAGTTGACGCTGCCAGAGAGAGAGAGAGAGAGAGAGAGAGAGACAGAGAGAGAGAGTGGAGAGGACCCGTTATCGTGCCAGCTCTTCGGACACAATACGACAGTCACAATCCCATGGTTGACCCCTGATTTAAGGAGTGCATCCCTACAAGGCCAGCATCATGTGAACGGGCGGGCTCCACTTCAGCCATCCGGACAACAAACTTATGGCAAATGTCCTTATTATTGCCATTAACCTCGTGATGGCCCCTCCCTGCGCCTGAGTGTTTCATGATGAGGTCAGACCACCGCGGGTAATTCAGACCTGATTTGTTTCCGTCTCTACAAGGTCGCGGCTCCTTGACTGACAGTCGCATTTGACTGACTATACGGATGTACAGACGTTCTCCGAAGGGGGCCTCTCTTTCTCTGAAGAGTGCAAGAGGAACGGGGTCCGTCGATCCTGCCCTACGCCCCATTTCATTACCAAAAAAATATAGTAACGATAATTAGGTCCAAGTTTTCGGGGGGAGAAGTGAGAGGAAGATAAAAGGAAATAAAGAAAACGGCGATGGAGCAGCGAGCCGTAGCATCTTCCTCCTTTAAATGCCCCCAACTGGCACGCATGAACGGACGCCATAGACCGACCCATCGAGAAGGAAATAGTAGACTTATAGAAGGGAGGGTACCTCCTCACTGTAGAGGCTCCGTCCGGAAAGCAGTCAAACTTACGTTAATGCGGGGCTTTTAATCGCAAATTATTGCCGCCATCATTGACAGCTGCAGCATCCTCCAACTCCACAACTAGGCCGCAAAGTCCACGGCGGGTTGAGTGATGAGTAAGAAGACCGTTCCCTCACCCCGATGACGGGACTGATGAACAGAAGAACTCAGCCCCTGCCGGGCGCCAAGGAGGTGAGGGAGCCACATACTGGGGAAATCATGAACCAATGATCAGCGCCGGATCCGTTTGAAGATAAGACGTCTATCAACTTTGATTCGAGATGACGGAAGAAACAAATAGCGACGGGCTTCTAACATCGAAAAAACATCTTTCTCGGGTACTAAACGAGAATACGTTCTAAGATCTCTGTGCAAGAAGTGCGCGCTCGTCTGCCCGGCTCGGAGAGATTTTGTCTGAAACTGCGGGACAATTAGGGATCTGGATGAGAAACTTTGATGGGTAGAGGGATTGTTTTTTCTAAACGTGTCGTACCATTAGGGAAAATTTTCTATCAATATAATTGAAATGCAATAGAAAACCTACAGTTTCAGACATAAATACGATAGAGCTACTATTCTCTCTCTCTCTCTCTCTCCCTCTCTCTCTCCCTCTCTCTCTCCCTCTCTCTCTCCCTCTCTCTCTCCCTCTCTCTCTCTCTCTCTCTCTCTCTCTCTCCCTCCCTCTCTCTCTCTCTCTCTCTCTCTCTCTCTCTCTCTCTCTCTCTCTCTCTCTCTCTCTCTCTCTCTCTCTCTCTCCCCTCTCTCTCTCCCTCCTCCCCACCCCCTCTCTCTCCCTCCTCCCCACCCCCTCTCTCTCCCTCTCTCTCTTCCCCCTCCCTCCCTCCTTTCCCTCCAGTGTGTTACAGACTACTACAATTCTTCGCTGAAGAGTAGGTTTGTGCGATTAAATGGCTCTCTCCTTCTCCAGGAAGATATCTTCAGAAGAAAACGCCTTCATCTCAGCGAACCTCCCCCTCTCCCACATCGGAGGCGCTAGTGAGGGGCCCAGGGAGCGGAAGGATGCCTTTCCAGAGGGTTTCAACCACCATGACATTCAATGCCGTTGGAACGCTGCCACGGGCATTTAAACGCCCTACTCTCCGACGGCGAAACCCGGAGCGAGCAGATTTAATGCCCCAGACTTCGCTTGCCCAATCTGGAGATGGGAGTCCATTTCTGTGTCCCCGTGATATCAGAGAAATAACCAGAAGCATCATCATTATCTTCTCCTCCCATCCAGGTCTCCATTGCACTGACCTCTCAGCTCGCCAGGCATTTATTCTTCCCCAAATAGTTCTGGATGAGCACGAACCGAGAAATGCTCTCCAAGTTCTTGATATTTTATACCTCCTGTTTATTCCCATCGATCACCCAAAAGGAGGAGATAGCGAATTACCTGAGATAAGGAGACGAGGAAGGGTTGCAAGGGTTTGAATGCTCGGGTGCGGGCGAAAGAATGAACAAATTGTCTCTAGGCTTTGTGGTCCTTCCAAAATTCGGCCGTGAAACGCATTATATTCTTGATATCCGTGAAGAAAATTTTCCTACAGAAGAAGAAGAAGAAGAATCCAAGCTCTCTTCTGCAAGCCATCAAGGAAATGCGGGAACAATATGAATGGTCAACGCAATCCCAGAACATCAACAGCTTAGGTTATAAAGCTCCGAGCCCTTTACATGTCTCCCAAAGTTGGAAGTAGAAAGAAAAGGAAAAAACTTAATAATCATCTCGTTTTCCTTCGTCCAACCCATCCACGCCCCAACCCATCGCTCCATCTCCTTCCGGAAGAAGATGAAGAAGAAGAACAGCAAACCTGGCATATTCTTCTTCCACTTCTTCTCCCTTCTCCTCCGTCCCCCTCTCCTCTTGGTCTCGACCCCCTTCGCCGCCGCCATCATCGTCCCCATCAACAGCGTTAACCTGCTGCAGACGGTGTTTCTCATCTGTTGTGCAAGGGATTTGGGCCGGTGGGCACGACCCGCTTGTCATCGTCCATGGTGGAGTTGGTCTTCTCGTCCTTTCCGACGGAGCTGCAGAAGGCAACCACCTTGGACTTGCAACGATGCTCGACGGAAACGACGACCGATGCGGTAACGGTTGAAGAACGCGGCTCTCTCGACGGTCGCCTCCTGTTCTGGTCTCCATGGATCTTTCTGGTGATCTCCCGCGCAAGTCCATGAGAACCCATGTCGGCCAGGATCAGAAAGAGGCTCAGCACCATGGCCAAACGCCGTAGCCGCCTCATCGCCGCCTTTCCTCGCCGATCCACGGGAAAAATATGAGGGTCGTGGGAGGATGATGGTAAGGTATACAAGAGATAGAAGCTGAAGCTTCTGTGTCAAATAAAGGAAGAGTCTTTTGTTGCCGGAGAGATGGAGGAGAGAGAACCGCGTGTCGAAAGGAAGGCGGCAATAACTAGGGCTCCTAAGATTTTACGGTTTTTTTAAAAAAACTTCTACGTCCATCTGTAATGGACTCCACCAAACCCCATTAATGGAGCTTCAATTCCCTTGCAGGCAAAGTGGAGAGAACGGGACTAAGAGAAGCACACAGAGAGGAAGGGGAAGCACAGAGAGAGGAAGAGAGAGAGAGAGAGGGAGAGGGGAATAGGGCAAGACGAAAAGAGTAAGATCGACAGACGGAGAGAGAGGGATGGAGATGAGCGAAGCAGACTGAGAGGGCAGTGGGATGAAAAAGGCCACGAAGACATCAAAAGTAGAGGGAGAGGAGATTCAGAAACGCAAGACATTCCACCTCATTCCATTCCATCTTACGGCGCTGCTGCCCCCTCCGACCGCACCAGCTACGTCTGCTCTCCAACTCCTCTCATGAAAAGCGCGTCCATAAACCCCACGGACCATCCCTGAACCCACCTATACCGGGCCTCCACGTGCGATAGCCCCTTTCAAAAGGCTTACTTCCGATGATCACATATTTTGTCTCGCGGCAATTTATTGCTGTAGAGACTCACAGCGGAAGAAGACGACCAGACACGGAGAGAGAGAAGACCAGGGCCTACTTCGTGCAGCGCGTCTACCGGTGACATCCCTATGGCAGAAGAGAGAAAGAAAGAGGGGGCCTGGGGAAGAGGGCGGGGAGTCCGTACGTGCCGGGATCACCAGAGACCAGAAGCGTGAGACAGGGGAGAGAGTACGTAGATAGAGAGTGATAGAGAGGAAGAGACTGGACTGCCCCTCCCGACTAAACCAGTGCAAGCGTTTCTTTTCTTTCTTTCTGCCTGCTTCTTCTGTTTCTCTCTCTAAAGTCTCCTACGCCGCTTGACCACCCAGACAAGCTTCGACAGTTAAAAAATCTTGTCTGGTCTTATCAACTAGGACCACCGTCTGATCTTCACCACTATTTCTCCGCGTCGGCGGAGTCTGTAGACGTACAACACTCAGAAAGACGGCCTCCCTGTCGCATGCAAGGTCAGCCCTAATGATCTCTCCCGAAGACTTCACTCCGTCAACCGTCGTCGAAGCTTTACTCGAAACCAACTCATTTTTCTTCATATCAAGCGTGGCAATCAATTTACCTTCCAATCCTGGGAAGTTCATCCGATTTGACTTCGGTGAGAATTCCAAGCATCGACCGTTGTTCGCGCCGGCAGGTCAGACGAGGTTGACTTCTTCGAGGGAATGCTCCGAACAAGGGGAGCCAAGAGGAGAGCTGTAATCATTCCCTCCTGCGTCTTCTAAGGTCTCAGTTGACTTCATGGTTCACCTGGTGCACGGAGGGGGGGGAAAAGGGAGAGGCGCTGCCGTCATTCTAGCCGAGGGTATTTTCCGATCACGGTGTCACTACTTTCCTTCCTCCACTCCGAACATTATCCCCGCCGCCTTCTTTCTTCCTTCTACGGCTTTCTCTCTCTTGGGGTCGGCTCTCCTCTGCAGAGGCTGGTCTCTTTCCTCCGTCCTGTTCTCTATCTCGCTTCGTGGCTCCCACGACAATAGATCTGAACTCCACCTACCTTGACTTGAGAGAGAGAGAGAGAGACGATTACCCAACAGGGGCACATCCTCTCTCTGGTTTCCGACATGCTAGTGCTATGATTGGAGCCGAAAGTTGAGAATTTGGCTTCTGGTCTCGAATCAGAGTTCCCATGGTTCAAACAGAGGTGAGCTACAAGGTTCTCTCTCTCTCGTACGGAAAGATTTAGCATCAAGCAAAGGATCTCTAAGAGAGAGAGAGAAAGTAGTGAGAGCAAAGGCCTAGTGGGCCCCACCCCCTCTCTTCGCCCTCCTACCATTCAAATGGGCGGCGGGCGAAGCAGGAGTTGATGGCCCGGCCCCCTCACTTCAATGACGGGGCTTGCTAGGGTCTGATGGGTCCCACCGACATCACTCGGATAAACCCCAAGACCTGACGTGGCCAAATGTATAAGGTAGGTTCCCTTTACACGGTTTTGAATGCCCGGCCCCGCCTCGGCGACTGCGTGTGGGCCCCATTTTCCATGGACTCGGGCCTCAATCATGATCCCAAAAAAAAAGTAAGGCCCACAGTAGCCCAGTCATTGTAGTGAGGGCCCACTCCCTGTCTGGGCTCGCTCGTTCTGGGTTTTAAATGGTCTCGCTCTCTCTTTCTCTCTCTCTCTCTCTCTCTCTCTCTCTCTCTCTCTCTCAGTGGGCCGGACTAACCAGGCAAGATCCGTCGAGCCCAGCATAGGCTTCTTGGACTCCCCCGAGCCCGGCCCGGCAGTCCTGCAAATACTGCCTATGGACTCTTTAAGAAAGTGACAAATGACTTCATCTCCCCCGCCACCAAGACACGCTCTCTCTCTCTCTCTCGCTCGCTAGATATAAAGAGATACATGGAGGAAGGGAGGAAGGGCGGAGGTCAGAGAGGGCAAGGCTACTCAGCGGCGTTAAGAGCGGAATGGAGGACGTCCTCAAGGTACTTCTCAGCAGCGGCGTACTGCCTCTTCTTCTCTTCAATGGCCAGAGCGGCGAGGGCCTTATCCTGCAAGAAGAGCAAGGAGACAAGGGAGCATCACACCCGATCTACTTACTTTAACGGAGGCAGAGGACCACACTCTTCCACGGAAATTCGAATGAGGGTGGGTGAGCGAGTGGGCGGTTACCGGAGGGAGATCCTGGTAGCTTCTCAGGGTTTCCAGAATGGGCTTGGTCTTCTTCTCCAGATCCTTCTTCTGCTCCGCCATCTCCATCAGCACACCGTGGTTGATGTCTGAGCTATACCCCACGCGCTTCAGCACGGCCTGCGCGGCGAGAGAGAGAGAGAGAGGCCATTTAAAAGCCCAGATCGAGCACCTGCACTGTGGAGCTAAGAAATTGGCAAAGACATGCAATGATTTATGATCCTCAAAGCTCCGAAATATTGGGAGGGGGAGGCGGGTGATGATAGTAGTTGGCCTGCACTGTGGGGCTGTGGGGGGGGGGGGCACAGTTTTGCAAGCCCAGTCTTGTGCATGGTTGAGTTGAAAGACAAGGCCAGTCAGTAGGCATATGCGATCAATCTGGGGCGACAACATGCGACACATCAGGTTTGAGTGCGAGTGGATTCACCAGATATCCCCACTATTAGTAGGTATGGGTGGGTTTATCTCATCAGGTACATGCCGTTCCAGAATTCTATGATCTTCACAGGTCAACCCTCATTCTACTGTGCATGGATTTTCCTAGAACAGTCTCGTCTCATGCGCGTGCATCCCAAGGATCGGCACAGGAGCACCACATCAGCACCTGTGAGATTCAAAGAATGAAGAGAATGTATGATAGTGCCCATTCTTTAGATGGCCACAACCCAGGCTGAATATTTTCAAACACTCGGCGCCATCTGAAAGCGCGGCATGAGGGATGGAGAGAAACCGGCCATGAACCTGATGCAGTTGAAATGTTTAATAGCAGAAAGAGCCCAGAAAGGTGCGATCAAGCCCTATCAGAAGAGTTACGCCGGTTCCATGCGAGGATTCATGGGTAAAAGATCATATTTTCAGAGGGCGAGATCAACTATTTCAGAGGTAGCCCCTTCGACTAATCAGAAAGTATAAGCAGCAATATTCCTCAATGATGTTGAAAAAACGTCCGTGGGCAATTCTAGCGGGCCGGCCATATAAGTCATCCCTTGTCGCATGCAAAATGAGGGTTTGATGGAGACTCGTTGGAAATAAGGAGATAGAAAGAAAACATATGTGTATAAACAAAGGAAGCACGTACCTCATAATTACAATTTTGCGTTTTATATTGCCTTTCTTTTGAGTCCATAATAGCCAAGTTTGTCTGCCATTGATCCATTTGAGCTTCTTGAGTGGCAACTTCGTTTTCGAACTTAAGCAGAGTCCTATAAAAGGAAACCGACCATATCATAAAAGTTTTTCAAAAATGACTTTCAGAAATTATTATACGCGTGTAAAGTTTTATGAAAAAAAAAAAATTCCAGAGAGGAACAGTTCATCATAAAGAAGTATGTAAAGTTTTATGAAAAAAAATAAAATCCAGAAACGAACAGTTCATCATAAAGAAGTAAAGAAACCCCAGTGCTATCAAGAAAATGAAGCCACCAAACTGACCCTGAGTGGCATGCAATATCACACCCTTTCCCAGTAGAAATGATATAGGATTTACATCACGAAAAAGATAATGGAATTATACTCTGACTCAGCGACCCATTTATCATATTTCGACTCAACAAAAAGCAAAGACCAGCTCATATCGTACGCTCTCTCTTTGTCTATGCGGAGCTGATTACGCTACGATTTCACCTGCGCATGCGTTGGTATGGCAACTGTCCTCCGCAATTGCAAATTGAGTGAATGCAAAGCTTTTGTGTGGAATGCAATCTAAGAGAAGAGTTGCGTCCAGTACTTCTTCAATTCGTTGAGCTTCGTGATGGCCTTCCTCGTGTATCCCAGGAGCACTTTGGATTCCTTCTGTATCTTCACCCTCTTTTCCTCCACCTCGTCCCTCCGCAGCGACAAATCCCCCATCGCCAACACAAAACTGGCATCCACGATTGCACAAGTACCAACACAAATTCAAAATTGAATCAAAGAAGGACCCAGGCAACTAGGGGATAACAGAGCTCCAAACCTGCTCATCTCCGTGTCCCTGATGTTCAGTAAGTTCGCCACGCTTGCGATCACCTGCGCGGACTCGATCGCATCCGCCGACAATCTCTCCTGCGCCAACCCCACGCTCTCCAGGATCTCCCTTAACCTAACGGCTGCACTCAAGCATTAGCGATAAAATGCATAAACACGAAGAAATTTCGCAAGAAAAGGAACAGCGATAGAAGAATAAGACGAAGAAAGGTTTCATCGTCAGATTTGGTGACGGACCTTGCGATCGGTACTCGGAGGCCTTCTGGCGGAGGTCAGACGCGACGATAGACGCCGCGCGGGTGCGGGCCTGCGAGAGGGACGCAATGGCGTGGAGATGCGCCACGCTGCGGGGAGTGTACTCGAGGTCGGGAACCTCCCGGCCCACCGCCTCGAACTGCGCCATCAGCCACGACTTCACCTCCGAAATCCGAGCCGCATTCGTCCCTCCGCCGCCGCCGATCTTCCCCGTCCCGCCGCCGCTCACCCCCGCCGCCGGTAGGGGCGTCTCGACGGCGGCCAGCAGGTCCCCCATGCTCTCCATCGCAGGGAGGGAAGAAAGCCAGAGAAACTCAAATGTCACCCAGCCCAGATCCAACTGACCAAACCATAGAGTACTGGTTCCCGGGCCGGATTCCAAAAATGGGCCCCCCATACACGCTTTCTAATGGGGCCATAATTATTACCGGCCCAAAACTCCCTCCGTCTCCGACGCCGCCGGCCTTCCTCCTTACTACACGTGCCCTTGGAGGCGGCGGTGATCCGGCCGCCACGGCCACCCTCTCCGACAACCAGCCTTGGTTGAAGAAACACAGAAGACACAGAGAGAGAGAGAGAGAGACGAAGAAGAAGAGGAAGAAGAGGTTAGAAACCAGAGGGATGAGGACGTTACCGCCGTCCCTCCTGCGGCACCTCTCGAGGGGGGTGAGGAGGGCGCTGCTGGTCGGGGAGGACGCCGTCGACGTGCCGAGATGGGCCATCTCCGCCACCCCCTACGGCGGCGCCATCGTCAGCGTCTCCGCCGCGGTTGTATCCGTCAACCTGCTCGTCGTCTTGTTCGTCGTCCTCCGGCGGTGCGGCGCCGACACCGGCGAAGTACGCCGCCCCAGCGAAGCGGCTCCCCTCTCCGGAGAGAGGATCCGGGGTTCAGTTCCGGCCGCGGAGCAACGGAGGTACGGCGAGAGCGGCGGGCTGCAATGCGCCGTCTGCCTGTGCCGGCTCCGGCAGCCGGAGGCGCTCCGTCTGCTGTCCGGGTGCGGGCACATATTCCACGTGGAATGCGCCGACCGGTGGCTGGAAGGCCGCTCCAGCTGTCCTCTCTGCCGCCACGAGGTCCACCGGGAGGGCGTCCACCTGGCTGTGCTCTGTCAAGGCCTCCTCACCAGGGTGGAACCCCCTCCGCCCGACGTGGATGCCACGGGGATCCTCCCTGGTAATGTGGGTCCCACAACGCTTCCCATCACCCACCCGTCCAACTCGGAGCCGAACCAGGCTGAGTCGGCCGGGGCGGCGGGCCGACTCGGCGACCGGTTGGACGAGCAACTCCTCTCGGACCAGACACTCCTCGCCCGCGCCGGCGCTTTATCTTACGCCATAGCCGCCACGGAGATCCGAGCAGAATAGTTAAGGGGGGGAGGGGGGCGGGGGGGGTTGGTTTCTTCATTTTCTTCTCGACTTGATTTCATCATTCAAAAATTAAGAACATTAATGAGATCGAAATATTCCTGATCAAACATTTTAAAATTAACAAATTAATGGGATATTTTATCAGATTGTCGCCGCAGCTGCTTTGATTCTGGATGAATAAGCACCACCACCATCTCACTATTGAAGATCCTGCAATCACTCTCTCAACGCGACCTCAGTTCGGCAAGTGTTCAATCCTACGGAGGAACCAAGTCTAACTAACTGATTTCGCAGCGAATCAGATCTACAGCGAGCTTTACCAACTCCCTCTTGCGGAAAAGGTGCGATCTAAAACTAGAATCGTTTAGAAAACGAGAAAAGAATCGCTCGGCAGATGAACATAAACTGCGACGGATGAATGGAAGAATGAAAGTTCTTCTGAAATCGGTGGCGTCAAGAGCTGGATGGCGAGATCAGATAATTGTAGTCTGATTTGTATGAGCGACATGTAGACATTCCGCTACTGATTATCATCACCTCCCAAAGCGAGGAAAAAAATTGAGAAAAAACGAAGGTGAGAACGGAAAAATGTCGTGAGAGGCTCAGAAGGATCCATTGGTAAGTTTTGCAGTCAGAGAAGGGATAAACCGCCTCTCAGAAAATAGGTAGTTCCAAGCATCACAGCCTTTCCAGGGAAAACAAATAGAAATAACAGGAGACAGAAGGAGAATAGGGATCTGGATCTGGTGTCGCTGCATCAAATTTGGAGAGCACCGTAAGTAGGCGGATCACCCCAATCGTGAGAGCAGAAGGCGTTCCCCGCCTTGATCTAGGCCGTATGCAAAAGGTAGCCTGGTAGTTTTAGAAACGAGGCTCCCGTCGTCTGAATCAGGGCCAACACCAGATCAACAGAAGAATTCAATCCCAATCATTAACGACATTACCATAGAACGAATAAGCTGGACGACAAAGCGGGGGATGGAGGGGAGGAGGAAACTGATGTAGCCAGATTTTATGGGAAGAAACCAGAAGATAAAGACCGAAACGTAGATTTCAGCCGCCGATTCCAAGCAACCTTTATCTGACGATAGATCTGGGCTCCTTGCGGCAGACGGACGCCACTGTGGACACACGACGCCCGGCGCCTGCTGCTGACTCTGTGAAGGAGCCTTCGAGGCTGCCTCGTCCTCCCCTCTGAATGGAACTCCCACGCGTGGATTAGACGAGAAAAAACAACGACGAACAGCGAAGAATGATCACAGTGAGCAATCGTGCCGCACTCCTGCGCTACGATGATGATACTCGTAGAGAGTCGGAGAGGTAAAAGAATCGATCGGAGAAGGCGAAGCCAAGAGGAAGGGGATGGGGAACCAGGGTTTTCCTTCTACCGCGCCGGCAACAAGTGATGATGAACACAAGTAGGGTTTGCCCTCCTCGTTTTATAGGCGAACCGAGCCACAGACCCGACTGGATACAGCCGCAAGCGCCACTTGATGGGCTTTTACCGGATGGGCCGTAACACTTAGTGGGCCGCGATGTCTTCCTCCACAATGGGCAAGCGTGTTGAGCGGGAATGGGCCCACGATGAGGACGTAAACGTGGAGACGGCGAACCACGAAGGCCCGATACGTCCTCCTAAATGGTTAATCAAAATTAAAATTATTTATATATTTATAAAAATAGTTTTTATATATTTATAAAAAGTAGCCCTCGCTTTGGCCGACAACCATACGAAGATATTCAAAGACTCGGAATATAAAAATAAACAGGAAAATCTGATGAGATCCAATGAGGACAGCCTCGCTGCCACGTGTCGGCATCTGACGTTACCGATGCCTCCTCGGGGGCCAAGAATAAACTAAATAAATAAAAAGTGTCACCGAAGATAAATGCGTGCCCACGTGGAAATGGGCCGGGCCCAAGTCGGGCTGGGCCGGTGACACGTCAGCAGCTCCGGCCTCTCAAAAGAACGCTTTTTTAGGAAGACTGTCTGCACTGCCGGAGTTTGATAAAATGGTGCTCTCCGCGTCAACGGATGCGACCCCCTCAACTACTAGTGATGGAAGAAGAGGAGGAGGGGTGGCGCCCGTGCGGCAAGACGGCGACTGGCGATTCTCCGCCACGGCGCCACGTCGTCGAGCGGGCGCCGTGGGCTCACACGCGGCCGTTGCGGCGTCGCCGTCGCCGATTTTTATCGGCCTCGCGAGCGCCGACTCGTGCGACCGGCGATTGCTGCATTCCACAGCGATCTCCGGCAGGGGACGATCGGCGAGATTAAGAAATCCCTCCGCGGGGATAAGGCCGGATCGGTCGGTTGGCGGCGGGTCGACCAGGCAACCACCGCCGCGCGGCGAGCCCTCTTTGTACGTATGTGACCGCTCCCCTGCTGGTGGTCAAAGCTCCGGGGCAGAGAAGAGAGAGAGAGAGAGACAGAGAGAGAAGAGAGAGAGGCTTTTTCTGTGTGGGGGAGTAAATATATACGACGGGGGGGCTGGTGGGTCATACTCTACTGCTCTTCTCCTTCTCCTCTCCAACTGTTGTTCACCGGGAGGAGGGGAGATGGGGGTGGCGTGGGAGAGGAAGGGGGCGGCGACGGCGGCTGCGGCGCAGATTGGAGTGATGGGGAGGAAGAAGAAGACGGTCCGGGTGATCGACTGGTGGGAGAAGGTGACGCTCCCCGTCAAACGGGCCTGGGTCTTCGTCACCTCCCGCGTCGAGGCTCGCCGGAAGTCCAGTGAGTCCTCCGTCCCCCTCCTCCGCGTTTGGGCCCCTTTCTTTGAGACATCATCCCGGGTTTTCTTCTTCCGCGGTCGGCGCCATGAAAGCCTCCTCCTCTAACTCTCTCTGTATCTCTCTCTCCCTCTTTTTATGTGTTGCAGTGGCGGGGATAATGAAGCTCCACAACGACGTGCAGATGTGCGGCTACGAGGACGTGCAGGTGATGTGGGAGATGCTGCGGTCGGAGATGGAGCTCTCCGCTCACGCGGCCAGGCGCCGGCGGCCCTTCTGGAGGGTCATCGTCTGGTCCGGCCCGGCGGTGCCGCCCGATCGCCGGCGGCAACCCTCCCCTATCCCTCACTGACTGATGGAGAGGAGGAGAGCTTGTGGAAGAGATAAGGAGAGAGAGCGGAGGGCCACCAGCTCGTTTTCCCCTTCCCCTTTCCTCTTCCACCTCCGCTCCTCCCCTGGCGAGACTTTCCATCTTCTCCCTGTGTATGCACGATCCAAACAATATGGAATATGAAGTATACTTCTCTCGCTCGCTCTCTCTCTCTCGCTCTCGCTCTCTCTCTCTCTCTCTCTCTCTCTCTCTCTCTCTCTCTCTCTCTCTCTCTCTCTCTCTCTCTCTCTCTCTCTCGCTCTCTCTCTCTCTCTCGTTCTCTCTCCCTCGCTCTCTCTCGCGCTCTCTCTCTCCCCGCTTAGTTGGGCCTCTGGGGTCACTTGCCCACAGGACAAAACGGCCCAGGGACGCCTAAACTGGGCCGGCGAACAGAAGAAATCCTTCGACAGGCCATACGTTTGGGCCTCACTTTACTACAATGGGCCTGCCCAATATCTCCATAATCCATAAAGCCCCGGCGCGAACACGTCAACAAAGCAGGACGTCACAGCCATATAAAAAAATTCCCGCGGCTCCTAGAAGGACATGTCACCCACGGACAAGTTCCGACGTGGACTCCCCGCTGGCACCGTTCAACAAGCGCGCCGATTCAGAATTATAAAAATAAAAAATGCCTAAACCCGTTTATTATTATTATTTATTATTAGGCTTAAACCAGGACGACCGTTGACGACGATCGGGCCACGTCATCGCTATATCCACCATGTTTTATTTAAAATATTAAATATTGCTCGGTCCACCAACTGCAACGACCACAAGCGCCGGGCCCCACATTTAAATAATTTATTCTGTTTATTTTAAATAAAAATCATTGATTTGACAGCGGCGTGATGAACGAACGGTTGGATTTACGTCGAGCAGTCGAGGGCCGAATATTTCTGGAGATTTCAGGCAACGACAACATTCTTCCAGGACAAAGTCACACGTGACGGAATAGGGGATCGAAGCCGTGCCGCCATCTGGCCGGGGGCCCGGCGCCGCCGCCGATCCGACCTGGCCAACCGGTCTCAAAACTATACGACTCGGTCGGCGGCGCGGCACGAGAGACAAGCCGACATTCCCACGGCTCCTCTCCCCGCCGTCGGTCTTTGACCCGTCAAGGACGCCTGTCCGTCCATCTCATCCAGCTAGGGAGGCTGGGGCCGGCGAACCATTGGGTCCACTGTACCCATGGGGGCCGTCATATGATCTGTAACGAACGGCGATCATAGGATCTATCTGTCAATCGGGGCCGCGGATCTAGCGGTCGAGATTGATCCGATTAGCAGTTGAGTTGACCTGTGTGGGAATCTGAGCCGACGCGACCGACGATGCTTGCGGTTGACCCAATTCGCCTGACCCTTGAGAAAATCGTGCTATCAAAAAATAAATGAGGGAATTCCCAGGCTCGATATATACACGCAAAATAACCACATAACGAGGGGATATATTTATTTATTATATATATAATATTTCATTTCCCTGAAATTTTAAAAATGGCTGGTCAGGGTGGAGGAGGAAGATCAGACACCGACGACGGCCACGCGCACGGCGGCGAGTCGAGGAGGGTTCGTCAGCGGGCGGGGCCAAATCAGCGCCCGGCTCCTCGGAACGGTGGAGGGCAAGCAGCCACGCCTCGGAGCTCCCCTCGGTTGCGTAGATTAATTTATTCAATCGGCCATTAATATCTGCTCCGACAGGGCTCTTCGGGTTCACGCCATGGGTAGTAGACCTTCTCCCCGCGAGCTGCCGTAGCGTGCAGGCTTCTCTCTGGTTTTAGGTATTCTCTCTGGAGGAAGAACCCAGCATGAAGGAATTCCCTCCGCCGATTCAGCCCTCTCTCTCTCAATCTCTCTCAATCTTTCTGTGGCTAGATTAGTTCTCCTGCTCATGGAATGAGTGGGGAGAGAAGGAAATAGCTGGATTAGGGCTCTCTTCTTAGTCCCCCGTAATCCGAATCAGAGATTGAACGGCGGCGGGGACTGTCAATCCGGAGGATCCTCTGCGGACGGAGGATCGGATAAAAAGCGAGGGCTCGGCGGAAGAGGACAGAGAAGTAGGAAGAGAACGATTGAGCGAATTCTCCAGCCGCCGCCTGTTCAGCCGGGGGTCCCCACACAGGGTTCCCTCCTGTTTCCCCCTCGCAAACCCGTGTTCTGGCTGGCCATCCCGTGAAGAAGGGGAAGAGGAAGAAGAAGAAGAAGGCAGATCTCCTCTTCAGCCCGAACTCCCCCTCTCCCCTCAATCATCCGGCGATCACCCGCTTCTTTCTCAACAGGTACCCGTTCTCTCTCTCTCTCTCTCTCTCTCTCTCTCTCTCGCTGTGATTCTCAACCAGGAAGGAGTCGCTTTGGTTCGCCCCCTCTTTCTGTGAATTCCCGACGGTGATCTGGGCTCTCAACGGCGCGGCTGGTCCGCCGATCGCGGCCGATTGGGAGAGGGTTTGACTCGAGCCCCGGCCAAATTAGGACTCCGCCCCTCAACCCCGGAGAATTCGCCACGCAGCTCTCTCTCTCGCTCTATCGCTCTCTCTGTCGCTCTCTCTCTCTCTCTCCCCCTTCTTATCCTCCTCTTCACACGGATAACCCTCTCCTCCCCCTCCCTCGTGTAGAAATCTTCTGCAATTCGCGATTCGAGAAGGGGCTCTCTTTTCCCAGATTATCTCCTCGCCCTGGAGCCAAAGACTGTGTCGAATCTCTGACGTGAGTTCGTCAAATCTTCTTCCCCTTCTTCTTCTTCTTCTGCCTGTTGATTCGTTCTCCAGCTGTCCTGGAGGAGCCCCCCCGGCATGGAGGGGTGATTGGGCACTCCGTATTCATCAAATCTAAACCCCAGACAGAATCTCAAAAGGACTCTACAATAATCTTTCACACATGCTTTTGATCATTCGAAAACCTTCGATTGATTCTCCATGTGATCCTCTCGTGTTCATAAAAGTTGAAAACTCTGAGAATCCCTTTCAGGAACACAGAGGCGACCATCTTGCGAGGCTCCCATGGATGAGTGCCCCACCAAGAGGGTCGCAGGGGGAGCAGAGCGTGGACTCAGGAGGGGCTCCACCCTCCCTCTGAGGGAGAATCACGGCGACCGGAGCTCCCAATCCTGCGTTCGCCGGGGATGCGGCGGCGGCAGCAGCAGCAGAGAGAACTCCATCGGACCTTCCCGGAGCGGCAACCCGGAGAAGCTCAAGCTTTCGAAGCCGGCTTTCCTCTCCACCAGCAGCAGAATGATGGCCTCCGGCTCCTCGAGCAGCGCCGTCCCCGAGAGCCGCATCAGACGGCGGCAGCCGGAGGAGCCCTCGACAGCGATTTCGAGAACCCAGGCGGCGGGGAGCTGGAGAGCTCGACCAGGGCCGCCGGGAAAGCAGGCCGCTCCGGCGAGTCCATCTTCGCAGAAGCATTCTGCGGCGGCCAGGAACGCCCCTTGCCCCCTCAAGAGAGACGGCAACGCCTTAAATGGAGGAGGTCCGGCTTCGGAGAGGAGCTCTCGGAAGGGCCCGTCGCCCCAACCAGTCTCGCGCAGGCCCAGAAGCCAGCTCCCCGGCGGCGCCTCCGTCTCCGCCGGCAGCGCCGCCCGGAGAATCAGCAGCAGCAGCAGCAGCAGGCTGAGGCTGTCGGAGAACCCCAGCTCTGATTCCTTCTCACAGCCGCAGCTGAGGGCTCCGCGGCCGTCTCGGGCCCAGTTCTCTCTCTACGACGACGCCAGCTCGAGCTCCTCGCAGCCCCTCCCTTCGGATCGCGCCCCTACTTACGGGAGCTATCCTTCCCCTTCTTTTTCTTCTTCTTCTTCCTCTTCTTCCTCCTCCTCTTCTTCTCGATCTGCGCCGACCAGCAGCACCAGGGCGCCTCGCGGTAGACCAGCAGCATTGTCTGAACCCAGCAGATTCAGAGTTTTCCCCCTCTCGTGGGAAGGAACAGAGCTCTACGGCCACCGCATCAACATGGAAGGAATAGCAGAGGTTCTCTCTCTCTCTCTCTCTCTCTCTCTCTCTCTCTCTCTCTCTCTCTCTCTAACCCGATCTTCCTTCAACACCGCTTTTAACAGTTCATTATTTGAGAAATAAACTATTGTTTTTTCCAATGCCCCAGATGTTGCTGGCCCTGGAGAGGATCGAGCAGGACGAGGAATTGACTTACGAGGTTCGCTCTATCTCCATTTTTGGAAAAGCCTCCTCTTTTATCCGCATCCTTCACCCGTTGACTCTGGAGATCCTCCCACGATCAACAGCAGCTGATGGCTCTCGAGGCAAACCTGCTCTTGGCCGGCGTCAGCTTCCGGGACCAGCATCGAGAGCTGAGGCTTGACATCGACGACATGTCCTACGAGGTTCTCAAACGATCGATCCGCACACATCCATTCATCCATCGATCGAATAAAAATAGGCTTTTTACACTTCAGAAAATTAAAAATAAATAAAATCGGAGGGATTATTCAAGAGCTTGGGATCTTCTTCGTGAAACAGGAGCTGCTGGCTCTCGAGGAGGAGATGGGCACCGTCAGCACAGCGCTGACCGAGGAAGCGCTGGCGAGGTGCCTCCAGAGGAGCATCTACGGGCTTCCATCGACCTCCGACGCCTCATGCGGCGGCGGCGACGACGTGAAATGTAGCGTCTGCCAGGTATCTTTCAACCCTTGGTCAACCGTCCTCTTCCGGTGGTCAGCTCACGCCCACTGGATGACCGCCGCCACACATCCCTGCCTACATTTCTCTCCCCTAGATTGGGCCCGCATCGGATTTATCTCGTGATATCATCCATTGATTTTCGCTCCGGCTAGCTCTTCGAACATAGAAAGACGCAGTTTTATTGGCGAAAGACAGTGGATGGAGTTGACTTTTGAGAGGTCAACTCGCCCAACTGGATGACCGCCGGAGCGCGTCCCCAAATCTCTTTCCGATAGTCCGAAGTAGTCCCACATCGCAAGTCACGGTGTTGGACATGTGGGAATACCCCTCCACATATATGGCCATTTGATTATGTTGCGGGTTTCCAGAATCACCATACGTTTCTTTGGAAGAACACAGTTTGACCCGGCCAACCTTCCAAAAGTCAACCGGTTTTTATGACATTGGTACTAAATTCTCTACGCGTCTGAGAATATGTCCCACGTTGGGATTATCCGGTCCGATCGTGTGTTAAATACTTTTGGTTATATCAACGGGTTGACTTCGTCGCTGGATTTCAGAAATAAGACCAGCTGGCGTTTCAGGTGATCTCACAATCATTGACCCTGGTGTCTCCGTTGCCTTGGTTGACTTCAGGAAGAGTACCTCGCGGGTGATGAAATCGGCAAGCTTCACTGCGGTCACTTCTACCACGTGGGCTGCGTCCATCAGTGGCTCCGGCAGAAGAATTGGTGCCCAATCTGCAAGTCTTCCGCGTGCCCTTCCTGATAGAGAGAGAAAGAAAGAGAGAGAGAGAGAGAGAGAGCTGGCCCTCCTTGTAAATAGCACACTGCCTGTAAATAACAACACAGAGTCGTGGTCGTCGTCGTGGTCGTCGTCGTCGTCGTGGTCGTCGTTCACAGAGAGTCATTAAAACAGTTGCAGGTTCATCGGTTGGCAGAAGAACAGCTCAAGAACCATACCTTGTCTTGGAACATTCATTCAAAGTATATATATATATATAGATAAATACAGAATTTCTGTTGTTTTTCCCGTGGGGAACCCTAACCCTAACCCTAACGCAGAGTTTCTCGATCCAACGGCTGAGGAAGTCGATTTTGTTTATCTTTTCAGATTGTTTTTTTGAGATTGATATAATTTACGAGGACTTGGAATCAAAATAGTCTTTTTTTCCAAATTTTCCAAATAAATAATAAGATATAATACTGAGCAAAAATGTTGAATATTCTTTATGAAAAAATGATGAATAAAACACGAATTAATGATCTACCACTCACAGGAGATAATATTCACTCTCGTAAATATAGGCGTTAATAATTAATTATTTTTATTTCTAAGAATAATATTCCGGGAAATTATACAGCAGGAAAAATATCTTATATTATTATTGTCTCTGATAAAAATATGGTTTTGAGCGTTGCGACGGATCGAGAGAGACGAAATAAATATTTTTGTTTGACTTTATTATTTGTTTGTCTTGCGGTGGAAAAAAGATCTCGCCCTGCGGCGCCCAGCCTCTTCCAGCCTCTCGTTTACTGAATCGTGGAAGCGTCTCCTCCTCAACGCCGGCCCTCAAAAATCTACACTACGGTGGGGTATTCTTGACCCCAAGGAAGAGAGAAAGCGAGAGAGAGAGAGAGAGAGTGCGAGCGCCATGGCCCTGGCCTTCTCCCAGCAGAGCTTCCTGACCAGCATCCCCCTCGGCTGCGCCCAGCCGCGGCGCAGGGTGCTAAAGCCGCCGCCGCTGTTCGGCTGCCGGGCGACCATGGAGAAGGACGCCGATCACCCAAGGTATGGTTTTCTCTCCCTCCCCCCACCTCCGACGCGGCCTCCGTTCTTCTTCTGGTCCGGTAATGGCTTACCCTGGTCTAATGCTGTGACGCACCACCAGAGCATTCAAGCTGCGGCTGGCGAAGCTGGCCCTCGTCGCCGCCGCCGCCGGCATCCTGACTCTCAGCTCCGTCGGCGACGCCGCCGCCGCCAAATCCGGAGGCAGAATTGGGGGGCAGGCCTTCCGCCCGTCGGCGCCCCGTTCCTCCGGCCCCAGGATCAACAATTCAAGGTGGAACGCCGCCGCCCTCAATCTCATGCTTTCATTGAGCCAGCGATTTCTCCGGCGACTGTGGGATTGAGCCGATTGCATCTTGTGTAGGACCAACATCTACGTCAACCCGCCGGTGGCGCCGCCGCTCATCGGAAGGTACGGCTACGGCTCGCCGTACTACGGCGGGTGGGGCTGGTCGCCGTTCACCTTCTTCTCGCCCGGGCCGAGCGTCGCCATCGGGGTCGGAGGAGGGTTTGACTTTTTTGTTACGTTCCTGGTTCTGGGGGCCGTCGCTACCGTCTTTAGGAACTTCACCCGGCGGCGCAGAGACGACGAGGACGACGACTTCTAGCGCCGCCGCCATCGTCATCCTCTCCTAATTTTGCAGTAAAGGCGCCGTCCCACCCCCCTGGAGAGGTACTGTAAATTAGCGTTGACCCTCGCCTCCCCCAGCTCGCAGTTGTCGCCGGGGATTTCCGCCGCCCATCTTCTGTTCTTGGACACCGCTGGCGCAGCCTTTTACGGGTATCCTTCGCCTTCGATGGGCGCTGTTGGGCCGCCTCCATCAGCCTCTTCTGGCCCCAATGGGCCCAATGAGAACCAGCAAGGTCAAAGAGCGTTGACGACACGGAGAGAGACGAAACCGACTATTACGGATTGACCAAACAATCGTGTGAGGAAATATAACGTAACGGTAGAAAAATCGTGAAACGGGTGGGTAGACAACGCTTAGGGAGGCCCGCGGGTACAGCAGACCGCGCCCCAGGGGGGCGGCTGTGTTGAGGAAGGCTCTTTTATTGGCCGCTTTTCCTATGTTCCTGGATAATATATATTCCCATCGTACATTAAAGCTGTGCGGTACGATGCACCCGCGGAACCCCAGGAAACCGCGGGGAACGCAGCGGATTTTGTGCACCGGGTTGCTCCACGGGTGCGGTGCTCCGTCGGCCCGGCGGTGCATCATACACACACCGCGGGCGTGCTCGTCGTCTCCGACACTTTCCGTAGGCCTGCGGTGCCTGAAAGGCCGCCCTTCTCCTCTCCTCCCCAATGTCAGAGGCTCGGCAAGCCCCACATGATTTTGATGTTCCGTACCGCAGGCCATCGACATCCAACTGCTCCGTTTCTCTCTCTCTATCGCTCTACCTATCTCTCTCTCTATCAGTTCATTGAATGCAACATCTTTCGTTCCGTGGGCTTTCCTGGTGAGGGCAAGGAAGGCTCTGTTATCTCATGCAGAGAGGAGACCGATGAGAAGGGAAGAACAAGGATGGGGGGGGGGGAAGAAACCACTTCAAAACCAAGGAGAAGCCGCCGCCATTAGGAGGCACTGGAACAGTTCAAGCCCCCACCATTATTGCCGGCGATGTGATAACGAGGAAAGAGGAAAGTAGATGTGAGCAGTCTCCGGCGGCGGCCGTGTGAGCGTGGGAGGAGGGGAGGGTTCAGATGAAGTCCACCTCGAGCAGTCCCTGGCCGAGCTGGAGAAGGTTCGTCTCGGCGAGCGTTGAGACGGACTGAGAGGCCTCCGTGGGCGTGTTGCAGAAGAGAGCCGGCGAATGGAGGAAGAGGCTGGAGGAGGAAGAAGATGAGGGCTGACTGCCGCTGGTGTTGTTGTTGTCATCTGAGACAAAGACCCAGGAGGGCATCTGAGGGGAATAGTGGGAGAGGAAGCCGAAGCCGGAGCCTTTCTCCGATACTGCCGCAGCGCTGCCGCCTCCTCCGAGAGAGAGAGACGGACCGTTCCACAAATGGGCTGCCGTCTTGTGGTTATCTAAGCTTGCGTTATTCTGACTGATGCCGGAGATCGTACTGGCGCTGGTCGCAGGTCGGGGAATAAGGTGCTTAGCTGCCGCCGCTGCCCACACAGAAGTCCGAGAAGAGCCCGTTTAGCGAGAGAGAGCGAAAGAAAAACTAGGAAATTGTTGCACTTAAGAGAGAGAGAGAGAGAGAGAGAGAGAGAGAGAGAGGAAATATAGAAAGACTGAAAAAATTGTAGAACATGCGTCGGCGAGAGAGGACTAAATCAAGAGAGACGTTGAGGAGACGGGAAGGCACGGAAAGATGAAACCTTGACAACGCATAGCAACAGGAGAGAGAAACCCACCGTCGTTCCTCGTCGGGTTACTGGAGGGAAGCCTGCTCCTGTCCATGGAGCTGACGGAGCTGTCCGTCGGGTTGGATCGATCGCTTCCTGCTGTAGACATCGTCGGAGAAGACTGCGACTTCCTTCTCCGGCGGTTGTGCTCGGCCAGGCGCTTCCTACAGCTCCGCTTGGCCTCGTCGAACTCCGACAGCGGGTGAAATCTGACAAACAAGACGCCGACGACCGTGAGATAGTGAGGAAAGGCCGCGGTTCTCTCCATTTTCATTAACCCATAATCAAGAGAGGGCAGAAAGGAAGACGGAGAGAGAGGGAGAAGGAGAGCAGAGAAGAAAGAAGAGAGAGAAGAAAAAGAGAGTTGTCGGGGGACAGTGCAACAGAGACAATGTATGAACGGCAGTGGCAGTTACACCATCGTTCAGAAGGATCCAAAAAGCGACAGCAGAAACCAATATCAAAGAGGAAATCAATGGCAGTGTTATCATCTACATTGGGCGAGAAGATATATTTGCAGGGTCGATTCAAGCCCTTCCGGCTTCACTGCGGCGGTGAGAGATTGAGCCGTGAAACCAGAATGCTTAACCACAGGCCAACGGGGTCAATTCAAATTTCCTCCAAACGCCGTCATCCGAGGAGAAATCGAGGGAGATGGGAGGGGACTCTCTAACCCTAAACAGCTTGCGGACCAGAGACATCGACCTCACATCCTTGGAAGCAGTGGAGCCTCTCAAGAAATGAAACACACCCCAGTTCAAGATACGCTCCTCCTCAGCGACCCAAGTCCATTCCCGAATATCTACCACGCCCATTATCAAAGAGGCAGATGAAATCAACCTCAGAGAGAAAACGAGGATCCTTTCTCTGAAGAAAGGCCCGGAAGTGAGCTCTCTGAAGAGGAAGAAATTGACGAAGAAGAGGAAAGCATGTGTGGGTCGCGCTTCAAACGGCGATCTCTGTTATCAAGTTTTTTTTTTTTTTACTCGGAAAGAGAGAAACCCACCTGCTGCATTGCTGGCAGAAACGCTGCTGCATCCCGCCGGCGACCACCACTGTGGCCTTGGAGTGGAGCTCGCATACCTTGTGCCGCCGGTGGTAGTGCTTCGCGACCGAGAGGTCGGCCTTGCACCCCTCCGCCTGGCACCGCGTCGCCTGCTGGCCCACCTGGTAGATCCCTCTCGATCGCCGGAAGAGCTGCTCGATGGCGGCGGCCTCCCCAGAAGGGAAGTAAGTCCGCCGGCCAAGGTTAAGCCCAATCTGGCCCACGCCCCTATCGTCCTCGTTCTTGATGAGCGCCGCCGGGTAGTCTTCTGCCACTATGGAGTGGAAGGGATACCCGCCGCCGCTACCGATCCCCATGGGCGGGAAACTGTATGGGCTGCTGTTGACGGGCGAGGCGGTGAAGAGAGGAGGTTGGTGGTGAAGATCGGCGGCGTGGTGGGTCTGTGCGGCGGTGGGCTCCCAATCCCACATCTGCTGTTGCTGCGGCTTCTGGTTGCCGTTGCTGCTGCTGGTGCTCTCCAAGCCGGCGAAGGAGACCATGTTGGGGGTGACATAACCTCCATCTGAGTGGAAGCTATTCATCTTCTTCGGGAAACAGGAATCAACAATGGGATAGAAGCGAAGCAGACTTCTCAGACCCACTTTTCAGAGAAGAAAAGAAGCGAAGGCATCGGCGGTGAGCATGGTCCACCGATGAGGGAGAGACTGGAGAGAGAGAGAGAGAGAGGCGGGGATTGATTGTGACGAGCCTAAGTAACGACGGCCGTGGCAGATAGTACCGGGAAGGAAATATAAAAGAACGGGAAAAGTAGGCTGGTCGGTGGATTGAGAGTGGAACTCTCAGGACCATCCCCCGAGCCCCGTTACCGTCCTTCTCCCTGAGAGCTGAAATCTATGCATGACCCGGTTTTTCCTCACTGACACTGCTCTCTCTCTCTCTCGGGACGTCTCTAGGTTTTACACCCTCCTCCGATCACATCTAACACAACACGTAAAATCACAAAGACCGGTCGACAGTGATTCTGCGGATGCGATCACTCTCTCTCTCTCCCGCTCTCTGTGTACCACCAGCGTGTCTCTAGAATTCCATTGTACGGCGGAGAATGGAACGACAGTAAAAAGCTTCTCCAGCTCGTCGATGGCTAGCCGGAATCGCTTGACCATTTGACCGTGAGCTTACCCCACCCTCTGGGCTGTACCTGCTCCTCTGGTTTCCACCGTAGCAATGAGAGGAATCCCGGAAAAGGAAACCCCATGGGGTGTTTGGAAGTCTGATTTCGTCGTCTTGTAGAGCTTACGCAGAGGAAGCCGGCGTCAACCTAAAAGGGTTAGAAGGTCCTGCGGGGGGTAATGAACATCCGGTAGGAAAGTCAAAAACCTGGTGGGGCCCTGATTGTTCGCTGTTCCCCCTCTTCAGATCACAACCCCAGTGCATCACCCCTACCACCGGAGGTTTGGTGGGTCAACGAACCGGTGGGCCTTCTTCTTGATCAAGCAGGGAGAGAAAGAGAGAGAGAGGTGGGAGTGATCACTGTGCGAGTTCGGGACCATCGATGGGTAAGTTGCAGAGATCGTCTGTGAATTGCCCGCCGTCTAAAGGAATCGCCTTATCCGATGAAGAGAATTCCACTTCCCACCGACCCGCCTGCCGCCGACCCGCCGTGAGTACTCTACGCGTCATATTCTCTGCATGCCTCACTGCGAGTTAACCTTCTCTCGGGGAGCTCCATCTGAGCATCCGATCCCTCGGAATAATGTGGAGTATACGTTGTTCTCTACATGGCGTATTGTAGGTGAAACGTCGGCGATGCCCTGCCCCTCTCCAATCTCTCTCTCGACATCAAAATCTCCTTGTCCAATAGAGAGACAGAGAGAGACAGAGGGAGGAATAGAGTTGGTCCGACTGAACGGATAATTTCATACGCGGTTCTCCTTGCGGTATCCTTGCTTGGACGTGCAAAGATGGAGCACATGGTTCCCGGCCGTTCATCCGATCTGTTCCTCCGACGAGTAGGATCATTCGTAATTCATTCCGCCGACGGAACGGCTTATGACCAATGATCACCGTTTATTCAGGATCCATCTGTTGTCCCGAAGACGGAGAGAGAGAGAGAGAGAGAGAGACTTCCTGACCTAGACTCGGTCGGCGACGGGTGAGACTCCCTTTCGAAGGTGCATGGGGCATGAGAGAGAAGGAGAGAGAGAGAGGGGAGGGGGGGGAGTGTTCGATCTTGTGGATGTTATACGGTCTGCTGCACGTGTCCATCTCTTGTGGGCTCGGCTGAGCAGATGCTGTCGGGCAATTCCCCTCCCCCCCCCTTAAAAGATGGGATCTTTGTACCCTCATCGATGGCCACGTGAGAATAAAACCCGTCGGGCAATTTCCCCGGCAACAGAGCCACCGTATGGTAAAAAAAATCGCTCTTCGGGCTTTCCTTCTCCTACACGAAGGCTGATTACTAATTCAGGGTGATGTCCCCCGGAGCGCATGATTGTCTCGCTGGGGAGAGCGAGAGGGAAGTAAGCTGATAGAAAGGCGGAGAGAAATGGAGGGAAGAGAGAGACAGAGAGAGGGAGAGAGAATGAGAGGGGTAAGATGAGAGAAAGGTGGAGAGGATCTGAGGGAAGAGAGATGGAGAGAGACAGAGAGAGGGAGAGAGAATGAGGGGGTAAGATGAGAGAAACGTAGGGAAGAGAGAGAGAGGAATCGCTCATAATACAAAGGCACTAAACGAGCTAGCTATGACTACACAAACGTGTACCGGCTCTTTCCTCCGGCAGTCCTGCCATCATGCCTCCCATACCTGTTTTGACGAGAACAGTCGGGTCCCCTCCACAAGAACCCCGAGGGGGGAGAGAGAGAGAGAGGACAGGACCACCGTCTCCATCGGTAAAAGGGGTGGGTGAAGGCAATCTTAGTTCTCGCAGGGTAAAGCGGGGACTCCAACCGTCTCATCAATTCCCTCAGCAAACCGGCTTCATTATTGTCCTCGCAGCTACAAGCAGATGTGGTCAAAACCCCTTGGCTCGTCTCGCAGGCAGCTTTCTGCCGGCGGGAAGTTTCCTAGGTTGAATTCTATGGGCGTACGCAATACGCCGAGTGGACCTCCGCCTCTCAGCCCAGATCACCCAAGATCATAACGTATTGCATCATACTAACATTATATATCCCTCCGGCTAACATTATATATCCATGCAAATGATTCGGCTGCCAATGTCAAACCTCGCGGAAGCCGACGGGCGATCGGTTTCGAGAACTGTGTTTCAAGATAGAGAGCTAAACAGTCACCGCGAGGGACAGCTTCGCAGAAGGTGGTCGCCACAGAATCGTGATGACCTCTCCACTCATCAAGAGAGAGAAGGATTGCGAGGGAGAGAGACCTTCGGGACTAGCGACGGCGACTGCACTAACTCTTTCAAGCGTCCCGTTAAGACCCTTTGAAGGAGACTCTTCGGCGCGATACCCCTCATCCTTCGTCGAAAGCTGTCACTGCCACAATATCCAACCACTCCAGACGACTAGACGAACCTCAAAGCATTAAACTTCCCCCGCCTACCCGTGCAGACAGGCCTGGCCCCGCCCGCTCCTCGACAGGCTCATTACAGTTCAATATAGATAAAACCCCGAAAAAAAGGGCTCATACTAGCCAGTAAAGGTATTATTCTATACAGAAGATGCAATCTCGTGGCTCGTCAGTTGTGTAAATTCAACATTAATTGGGCAATTTTCATGCCCAACGAGTTATTGAACTCCGTCTCGGTGGTTTAGACTACCATAGTCGGGCTGTTGGATCCGAGAAATCGAACAACAGGAGCAGTTTGGCGGAGAATGTCCGTCTGGTCTTGTCACAGCATCAGAAAGAGTGTCAGATATATTAGAAATCTGCGGGAACGCGGATCGATGGGAGACTGGACAGTTGAAAGAAAGAACATCAGGAGCTGACGCTAGGGGCCATCATCCTTGCATATATTAGCTCTGACAAGGTCTCCACACCATTGACCGCGGACGGGACGATCAAGAGTAAGAAAGAGGGACCCCATTTTCTCGGATGTCCGAATTCTACAGCTCTGAAATGGGGGCGGAGATCTTCGGCGAAGGAAGGCTGATTCGTGTGAAAGTACTCATTCAATCAACAAGGCTGAATAAGTCCTTGATTTCTGATAACGATGAAGGAGATCATCCTGGTAGAAGGCTGATTCGTGTGATGTCTATAAATTCAGGAAACCGTGCGGGTTTGAACAAATTTCTACCATTCGCCCATTCGCCCATTCGCCCCTTCTTTTTTGTGTGTGGGTGAGTGGGAGAGAGAGAGAGAGAGAGAGAGAGAGGATGTTTGGGATTGATTGATTGGTCACGAACAACTATATTTAGAACAGGAGTTGGTTTTCGTATCATACAATAGCTCCTCATTACTGCGGGACGGGCGCAGCAGCGCCTGCTGGAACTATTCCAGCGTCTCGGATTCTCAATGTAGAAGAGACTGATGGTATCTGGAAGTTTGGGACAGACCCCCGTCCTTTTAGATCGCCGCTTTGGGAGCCCAGCGCCCGTGGGTTAAAGAAGAACTGGCCGAGCATCGAAAGAATACGTCCAGCCGGGAAGCAAACAACTACCTTCTTGATTTAGGGATTACTCACGCGACAGTCTCTCTCTCTCTCTCTCTCTCTCTGTCGCTCGTTTCTTGAATCAAAGTGGGCTTGGATTCCACGAGGCCCCCGTTCCGAAGACCACTTTTGGGCTTTCATCTAGGCTCGGGCTTCAAAATGATGTTCCAGCTAGAGGCGGGATGAAGAAAGTGCAGGATCGGCGACTGGTCGAAAGTCCTTGTGTTGAGAGACAAAGTTTAAGCATGGACTATGGCGTGTGATCTCCTCACCGTCTACAAGTGGATGGGAAGCGTTCAAATTGAATTACGAGGGCTGTTGGCTCACTAAATAGGGCGAGGGGAAAGTATGTTTAGACTCTTATGACTACCATGTCTGCATCGAGGATACACCCAGTATATATCCACGGAAGACAATCATATTATTCAGTCAAAATCCAGAAAAAAAATAAATTCATCACCCCTCGTCGAACAAACACTCTAAGCTATAGGACTATCTACTCTCAATGTCTCAATCTTTTTAAGTCCACATATTCTTATAGATCGTTGTTAATGGCGTCCATAAATACGAAGCATGGTTCCTATTCTTTCATGGGGGCGGAGTCGGAAGAGCAAAATCTCAAGGTCCTCGTCCCGTGACAACATCCGTCTGTCAAGCTCGTCGTTCATTTCTTTTGATACTACGACATCGGCAGATGAGCGTCCATGCGAGACTCTGCCTATCTTCTGTCTTTCTCCCTCCCATCCTGAGATGAGAAGTCTATGCAGCGGATCTGATTGGGCTAGGGTCCCGTGAGGTCGACTCATAGCTTATTGTCTGAACTATTTCGTGAGATGTGACAAGGTTCTGACTCTCGTGAGGGACCATTGAACCCGGGCTCTCATTGTTTAGTCTGTCTTCATGTTCGCGACAGTTGAGGGAATTAATATCGCCGAAATGACGATGGCACTTTATGTTGCTGGCCGTTGTATCCCTCTTATTACCCCAACCTACACTTCAGACAAGATGGTGTCCCTGCCTTCTCTTTTCAAATCCCCGAACATCCGTTTCTTTCCCTCTCTCTCTCGCTGAGGATCTTCAACGTCGGTCAATGCTGATGACGTGCTGATGTCTTCCTTCCAAGGATCAGCAACCGCTTTGTTGGCACGTTCGAAGAATAGCCGGCAATTGATCCTTGAACTATAAATATTTTATTACCAAAATTGAGTTGATAACTTTGTCACAGCAAGGTGGGAGGGAGGAGTTGGCAGAGGTAGGGTTTCTGGGCGAAGAGAAGGCTGAATACGGAACCTGAGCCTTCGGGCCGGACCCCATCGGAACCCAGATGTCGGCCCGGACGGACCTTGAACCATCAGGGCATATTTCTCTTCACTAGTTTTGATGGTGAGGCACGGGCCCGGAAGAACCGGTGCCGGTATGGGCAACGGGTTTTTCCTGCCCGCCGGCACTTACATGTTAGGGTTCTTCATGGTTTCACAGGGGAAAAGCTTGATCAACGTTTAAGGGGCACACGATGGAGACCCCGTCGCAGTGTAGAGGAAGCCCCACTCGGACCAACCCTGAACTGTGGCGGCGGATACATGGAAGATTCAACCCTCACCTATTCTGCTAGGAAACTCCAAGAAAGAAAAGAAAGGAGATGGCTTTACAGCAGCTTAACGTCAAAACTGAGGCACCTGTTGGGATTGCCATCTGTCGTCATCGTCGTCGTCGTCGTCGTCGTTCTCCTCCTCGCCCTCCTGCATTCTTTAACGGGGCCCAACAAGAGATTGGAGAATGCCAACCTGCAACTCGAGGCAAGTGACGTAGCTCTCGACCTCGCATATCAGTTCGCAGACGCCCATCCTCTTCCCCCCCGGCAGAATCCTCCTCAGGGTCCTTACGCAGTGGCGCAGATCCTCGTCCTCTCCGTAGAGAGCTCTCACAGAGCCACATCTCCTCGCCCTGGCTACTTTGCGCGCGGCTACCTTCTTGGGTTTGGCGCTCGCTCGATAACCTACGGGAGCCAATGGCCTGGGGATGGCCGACAGTATCCTCATCTCGTTGAACATCATCACCACGTTAAGTCCATTCATCTCTCCATAGGGGGAGAGGATATCAGTAGATGAGATGAGGAAGCTTTCGTTAACGTTGCAGAGCTTCTTCACGTTGGCTCCTCGCTCGAGCTTCCGTTTCAAAGCGCGGCTCCATGCGAATCCATTAGCAGAGACGGCCAGCGCCATGTCCACCATGAATCTCACCATGTTCTCCATCGCTGCTCCGTCTTCTCTCTCTCTACAGGTCCCAACTGCGCCCACACTGAGGAGTGCCGGCAGCAAGTAGGCGACGTACTTGTGAGTGAAGCTGGCGAGGACGACGGCGTTGCGTTGGAATGAGTACAGGCGGCGGGATTCACGTCCCTGAGGCTCCATCGCAGCCGGCAGCGGGGGCAGCACCTACCTCAGTTGTAGAAGCCATTAACAATCAGATAGAAGGTGAGTGATATGGTAAGAGATTAATATGGCAGGAAGATCGTCGAGCTACATTAATTCGCAAAGCAGAACATCGAACGCAAAGTTCCGTATGGCCCATCATGCCATTCCCAAGCTCGTCATTGTTTAAAATCAAGATAAAACTGAGAACACAAAGCCAAGATGACGTTCACAGAGGAGAACAAGGGAGGTGAAGGAGAGAGGTGAAGATGGTACCTGGAATCTATTCGGGAACCTGGGGAGGAGAAGAAGGCCGGAGGCACCATTTAAGCAGGTGGGCGATGGGAGGTATGTATGGGGAGGAGGGAGGGGGCGCAACAGCCAAAGCCCTCTCTTACCCCGTCGAGTTAAAGACCATGAGGCTCACTGTTCTCAATCGGCCGGCGGCATGTGGAAGCCAGCCAGGGAGAAATTATTGAAGGCTGCAGAAGAAACACTTTGGAGCCACTGCGTCACACAATAATTATTCTATTGGCAATAAATAGTATTGAATATTCAGTAGGAAACACGCGGAGGGAGGGAGGGAGGGGGAGAGAGAGAGAGAGAGAGAGAGAGAGAGAGAGAATTTGGAGCTTCTCACAGAGGCCATTTCAATCATTTGCATGAGAAAAATGGAGTGAGAGAGGGCGGAGGGTATGTGTTCTGAAGGAGCACATGGTGGCACATGCTGAAAGCTTTTGCCCTCTCCCGCCCCTGCCAAAAGATGGCCTCCCTATCTTCCACATGCTCTAGACAAGACGACACCAGATTCCCTTTAAATGCAGTCGGTGTAAATCTATCGTAACCAGAAGTAACCTTTCCTTCACAGAAATTAAAGAAAATCCCACTCCATCTCTCTAGCTTGGGTTCCCTACCAAGCCGGGAATCGACTTCACCGTCTCTCTCTCAACACGCATATATATACTATTGGTCGTCGAAAGGGTTCCATTTTTATGGGGGGATTTTCGCTTCTCAAGGAATGGGAGAACACCCTGCAGAGCCAAGATAACGCGTCGGAAGAGAGGCAGAAGAAGAGGAGAGGTGATGAGCCTCTCCACATGACCGCATCGGCGACAACAAGGATTCAATCATTGATGAACGAGCCATAGATCCACGTGAAAGCTCCACAGTGACGGAGCTCTCACGAGGACCCTGGATCAGTCTGCGCCCAGTGTCGTCCAGCGCTTCTTCGTCTGTCGACGAGAGAAGCACGCGGCGATCCCACTCGTGTCCTCCCCGTCCCTGTCTCCTAAACATCAGCTATTTTCCGAATGATCTCGTCTCTTTGCTGACGAAGACCTGCACGGGATGCTCTTAAAAAATTTGAAGTTCGAGGAAGACATGATTGACAGCCTGAGGATGCGTCCTTCCTTCAGCTGGGAGGCCCCGGGGATCACCTTCGCTCAGCACATTTTTTCTGGAACAGACATCAGGTATCTGAAGCAGACGAGATCTATAGCTCTACTGACGTAGATGGAGTAAACACTCTCGATACTCCATAAATGCTCTCATGTGGTGAATGGACCCTATTTTAATGTTCCTGAATCGGAGTTCGGAGGCCGCGGATATACTCCCTCCTCCAGTGTTCCATAGCGAAGAACACGGTGATCGCTCTCTCCGGCTTTCTTCTCATTTGATTCCCCTTAATAAGAGTAAAGACGAGCATGAAAGGAAGAACCTCTCTCTGCCTCGACACTCCGAGACTTGCGCAATAATCAGAACATCCGAAAAATATACACAGACTCACCATAGATGCATTGAAAATCTCTACGGATCGTAAATGCGCTAGCTTTATTGGTAGTAAGGAGGCGAAGTGATTACACCCGAGCTTCCTCCACAGTAATCAAGGCCCCTGAGCTGTCTACGAGAGAGGCCCATCGTACGGCCCGTCGCCTCGCGCCGTCGAGCTCCTCCGGAGCCGCCTCCATTTAAGTCGGCAGACGAGCTCCGTCTCCCCAGCACAAACTGTCAGAGACCAGCTGTTGCGGCTACAGCCCCCCACTCCCAACAGCTGTCCCGCGTGGGATACCATGGAGACTGTTCAGATGCTCCACGCTTCACCACCTTCAATGGCGGGCGAACCATGGTTATCTCTCCCGGATACCATTTTATTTCGGAGAAATATCAGCCGGGCCACCATATAAGCAACCAGTATCCATCTCCATTGTCAGACGGGCCACGGATAATCATCTCTCACTAAAATCCCTTTGGGCATCTAGAGAATGGGATTCGCGTAATTTAGAATGCTATGGTGAAGGAGCACGCTCTCTCTCTCTCTCTCTCTCTCTCTCTATCTCGCTCAATATATATATATATATATATCTATAGATGCAGCGTGCATCTCATGAGAGGGTTGACATCAGGCAAACTTTAAAATCCGGGATTCTTGGGTTTTCCTTGACAATAGTTGACGGCGCGATTATATCTCAGTTTGTCTCATGAGAGGGTATGGTCATCTTGTCATCTGAACGACTACGAACAGCTACTTCTGATGGCATCAGACTCCTCCGGCTACCTGGGTTTTTCTTACCTATTTAATTAGTAATTTATTTATTTATTTATTCTCTCTCTCTCTCTCTCTCTCTCCCGATTCTTGAAGAATCCGCATTGCTGCTGCATGCCGTGACGGTATCTGATGTGAGAGAAGCAGGAGAGGCACGTGCGAACCATCTGGGGACACAATCAGACATCCTCTAATGCGTCGCCCGCTCGATGGAAATAATCATGAGATTTGCCAGTTTCTTGGGGAGAAACGTGGGTTTATCATACGTCGCGCGAAGAAATAGGATTCTTGAGGGGAAGCTTGACAGCTCGTACGTACGGACGCGTGAGAGTTTTCCTCGCTGAACTCCTCCCCCCTAGCGAGAGAGAGAGAGAGAGAGAGAGAGAGAGGAGGGGGGGCAGATGCAGACAGACAGACAGACAGACAGGAGACAGAGGAGGGAAGGGATTCAATGGAGACGTGAAGCTCGTGTGGCACGAGAGAGCTAAGCTTCCCCACTAAACATTCCCCCCGAGGTAGAGAGAGAGAGAGAGAGAGAAAGAGAGAGAGAGAGTGTTCGCGCTGTTTTGTCCTGTCCATTGTCTGTGTCCATCGGCCATTCTCTCTCGCGTACTCTGTCTATACGGAAGAAACAAAAGGAGAGAGCCCGGGAAGTGAAACGCCCCTCTAATCCCTCTTTTATTCTTCCGTTCCTGGCGGTGGAGAGAGAGCGAGACTTAGACATGTCGAGCGAGAGAGAGAGAGAGAGAGAGAGAGAGAGAGAGAGAGAGAGAGAGAGAGAGAGAGGGAGATCTGATCCGGCTGCCCCCGCAGAGGCCCTTAACGATGGCGTCATCCGAGTCCAGCAGACGGTCTTTAGGCGGGGCAGGCTGCATGTGGGTGCGTCAGGGACTGGATGCACGTGGGATGAATTAGAGAGAGAGAGAGAGATTGTGGGTGCTAATGGGTCACGTATTTTTGGGCCTTAATTTTTAATCAAACTTGAAATTTTTCGGACCCGTGCGTCGAAATCAATCCCACAGCAAAAATTAAAAATTTTAAATGCCTTATCTTTAAAAAATAAAATTTCTTAAAAATAATTCATTTTTAACGCTAAAAAATATTTTAAAATATTTTTTTTCCTTTTTTAACCAGAAAAATATGTGATCAATAATTGAAATTAAAAGCTCGCATTTTAATTGTATCTCGTACTGGTCCAACTCGGTGGCCCAATATGGGACTAGCCCAGCCGGGGGGGGAGCCGAGCTCGGTGGCCCAATTGGCTAGTCAACACTTTCCAAATGTGGTCAAGTAAAGCGCAAATGCTAGGTCGAGCTTTTCCTCCGAAATTAATATTAGCGAAATATAATTATTACATGTACATAGATTTAAGTGGTCTTATTCGCATGCTTTGAATTATACTTTAAAAAATCTTATTGGAAATATAATATACGTTTTTTTTGTGGGTTTTTATATAAAAGCTATTCAAGTGGAGAACGAATCGGACATATATGATTAAGGATTTAAATAAAAAACTCCCATTTTAATTAATATTAGCTCCTCGCCCCGCCCGACCCGGCGTCCCGACGCGGACTAACTCGGCCGAGCGGGCGCGGATTGCCTAGTTAACGCCTTCCAGATGGGGTCAAGTCGGCGCGTGGCAGTTTATTTCCCAACCATTCGCCTTCCTCTTGCTACCCATCGTCGCTGTCTCCGCCGGCGAAAGCCCTCCGCCGTCCGAGGATCTTCCTGCTCTGCCCGTCTCTCCGTTCTTCTGCTGCCGCCGCGCGGCGGCTTCCTCTTCTTGCCGGGGTTCTTCTTTCGGTGGGTGGGTATGGGTTGAGGCGGAGGGTTGGCTTCGAGGAAGAATCAATCAGTAAAGGGCGAGATGGAATGGGACAGTGATTGGGAGGAGGAGGAGGAGGAGATGGTCGGGGAGAGGGAGGAAGAGGGTTATCTACTCGGAAGCGGGGGGCCTTTCCTCTTCAGCATCGGAGACTTGCCGGAGTCGGCGTCCTTCGGGTTCGTGGTCTGCGATGCCCTGGAGCTCGACTATCCAATCATCTACGTTAACACGACCTTCGAGAAGGTCACCGGGTACCGGGCGGAGGAGGTTCTCGGCCGGAATTGGTCAGTAGCCCTTCCTCCTTTTTCCCATTCTGTCAATTAATTCATGTTTTCTGCGCACGGCGGAGGTTTATTTTCCCGTACTCTGGCTTCACAAATGAATTATAATAATTTTGGGGAAGATAGGGGAGGATATTAAGCTCGACATACATGAGTATAATCTCTGATAATTTAGTTGACTTCCTTTTCCCTTTATACTCAAACGAGTTGCGGGCATGTAAATCCCATCTTACTTGTTCTTTGCTTATAAAATCGAACTGCTATCACGAACAAGGAGAGAACATTCGCTTGGAACAGTGCTCACACCCGTCGTGTCCATGGTCGTCTATCGCAAGAAGCGCGAGCTTGTTGATGCCCTCATGCGGTTTGGTGTATGTGCAACGTTAAATCTTATCACTGTTCTTTAAAATGGTGCATCTGCCCTTGAATCATCTGATTCCTCTCACCGTAGAAGAATCACGCTGATGAAATGTCCCTCCACAGCAGGCATTTGATTTAATCATCGTGATTGAGCTCGACATAGGCCAGCTGCTCTTCATGCTCCCCGAAGATGATTTTTCTATTTGCCTTCTTGGCAACAATATCAGGGGCTTCTACTCCCAGTGGTCCTCTAAGTGCCCCAGATTGTATGATCCTCCTTAGCAGCGTCAACTCCCAACTGTAGCATTCATAGTTTCTCTGGTATAAATGATGACTCATTTATTAGCTACACGCCTCTTATGGTTTCTGGTTTGAACGCTTTCTTGTTAGTTTTGCATGGTTGTGTGTGCCCATTTTTATTTTTATTTTTCCGCTGTTCAGTACAAGAACATGAGAGCAGTAAGTATGATCCAGATACTAAAACAGCGTGGTGTTCCCCTGAATAATACCTGGACTGATCATCTTCTCTGGAACAGAAGATTCCCGTGGTTTCCTGCTCGATTTCAGTCGGTTGTCCATGGCTAGATGCGAGAATGTGAGAAGGGGGAGCTCTTTAGTTCAGTAGTTTATCTGCCGTCAACGTACTACCACTGGATAAAGATAGCGTGAAGCTCAATGCAAAACCCTGCTGATGATCAGATTCTTGGTTCAGGAGACGTGTTTCGGAAGGGTTTATTGCTTCAACTGTGGAATTGAAACTAATGTCTATTTAGTCATCAAGACAAAAAGGACGAGCCCCGTGAAACAAATGATTCATGAACAGAGAATAAGTTACGATCATCAAAACTCTTTACCCATTCTAGTTTTAACTTATTTTATTCAATCTGTCTTCTTGTCAAAGAAGAGTTATGCGGGTTATTGCAGTTTTTTCTTTGTGTGATACGATTCTTGTGCTGCGTCTGAAACTGGCCGCAGCTTTTTATTTCCCTGGTATTTATAAATCGTTATGTTTTTCTCGAATTTTCAACTACGAAAATCAAAAAACAAAAACGGATATTTTTGAACTAAAAAAATACTCAGCCAGTCGCCAAAGCGCATATAACGGAAATTTGCCAGTCGTCGATCTAACCACATGTTTTGTTACAACATCGTTCTTTGTTGCCATTAATTTTCCAGATTCTTTAAGACCTTACTCTAAGGAATAACCGATGTTCCCTTGAATCTCTCTCTCTCTCTCTCTCTCTCCCCCCTCTCTCCCTCACCGATTGGGTCGGAGCTAATGTTTCGGAGAGAGCAGATATGAGATACCCTTTTACAGAGGTCTGATGGAGATAATAGCTGTTGAAATCATGGCGCTCTCGGCAGTGTTCTTCTCAATAAGCTGCGACTTCTTGCGCTACTCGAGAACTAATCTCCCTTTCTTTGACCACCTTGCTCTCTCAAACAACCCTTCTTGTGGAGTGAATGAGGCCTGAGCATGGTTCTAGAGCGAGCATGTGTTAACCATCTGAGGGGAAATCTTCTTTTCATTCTGGAACTCACGGTTGTATGGATGGTTGCTGTCTGTTGTCCAGCCGGTTTCTGCAGTGCCGGGGGGCCTTTGCTCAGCGGCGGCACACCATGGTGGATCCCTCCGTGGTAGCGGAGATGCACCGGTGCCTCAGAGAAGGGGCCGATTTCTCCGGCGAGGTCCTCAACTTCAGCAAGGACGGGGCTCCGCTGACGAACCGGCTGACACTGACGCCCATCTACGGCGACGACGACCTGATAACCCACGTCATCGCCGTGCAGGTCTTCACCGAGGCCAAGCTGGACCTCGACCCGCTCCCCACCGCCTCCGCCAAGGCGGCGCCGAGGCCGGCGGGGCCGCCGCCGTCGTGGTTCGTATCGGGGCCGTCTCGCGGACAGGTCTGCCGGGAGCTCTGCTGCCTTCTGCAGCTCAGCGACGAGGTGCTATCTCAGAAGATCCTCCTGCGGCTTCCCCCGCGCGACATCGCCGCCGTCGGGCTGGTCTGCAAGCGGTTCTACGAGCTGTCCAGGAACGAGCACCTGTGGCGGCTGGTCTGCCGGAACGCGTGGGGCTGGGAGTCGGTCCAAGCGCTGGAGGCAGCGGCGGCGCCGCCTGGAGGGAAGCGGCAGCCGCTGCGGTGGGAGCGGCTGGCGAGGGAGCTGACCACCCTCGAGGCCGTGGCGTGGCGGCGGCTCTCCGTCGGCGGTGTCGTGGAGCCCTCCAGGTGCAACTTCAGCACCTGCGCCGTCGGCAACCGGGTCGTCCTCTTCGGCGGCGAGGGGGTCAACATGCAGCCTATGAACGACACCTTCGTGCTGGACCTCGGCGCCACCCGCCCCGAGTGGCGGCCGGTCAACGTCGCCTCCCCCCCGCCGGGCCGGTGGGGACACACCCTCTCCTCCCTCAACGGCTCCCGCCTCGTGGTCTTCGGCGGCTGCGGCACCCAGGGGCTCCTCAACGACGTCTTCCTCCTCGACCTCGACGCCAAGAGCCCCACCTGGCGGGACATCTCCGGCCTGTCCCCGCCGCCGGCGAGGTCCTGGCACAGCTCCTGCACCCTCGACGGCTCCACCCTCCTCGTCACCGGCGGCTGCGCCGACGCCGGCGTCCTCCTCAACGATACCTTCACTCTGGACCTCACCGCCGAGAACACCGCCACCTGGAAGGAGATCCTCCCTTCAGGCACCGCCACCGCCGCCACAGCCTGGAAGGAGAAACCGCCGCCGCGGCTGGGCCACACGCTCTCCGTCTACGGCGGCCGCAAGGTGCTCATGTTCGGGGGCCTCGCCAAGAGCGGACCGCTGCGCTTGCGCTCCAGTGACGTCTTCACCCTCGACCTCGCCCAGGAGGAGCCGTGCTGGCGGTGCATCACCGGCAGCGCCATGCCGGGGGCGGGGAACCCCGCCGGCGCAGGGCCGCCACCGCGGCTGGACCATGTGGCGGCGAGTCTCCCCGGGGGGCGCGTGCTCATCTTCGGGGGGTCCGTCGCGGGGCTGCACTCGGCGTCGCAGTTGTACGTGCTGGATCCAGCGGAGGAGGAGCCCCGGTGGAGGATTCTGACTGTGCCCGGGAGGCCGCCGCGCTTCGCGTGGGGGCACAGCACCTGCGTCGTCGGAGGGACGAGGATTGTCGTCCTAGGGGGGCAGACCGGGGAGGAGTGGATGCTCGGTGAGCTCTACGAGCTCTCTCTCGCGAGCTTCGGCTCGTGAAGGCGCTTGGCTGGCCGGTCGCCGGAGAAGGCGACCTATGTGTTCGTTCCCCTCGCACCGTCAAATGACCCTCATACACTCCCATCTTCCCCTCGCCGTCTGGAGCACTGACCTCCCCTCGTGTTTCATTTCCCCATGTGATTATTTATATTAAAATTTATCCCCATGGGCCCACACAGTCAACGCTCGGCCCAGACCCCGCCGGCGATCCTTGTCGCTTTAGGGACCGCGGGACCCGAAGGATTATAAATTCACCCTCGTCATTTTCTAAACTACGAATATGCCACCGCCTATTTGTAAAAGCCCCTTGGTTGGACGCCTACAATTATCCGCGAGTAAGCACAAGCCGTCTGGCGATGGTTCCATCATCGAATGAGAACTCGCCACGTCATGCCCGAATTGGTCGTGTAAATCATCACCTCACTATGGAAAGAAAGCTCGGCACAGTAGCCAGGGGGTGGCGCCGGAGATACCGGCTTGATCAGCGGTGGGGGTACCGGTGGAGGGGTTCTGGTCTTCTGGTTTCTCGTCGTTCCAACGGATTCAACGGAGTGGAGCTCTGAAGATTGGCGTGGGCCTGGGAACTGGATTCCCCGCGTGAGGTGTGCCGGCTGTAAAGCCTGATTCTCCCCCCACCTCCAACAGGAAGGTGCCTTTACCTCGCCCTTCCCCATTCTGGATCCTCAGAGTGGTTCTGGAGGAGAGGCCTCACCCTCCCATTGCCTGCCTGCTCGGGCTCTCTTCTGTATTGGGTGCTGGTTCTCTGCCGCCCGCTATGGCCAGCGCCGGCGCCAAGGTGCGGGAAGGGACGCCGCCGCCCGTGGTCCGGAAGGCTGGGAGCTACACCATCTTCATCACCCCTCCGACCACGCCGAAGACGCCCTCCGGGAGCCCCCAGCCTCAGGGGAACTGTTGTAAGCCTGCGCCCAGGAGTGCCGCTCGTCCTAACGCCAAGAGTGCGGCGGCGCCTCCGCCTGCCAAGTCTCCTCCTCCGCCGGTTCAGGTCCCGCCGCCGCAGTTTGTCGCTGCTCCCAGCCCCCGACCCTCGAATCCCAGGTTGGGGTTTTTCTGGGATGCGGTGGCCAAGGTCCAAGATGGTAGCTTCTGCCACCCGAAGGGAAATCTTCTGGTCGCTCGTTCTTGGCTTGGATCTCTTCTCAAACTGGGTTTGGTAATCCTTGGCAGCGCACTCGAGCTTGGACAGCTTCTTGGCTGACTGGTTCGGGCTGAACCAGTCCAAGTACCAGTGGGCTCTGAATGATTTCTACCAGAAGAAGGGAATGGTGAGTTCGACTTCTCCCATCTTCTGACTATAACTCTGCCTTCTTTGGGCTCATTCAAGCGCCAGCTTCTGCGTCATTTTCTTTGATTTCTCGGTCTCTAGCATGTTCATAGGAGGCAATGAAACCCATCCCTCACCGTACGACGAGCCCATCGGATCAAGTAAATCTGATGATCCACAGATAATCTACGACGAACCCATCATGTAAATACGCGCCTGATTTCTTGATTTTTTTATCATATTTGGGGCGTTCATTTCATTTTCTTGTTGGAATGTTTTGAATGATGCTAAAAAATAATTGCCTTTTCCCCCTTGAGATATCCCACCTTGAAAAATACAGGAGGCAATGCTATCTCGCTATGTGGATGAGTCTGGTTCTCTTATAATGTATCAGAATCAGTCCATTTCTTTTGTCATCTTGCAGAAGCTCATAACTAAGCTTGTACGAGAGATAGATCACGGCGGTTCATATAATGCCATTTTATATAAAATAAGAATAAGAATAAGAATAAGAATAAGAATAAGAATAAGAATAAAAATAAAATCCTGTGGCTATGTTCTTCCTGTGGTTATTTATCGTTTTTTTTTTTTTTTTTTTTTTGCTTCGGACAAAAAGGTGTGCAGTGACTCTATTAGAGTGGTGGGTTGACAAGGTTTGACTTCGGTGAGGTAAAGAGTCAACTTTTCTTTAACCCTTTTCTGGAACTTTTCAAGGGAAATTGTGGGTAATATTATTTATCTCTTAAAAAAAGTGGGTAATAATTCCGGGAGAGTGATGGAACCTAGGAAGAACACCCAGAGGCGACCGCAGAAAATATTAATATTATTCTTTTACTGGAATATATTTATTTATCAACTGGGTTATCTTATTTTCCCTTCATTTCTTCCTGATCTTAAGGTCGTAGTGCCTCTACTCTTCTCATGGGGCTTATACTGCTCTCGCAGAACTGATGAACCCCGGCCATCTGTGAACTTTGGCCCGCAGGTTGAAGACTCCGGGAAGTTGAAGGTCGGCCGCTGCCGCCGGGACATCGTCTTCTCCGAGGGGCAGGTTACCCCGAGCCGCTGAGCTGGCCGAGGCCTTCGACTCGGAGACCTCGTCGAGTCATCCCACATGAGATTGAACTATGTACACGTGGCAAATCATCTGCTCTCCAAGTCAGCTAATGGGCTCTCTTTCTGATATTTAGCTGGCCGGGCCAGAACCCCTAACGGTTGACCGGTGTTGGGCCGATGAGGCCAGGGGTGTGGTCGCTTGGGGACAGGCCCATTGGGCCTGTTAGTCGTAATTTCGCATCAAGTGGGTGGGCGAATGGACGCCAACCGCCGTTGACGGGGATACCTTTCTGTTTTGATCTTCCGCCGCTGCTTTAGGAGACGACCCATGGCCAGTCAACCTTCATCCGACGGCTGCGGGCGACTGGCGGCTCCCTCGTAGGAAACTTTAAATAAAACCCCAAAAAAATCGCCTTGAGAGAAGGTCACCCAAAAGATCTGCGCAGGGAAATCCCCTCCCCCTCAATATTTCAGATAATTTGAAATATGCACCGGCTTCTAGGGCTACAAGTAGACCTTGTAGAGGGTATTTCGTAAACTAACATTATTAATTGTGGGTTTCTGCAAACGGCAAGCGAATTCCGTCTCGTCATTCCAGATCGGTAATTCCTACTCTCACGGAGAGCAGAAGGTGGGGAGGAGGAGCGGTGGTGGGAGTCGTTAGGTTCTCTCTCTAGTTCTCTCCCTCTCTCTCTCTCTCTCTCTCTCTCTCTCTCTCTCTCTAGCTAGTTTTCTCTTTCTTCCGTCTGTCCTTCCTTTTTCCCTTCCCAGCACGCCAGAAGAGGAGGGGCGCAGCAAGGACAGGACTCCACGCAGCGAGAGGGGAGCGGTGATTGGGTTGGATTCGTGGGGGAGGGCGCCGGAGAAGGTTAGCTTCCTGCTTCATCTCATCCGGAATCTGCTTTTTCCCTGCTTCTAGGGCTTGTGACTAGGCCCACCTTGGCCTTTATGTGCGTCTGAACTTTTCTTTCTATCGGTGGCGAGTTTCCTTGGAGATGATGTGGCGTATGGTGCTTTGACTGCTTGTGCCGATCATCTCTGAGCGGTGTTCTTTCGGGTGCGGCCATTTCGGGCTTCCTCTTTCATGGCCTCCTCTTCGCTCCACTCCTGATGCTGCTTGCATCCACCGATAGGGAGTCCAGGTGTGCGGCCGAAGGATGCCTATTTTGCTTCTGTCGCCAACCTTTCAGGCCGCTTAGTTCTTCCCTCTTTCGTCCACCTTCATCCTATTTTTCTCCCAAGTTTTCTGCCTCCCGGCGGGCCTTCCTTTTGCAATAATCTCAGGCACCATAATCAGTTCTGTTCAGCTCAGCTGAGAATTTCGATTCCGATTTCGTGAGTTAGCGCTCCATATCGCTCGCTAGTCGTCTATATACCGCCAGGCATCTTGTTACTGCCAGTCTTTGGTGCCCTCTTCTGTGTGGTGCGTTTCTTCCCTAGGATTCTATACCCAGCCATGTGGATCCAGTGCTCATCAGCTTTTTGCGGGGAGGTTATTCGATTACCTTTTGTATGCATCGGTTGCCCTACTCTGTGGACTCATTAACTGAAGATCGGCTCCGATTATGCATGCAATTTTTTTACGCGTATTTCTGTTCTACCTGGCTTACCAATGTTTCTCTATTGAACGACGTCCCCAGACTATCTCTTAATGAACCGAAAACCTCGAATTTTCTGCTGTTTCCACCCACCCACCCACCCACTCCTCCTTTTGATCCGCAGGATGATTCTACGGTCAAAATTGAGGAGTGAAGGGGACTTCTCATATCCCATCTTTTTTTTTCTGAAATTCCACAAAAATCGGGATATATATGTGTGAAAAAGAGGAAATAACTCTGCTGCTGGAGATTTTTTGATAAATTGTGCAAATATAGATCAGGAGGATTAAACCACACATTAACAATGTCTTTTGGAGGCAGTTTAGTTCAGACTGTAGCTGCTTTAGGTCATCAATGGCGAGATGAAACATAGTTCCTTGTGTTTGCCTCTCGTGTCTGATGGGGCGTGCTCATTTCTTCGATCTGCCTGCAGGTTTCACACCATCCGTTCTTTCTGCGGCTAGTTTCCTTCTGGAGCGATGCTGATGTAGAGGAGGTCTCCATGGTGCCGGGGGCTTGCCACCAGCGACAGCCGCAGGTCAACTCCGCGATGGACTTGGGGCTGAGTTTCTGCAACTGGGAGGATGTGATCTGCCCGATCTGCCTGGATTTCCCTCACAACGGGGTCCTCCTCCGGTGCTCCTCCTACGACAAGGGATGCCGCCCGTTCATGTGCGACACAGGCCACACGCACTCGAACTGCCTCGAGCGCTTCAAGGCCGCCAATGGGCTGCTGCCCCGGGCCGGTTCGTGGGACCAAGACTGCAAGCCAAAGTGCCCACTTTGCCGAGGGGAGGTGACCGGCTGGGTCGTTGTGGAGGAGGCCCGTACACAGCTCAATGGTAAGCAGCGGTGCTGTGAGGAGAGGCACTGCTCCTTTGTGGGGGACTACTTTGGCCTGCAGGAGCACGCCCGGGTGGTTCACCCACACTCGCGGCCGTCGGAGATTGACCCCGCTCGGAAGATTGACTGGGAGCACTTCCAGCAGTCCTCTGAGATCATTGACGTGATCAGCACCATCCACTCGGAGGTCCCTCATGGGGTTGTGCTTGGGGACTATGTTATTGAGTACGGGGACGACGACACTGGCGATGATGAGTATGAGGACTTTCCAGGGGACGACGGCAACTGGTGGACGTCTTGCATCCTGTATCAGGTCTTTGAAAACTTCCGGGCCTCGAGGAACCGGCGGAGGGCCCGGGTGGCGGAGTCCCGGAGGGGGCAGCATCGGGGTGGCTATGATGTCTCCATGGCCGACGAGGGCTCCTCCTCCTCCGTGGATACAGTTGACTTCAGGTTTGACGAGACCGATGACGAGTTGACCGGGACAAACGCTGTTGCTATCCAATCCAGGGGAGGCTCGAGCCACAGCAGGTTAGTGAGTGGTCCTTGATCTGACAGTCTTTTATACTTCTCTGCTTCTTCATTCTGTGTTTGCTAGAGATGCTGGGTCTTCCAATTTAAGACCAATTGGCCGTGAACTGAGCAGGCCCATGCTGATAATCCTAGATTTTTTTTTCGATCCTACCGTGGATTACCAAATTCGCTTACTGTTCTTTATTCGTTAATTCTGCCATTTCAAGACCATTGCCTGACGACCAATTCTCTCTCTCTCTCTCTCTCTCTCTCTCTCTCTCTTTCACACATAAACACACAAACACATTTCAAGACATTAGAAAGTCAACGAATTTATGAAGAGTTCCATATTTCTGAGATTTCCGCACTCTGATTAAGCTTTTTAATCAATTGCTACGGAGAGATTACCGACCTAAATTTATCAACCCGGTGGTCCATTTCTTTGTCTGGTTTCTCTTTTAGCTTCTGCTTCTCGCCATGTTAGCTTCTGCTTCTCGCCATGTTCTTCATCCCTCTTCTTCTCACCCTCCCGACCTTGTGCCAATGCAGTTCTAGGAGGCGCCGGTCCCGGTTCCGTGATCACTAGGTACACAGGGCTGCTCTTCTCTCTCTCTCTCTCTCTCTCTCTCTCTCTCTCCACCCTCTCAGCCCCGGCCATCTGTTTTCTGGGTTGCGTCGCTCTGTAAATACTGTTTCATCCTCTTTACTTTCTCTTGAATTTCCCCTTCTAAATGATGATGATGATGATGATGATGATGGTGATGGTGGCGGTGGTGGTTGTGATGATGATAAGGTGGCGGAGAAGAATAAGAGCGGATCCGAAATTGGCCGTCATTGGAGTAACAAGATAAGATTTCCCATTTTTTCTCTCAATTTTGTTCGAACATGTCTTCTGTCCACCGCTCAAGTTTTGTGGGTCGGTTTAGCCCTATCCGAGTCAACGTATGAGAGAGAGAGAGAGAGAGAGGGAGAGAGAGGGAGAGAGAGAGAGAGAGGGAGGGAGAGAGAGATACAATTCTTTATTGGGTATGTTTTTATTTTAGAGTTTATTCCATTCCGAGGAATGTCGACATCTAGGTGGGACCGGTGAGGTGGATGGGTGCTGGGGGTAGGCGCTCTGGGCCGCCTATCTTGGTGTCGCATCAGTGGACATATGGGCCTTCTAGTCGAGCATAGTTGCCTCTAATGGGCTGGGCCCAGGCTTTTTGTCTGACGACTCAGTTTATTACAGATGGCGATCATGTGGGCCCCGCGTGGGGCCTACCGCGTACAATACAAAGATATTAACTTCTTAACCGAGGAGTAATTACTTGGTTCGGTACGCAGGAGAACAGCTGCCCGGGCTACGGAAGATCCAGCGACTGTCAGTGTGGGGGTGGGTGAAATCCCGCACAAGGTAATCACAGAGGGAGAGAGAGGGAGAGAGAGAGAGAGAGAGAGTCTGAGTTGAGCTTCATGCATTAATCCAAAGGGAGAGTGGGAGCACACGTCAACGGGGCAGATAATTATACATTAAACCCCAGCAAATTGCCCACATGATTCCAAGCCCCGAGATCATATACACAATTAAGACAACAGCTGGGGCCAACGAATATTAATATATATATATATATAAATAAAGACAAAGACGGGCATCTACCTCTACCCTTCAAGCCAAAGCCCAAGGCAGTTGACTTTCAGAGGGGCGAAGGAGTTAACGGCAGCCGTTCATCAGACGCCCTCAGGCCTCCTTGGCAGGCGTGCTGCAGCATCCGCTGAAATCAAGAACACGCCCGTCCTCCTGGAGGGCAAGACCTCAACGGGTTACGAACACAACCAATCAATGGAAGATATCTGGACATTCAGATGATATGATATGGATCGATGAGACCACCGAGATCGATGGCACTCCCAATGTATTATTCAAAGACTCCGCTACTGCCGCAGAAGGTGATGGATGATACGACGATTCAAGCCATGGCAGGGAGAACTGAACTGAACTGAACTGAACTTACCGAGATGTCTCGTGGCAGGGAGCAAGGAGTCTCTTGTTCACTGCCAGCGGTCTGTTCTCTTCTGCTCAGTTCTCCCTCGCGCTGTGCGGCCGAAGGCACTTGAATGCTCCCACGCGGCGATACTCCGTGGGCTTTGGCCGACGCGGCAGCATTAGGCTCATTTAGCATCCGCATCAGGTCTACAGCGTCAAGGGCTCGATCGCGAGGGCTCATGAAGCATCCATATCTCTGTAAGAGAATCGGAATCAGATATGGGGGTGGTCAACGCAGATTAAGATACTCAGAATAACAGTTAATTGGTATTTTTTTAACCAGTTAATTGGAACTTGCTAGTTAAAAAAGTCAAGGAGCGATATCTTTTGCCCGAATTTGTAGGAAAGTCAACAGGTGAATGAAAAAGAAGAAGAAAAAAAAAGTACATAGTTCACCTACCTCAAATTTTGATCCAGGGAGGAGTGTGGTCATGAACCAGGGTGACTTCCATGCCGAAGGAGAGTCAATCCCACGTTTTATGCCAGGTGTACTCATAAATCTGAGAAAAAGTAAGGGGAAGATATTTTCAATAGGAATAGGAATTGAAACGGAATTTATATTTTTTTGATTTTATGAAGGTGATTTAATCAAATCTTCATCTGAAATCAGGCATAGTTTTTCGATATTTCTGAGAATTTGATACTATAATTGGTTGAGATACAGTAAGTCAACGAGTGACAGCACAAAAGAAAATTGAGCCAAGACAGACATAAAACGGTAAATGCATGCATGTTGATCTGGGTGGATTTTATCCGTCCTACTTTCTATAAACACCAATCAGATCTTCTGCAATTGCCATCTTAGATGGAACCTCTAGATAAAGAAGAGTAGAACATGTAGAAAGACAGATGATGACAATGAAGATAGATCTAATTCAAGTCAATGATCGGATAGCTTGAAGCGTTATAGACGCGAGTATCTACAATGTATAGAACTAGCGAAATGACTGCGGCACCCACATCCCAAAGGGTTGATGAGCAACTCTTCCTCATTCTGATGCATAGAAGCTCTTTCAGATAATTAAGAAATTAATTGCATAACTATAGTATTTAAATAACGCAATGACTGGTGCGAAGGGAACCGTTCTTACATGTCTACGTTTTCATCACAAGACTGAAAGAATTGCTTGTCATTGATACTGTGGTCAACAAGTATCCCTCCCTGCAAAAAGAGAAAAAATTACCGAGGCAACTAAAAATGCAACGCAACCCAACAAAAGGCACAAGGAAAAAAAAAAAAAACCTAGGAATTTAACTCTATTTTTTTAAAAAAAGAAGCACGGAAATATACTTCCTAAAGTATTATGCAGTAATCGTATCGTGTTTGTAGGGTAGCAGAGAGTGTTTATCCATCCCACATCAAATTCAAGATGGATTAGGGCAATTCTCTTTCCTACCTAGGCTTCAGATGAGAAAGGTAAAAATTTTAGAAGATGAAAATTATTTGGAGAATGCATCTGCGAGTTCAAAGATTTGGTGATCGGTAGACACCAACCTCTAAGTAAACAACAAAAGCCTTAATAAACATGTCCACACAATCTGCTGCGTAGCAATCGCGTAACCATCATTTGATGTGCTGCTGGTTTGTACATTCCGCAGATATTATTCATCACAGACCTTCAGATTTTCTTTGAGTGCTTGTTGATGTGTCAATCAGGAAACTTTTACATATTTTTTTGTAAAGATACTTTTCTACCATGTTTTTTTTTCTTACACGCTTGACTTCGTCAGTTAATTGGCACGACAGTACTACTATCTTTGGAACACCTCAGCTGTCCCCCACCTGCATGACATTCAGGCTAATACTCGTCTGAAATGATGAAAAGGTTGGTGGAATATGATTCAATGATGTGTTGAAATTATGAATTAGAACCAGTTGAATGAATTCTCCTTTGTACGGCTTTGCAAAAGAAAATGCCCAACCTTCGATATTACCGGTCTAAAATCGTCCAAAAAACATGAGACCCAATTCCCGACAAAAGACCAGTCGGACATGATGAAAAAGTCGGTAGAATATCATTCATTAATTAGAAACAGCTAACTGGATCTAATTTGTTTGGTTCTGAAAAAAAAAAAAATGCCCTTGTTTTGATACTTCCAAATTAAAATGGAGAAACTAGCGGGAGTAAATGGAACTCACAGTGTCTGATCCTGTGTCAACATTAATGCCCTTTCGTCCATCAAGATCATGTCCAACTGGTTCTTTTTTGTGTTCGTCTTTGTTGGTTATCATGCCAATAGTGCCTAAAACTTGGCTTCCATCTTTTCCACCGCTGTCAACCAGATTTTTCTTTTTGTCTGGAAAAGCAACAAGGTTATTCTTCTGATAACAAGGGGAGGAAAGCATTGTCCCTGAGGTGGATGAAAAAGAGGCTACAGAAGATCCATTCTCATCAGATATAACATCCACTTGAAAATACCCATTTTCCTTCACAGAGGATGTTCCCAGTTCGTGATGTGACTCTTTTCCAGATTTTTTGTTGTTCCTTTGTTTGTGAAGAGGTGATAACAATTCACGCTGTCTTTTCTTCATTATTGATGGAGTATATAAGAAGCTTTTCGCTGCATTCTTGACGACCGCATCAGGACTATCATCACTGGAAGGTGAATCCCATAACCTGTAAGCAGCTAAACAGCTCGTGGAGGGTGTCATTATTTGCCGAACTCCAAGTGGGCTGTAAGACTGCAGCTCATGACAAGACGATATGAGATCACAGCTGACAAAAGGAACTTCCTGTTTTGGAAATCGTGGATGTTCATTGAATAAAGCTCCTGAATGTTGGTCTTCTCTTGGAGTATATTGTTTCTCACCAGAGGAAGAGCAGAATCCATTGACATCTTGGGATGAAACAGAAATAACTTTCATCGTAGTTATGGTGGCATCCACCTCACCTTCACAATTTTCAGCGCATGAATATTTCTGAATAAAACCACAAGGAATGACCGCCCCCCTGGTATGCGAGAAATCATCATCTGAGTTTACAAAGGCATCTGCTTCCGGAGATTTGTCACCATCCACAAGGTCATTTGCGGATGCCTCTCTTCCACTAATGGGCTGAATAATAGTCATAGGGACTTCAGAAGGAATACTCTGAGAACAAGGAATGGACAACATATCCAATGAGCTTACAAGATTACAGAGCCCATCATAAGTTCCACAGCTCTGATCATCAAATTGGCAATTTCTGGAATCTTCAGGGCAGTTGAGACAAATGTCATTTGAACCAGAGCAAGAAGCCACCATAGAAGATGCTAGATGGCTGCTAGTCTCAACAAGATTCTTATTCTGGCAGTCAACCTCAAAAGTCAGTTGGTCCTGACTGTCACAAATGTCGGAATCCTTTTCAAGGTAAATGGATGTATCAAATACTGAATCTAGAAATGATACGGTATTGCTGTATTGATGTGTTTCACCAAACTGTAGTGCATATAGTTTCAATGTTCTTGAAAATCTTGGTGATACCTCCGCTTCTTGTCCAGTAGAGATGCTGGAAATATCATGTGAACCGCTTTGATCAGGGATATGTCTAGTGATACAGGAATCAGGTAAAAAATCTTCAGCTGAAAAATCCCCCACCATACTAGTTCTGTATTGCATGTCTCGAGCACTTGCAGAAGCATAATATTTCTTGTAGCTTAAAGCTGAATGAGGATTTTCTACCTTTATCTCACAAGTATCCTCTCCCACTCTATTCTGTCCATCTGTAAATTTTGGAGTTTCTGCAGTTTCTTCAGAGTCCAATAAGCCACACCCGAGGTGAGCTGAACGTTCACTGCATTCTGATGCTTCTGCAGATTCTACCCCGTCATTGAGAGCCTCTTCACTACAGCCCTCTTCATTCTTTGCAGAAGAAGATGGCACACTCTCATTTGAGCATTCCACTTGAGACAGATGTTGAAACTCTCCAAGTAAACCTGATGCAATGTATGACTCCATCTTCCTTTTGACAGAGCTATTCCAGTGATTTTTTATAGCATTGTCTGTCCTGAGATACACAAAACGTATTTTTTAGAAGATATTAATGAGAGCTTTTAGATTGCATAGCAATCATTTCATGCTGATGAGAACAACAAACAGAGAATGTAAACGTAAGTTAAAAAAAGTCTAAGAACACTCACCTATTCATTATCAAAGTGAAAAAACGCTATAATTTTGGCAAAACACTTTGAATGACGAAACACATAAGAGAACTAGAGAGGACACGTAAATGATTTCTCTTACCTGCCAGGCAAAAATTTTGTTAACTCTGCCCACTTGTTTCCATAAATTTGGTGAGCACGGATCAATGATAACTCTTCTTCCTGGCTCCATGCCTCCTTGTTTATTGCAGGGTTTAGATGATTATGCCACCTGAAACATTTTTATCTTTCTACATAAGTAATGTATACTTCCAAAACACAATGGCTCATGAAATATAAAGGTAACAAGAAAAGGAAGGTCACGTGTCTTAAAAACTATTATAAATCAATGATTACATAAATGGACAGTAGATAACATACATAAATAAATAATCAAGAGTGATGAGGAAACTAGAAAAAAAAAGTTTGGAGAGATTTCTACATGATGATTTGTCACTTATCACAAGAATTTTGCAAGTTGTTAGAAGTATCCCCAAAACAATGCATCAGGTTACAAGACAAAGAACAAAACATGCATAATACAAAAGGGAAAAAGAACAACTAAACAACCTAAGAACACAGGGATGAAAGACATACAAAAAACAATGGCAGCTGATACACAATCAGCTTTACCTCTGTCAACATGCGTACAAAATTCTTACCCTAATACAGGGGTCGGCATCTGACACAAAAGTACCAAGACTTGCATGCAAAACACAAGGTGAAAACAAGGCTTGTGATTGGTAAGACAAACAAGAGCTCAAGAATCAACACACGGACGCTTGTAGAGTCAGTCCCATTGTGTTTGTTAGACACAAGGGTTGACACTTGAAAAGCTGCTAAGAAAAGTTTACCTGAAATTGCAATGGGAAAAAGAAAAAAAAACAGTAATCATTTAGCCATTGAGGGTAGTCTTTACAATGGATATTGCAGTCTGAGATGTCCAAGGACTTCCACAGATTTACGCACCAAATTTTTCGGGCATACTTTTTAAAACTACAATGAGTTCAAAGTGCTCTCATCTTAAGATTTAAGCGAACCTTGAAAACTTTTCCAATGTTGGCCCATTAGACTTAACCTGTGCCTTGATTCCAGTGGTGAAATCCATTAGTAAAAGAGAAATATAACCTTCTGTTGATGTTGTATCTAGTGAGCAAACCCAGTGACAATGGTTATGCATGGCTCTTTAGAGGCCGAAAAATACTAGAGGCTCTTTATAAAGGTTTTAATACTCAATGGTCTAAGTCCATACAAATATGCCTAATAATACTCAAAAGATGAGCTTTGTCGAAATAATTGGCAATGGGGTAATATCACAAAATATTTACAAATGAACTTCATCTTATTAACTCTCAACTAGGCTTCATTTCAAACTATTTGTCAATTAGGCTTTATTCTATGAGTTCTCAATTAAGCTTTGTCTTACAAAGTTGTCAAATCAGTTTTACCTCATGAACCCTCAAATAGGTTTTATTTAATAACTTGCGTCAAGTGGGCTTTACTCAATGTATTATCAGATGAGCTGTATCCCAAAAAGTTGTCAAATGAATTTTCTCTTATACCCTGTCCAATGAGGCTGGCCTTAAAAAGTGGTTAAATGAACATTCTCAGACGTTTTCAGAAAGATTATCTCACAAATTCTCAAATAGGCTTCATCCAACAAACTTTTGATTAGGTTAGTCTTCAACACATATCTCAATTTGCACTTGATTCATAATCCTTTTATCTGTGGTACATTTTTACAACATGTAATCAGGGGTGTAGACCTCTGTCAAGAGGATGTAATGAACACCAACTAAAATTGGAGAGGATAATCCAAATACAAGCAAACAAAAAGAGATCAATAAAAAATCAGCAATAATAATAATAATAATAAATTATCCCAATTTCGTCAAGATGGCAGAGGACTAGCCACCTTTTAGCCAAAATCCAAATATATTTGTCATGGCTTATACTCAGATATGCCCTGAAAACAGGCTATATACGTATGAAGGACGGGCCTACTTGTAAGCATATTAGCATAAGGGAATGGATGGGCTAAATTACAACCAATAACAATTAGGTTCAGTTCTGTTTATAATTTATTACTCTTGACATCAAACCCATTGAATTTCTTTAGGGGTTAACACATTACTACAACTATCGTTGTCAATCATCAAGCAATCAATCTACCAAGACCCCCACATTTTGCCACTCGTGTGCCCCCGTGTCACTACATTTATATCCCTAATGATTCACACTTACAAGCCTACTTCATAGGCGTGAGGCCATGAGGAAGCCGAATAGATTAAGATTTTCTCGACAAATAACGCGAGATGGAGTGATCTCATTGGGGTAGAGAAGAGAATTGATGGCAAGGCAGAAGGGGCAGAGCTATTTATGAGTTAAGGAAATCTGATATATATGAGGGAGAGACGGAATGAATGTGAAGGGGGGGGTGGGGGGTGTGGGAGAGAGAGAGAGAGAGAGAGAGAGAGAGAGGGAGAGGGAGAGAGAGAGGAGGACGAGGACAATAGAACCAGATTGACTCCCTAGAACGAGGACAATAGAACCAGAATGGAGGGGAGATAGAGAGAGATGGGAGGATGCCGCAATCTGGAGTATCTAGATAGGTTACAGGTTGACGATCTTTCAGGTCTGACCATATCCCTATTCAAACACAACTTGAATCACGCCTAGAAACCTGTATGGATTACTATTGAAGTCCAATCCAAGTAAAAACCTAGGGCAAGCCGAGTGTTGGGCTTACATCTCTCATTGATACCAATAATTAATTTATTATTTTGGGTACTTTTCAACGATAGTATTTGCATTCTCCCTTGATCTATTCACCGTTAAATGAATTTTAGTATAACTCACATCAAAATTTGATTCAATATCAAGGGTAATAGCCAAACCCACAACGAAGGATGTAAGTACTGAATCAGCGATGACATGTCAACGATGGGCAGGCAATATCCTAATGGGGGCTGTGAAGGGATGTACAAAGAAGAAGTTAATGTACATTATGTTCATCCCCCTATCTTAGTTATAGTCTAAAAAGGTATCTTTAAAGAGATGAAACATATGAACTACAAATAAAACTAGTGGCACCTTTCTCGGCATTGCTTTCCAATGCGTCCAGGTAAAGCTTGTGCAATGGTAGACCACTTTTTAGGCCCATGTTTATTAACCATTTCAATGATCATATTATCTTCCTGCAAACGCAGAAACAAAAAAATAATGTTCAACTCAATTAAGTTAAAGAATAGAGAAAGCATGCACCAAAGTGATCAGCCAGTTGCATTAAATATCTTACCTCTTTTGACCAAGGTCCTTTAACAAGCTCTGGGTTTAAAACTTTCTGCCATCTATGCAAGCATTGAACATCAGTTCGATCTTTAAAGCATTCAGCTACAAGATAAACGAGATAAACCATTAAATTTTATAGTTGATTACAAAAAATGTAAAATACATCATCAGTTCAAATTGAAAACCTCTGAATCAATTGTCTTTAACATTCTGTAGCGACTAAATAGAGAATCGAGATATGTTGATTCGAAAAAAAATGGAAATTGTGTTAATAAAAAAGGGACGCGATTAATAAATTAGCTAACAGATACTGTTGCCCAGATGGCAGTAAAAGGTAGAGATGTTTGAAGACACGAGCTGATGATACACTGCCCACAGTTTTAAGTAAAGAGAAAAGGAATGTAGACGAGTACACATTTTCATTTTTGGACTACCTTTTGATACAAAGTTGCTTGCATAACAAAGTTCTTATTGCGGTTGATTGAAAGCAAGATTTGAAGATAAGATAGGATTCAAAGTGGTATGGTGGTAGAGCCATTATGAAATCCATTTTTTGCAACACAAACTACTAGTAGGGTAAACTGTCTTGAGGAAGGATTTTTTTAAAAAAACAAGTTAACATTTACCGTGGTTTATGCCAGGCATTACACCTATTCCCATTGAAGACATTTTTTCATTTCACACTTGAGATTTGAGAAAAACCAATAATATGTGTGACCAAACGCTCTTATTTTTAAAAGTCAATAAACTTCAAAATCATCGAATAATTAACACTCCCATTGATTTTATCCTTCCAGTAAGAAGAAAAAATATCGGTGTAAAATACTCAAAGCCTGTTATCTGCCAAAAACCATCCTGCACATGCTGGATGATCACTCATCTGATTTCCTTTCCCCCAGCCTATTCTTTGAAGGTCACCTTCATGCCGATTGCCCTGTGGAACCTGCCATCGATCATGTACCCTGTGTGACGACGGGAGGGCTGCTGTAATGAAGGGCAGCATGTCTCCGCTTCTCAAAGGTGCCAAGCGTGCTGAGCTTTTGATGAATCAGCTTCTCCACATGTTCCTCCTATTCCTGCTTCTGATGCATCGTGTGGACAGAAAGCTTCCTCTGCTGGTGAAAATGCACCATCTGCAGAAGACATTTACCTCCGGCAAACAGAGTGTGGACACAAATCATTTCATGGAGTCTTTGTCCACGTGCCCCTGCTTGGTGCCACACCTGAGAGCCTACTGCCATGCTAGACAAATCTAAACTAGGGGTATCTCTCCTTTGAGGTAGGCAACTGCTCCTGCCAAAATACTCCCACGGTTGTGTTGTACGCCCCAAATGCTCCAGGCTCCTCCTGTACTCCAGTTCAGGTCTGATATGTCCCACTCTGGCTTCAGTGTCAGCCTCTATCCAGTGCAGAAGGTTAAATCTTTGGTGTTACTGCTCTGGCTTCAACGATGCCTTCTACTGCACTGGATTAAACTTCTGGTGTTACTGGCCCAAGTTCTATATCAGCTCCGTCCACACCAGCCTAAGTCATTACTACTCTGACATCAATATGGTCTTATACTGTACTAGCTTCAAATTTGGTATTTGCGCCAGCTACTGGCATCTACTGTTCCAACTCCAATTTCGACTTAAGCTCTGGCATTTATTTCTTTTCTGGTTTGTTATTTACCAAGGAATGGTTTTTCATATCATATGTAACCAGCTTGAGTAAAAGTTGAGCAGGAGTGCTTGGGAGTCTATTAGAATATAGACATAACAGGTTTCCCATCATTTTGCTATGGAGTCATATAGGATATCGGTCCATTGGGCCAAAGCAAATTGTGTCATATAAGGTAATGCCTACCCTCCAATCTACATATAAACAGCCAAGGAGGCGTCTATTAATTCAAACCTTAGTATTCTTCTCCTATTTTGATGCTTACTTATTTTCTTTTTGCCTTGTATCTGTTTACAAACGTAGAAGAGAATGAAGTACAAACAACTATTGTTGGATCAAGCCAAGAGAATTTTGCAACAAAAGAAGGTTGTTCACCTAACATAATTTCAAACCATGCTCATTTTTTCTTTCTACATCTATTTTATGCCAACTCCATACTGATGAGGCTATCAGTTGAACATCACCTCAACTTTCCGTTTTTTTCACTATTAAGTTGATGCTGATATAAGAGTACGATTGTGTGTACTAAGATGCAGCAGGCCATGACATGACTTTCATGGATCCAATTGATGAGAAGTGCAGGTATTTTGACTAGATCTTTCTGCATGAAAAGGATATTGTTGGGAATTGATCTTGATTGAGATTCTTGCAACTTGGAGAATGAAAGGAATTTATCTTCACAATCCTCCTCTTCTAGGAAGATGAATCAGTCACCACTTCTTGGAGCAAAGTTTCCACAATCCCAAAAGCTCACATCAATTATCTTGGTTTCTCGCTTAAGTACAGGTTACATGAGTTAATGGGCCAGGCCCATTACATTAAACTTTAAGTGGATCCGTTAGTAGTCTAATGGATCCACTTAACATAGGGAATGACAGAGAAGGATGAAAATACAGTGAAAAGAAACAGATAGAAAGGAAAAACAATCCTAGAGAGTTCAACACCCCATCTCAAGTTGGGTATGGATGTTTTCTATGCCCAACTTGGACACCATCCTTTGAAATATTGGTCTTGTAAGTCCCTTTGTGAATATGTCAGCAACCTGTTCTGATGTTCCAACATATATCAGATCTACATCTCCTGTTTCTACATTTTCTTTGATAAAATGTCGATCCACTTCAATATGTTTAGTCTTGTCATGTTGTACAGGATTTCGAGCAATAGCTATTGCCGACTTGTTGTCACATAATTATTTCACATGATTTGATTGGTTGTCTCAATTATAAGCATTCACATATCCCTTGGGCCAATGCCCTGAATCCTGTTTCAGTACTAGATCGTGCAACTGCTTGTTGCTTCTTGCTTCTCCTGGTCACAAGATTTCCACAAACAAATGTAAAATAGGCCAATCTTGATCTGCAATCTATAACAGATCCTGCATAATCAGCATCGGTGCAGATTTCAACAGATTGATTACCTCCTTTTTTGAATAAAATACCCTGTCCTGTTGTTGTCTTCAGATATGCCAACACTCGATATGCTGTCTGTAGGTGCATCTCCCTTGGCTCATTCATATGCTGAGTACATTTACTGCAAATGTTATATCCGGACAGGTATGATTTAGATATATCAATCTCCCAATCAACCGCTGACATGAGCTTTTGTCCACCTGATCAGAATCTTTACCTTCTCCCGAACTTAAGTTGGGATCAATTGGAGTGTCAACGGGTTTACTCTCTAATTTTCCAGTCTCTTGAAGTAAATCAAGAATATACTTGTGGTGTGAAAGAAATACACCTTCTTTTGAATACACAACCTCAATTCCCAAAAAATATTTTAACCTTCCTAAGGATTTGATATCAAATTCCCTAGATAGATTTTGGCCAAGGCATTTAATCTACTCAGTATCATCTCATGTTATGATGATATCATCTACATACACAACTAAGGCTGTGACCTTGTTTTGGTCACCATGTTTAATGAAGAGAGTGTGATCCCCATTGCTTTGTATGTATCCAAATCCGTTCATAACTTGAGTGAATCTCCCAAACCAAGCTGGGGGTGACTGTTTTAAGCCATATAGAGATTTCTTCAACCTGCAAACAACATTATTCTGACGGGTAAATGTGTAACCTGGAGTTATATTCATGTATACTTCTTCCTCCAAATTTCCATGAAGAAGTGCATTCTTCACATCAAACTGATGCATTTCCCATCCTAGATTTACTGCCAATGCTATAAGTATCCGGATGGTATTCAGCTTTGCAACAGGAGCAAACATCTCAAAATAATCAATTCCATAGGATTGTGAATAACCTTTAGCTACCAGCCTTGGTTTGTATCTTTCCAATGTTCCGTCAGCTTTATACTTAGGAGTATATACCCACTTGCAGCCAACCACTTTTTTCCCTAAAGGCAAAAGGACTAAGTCCCATGTACAATTCTTCTCTAGTGCATCAATCTCTTCATCTATGGCATGACTCAATTCTTTGTGTGACAGGGCCTCTTCTATTGTCTTGGGGATAACAATTGTCTTCAAGTTCATGAGAAAAGCCTTGTATGATGGAGTTAACTTATTATACAATAGGTAGTTGACCATAGGATAGAGTGATTTATTTATACAACTTCTCTTTCCTTTGTGTAACGCAATGGACCAATCTAGTTCCTCCTCATCAATAGCTTTAGTGAACTGATGATCCTCTTCTTGATCAGTATTATAAATTTGAGATGTGTCTCTTGTACTTGGACTAGTTTGTTCTGCTGGTTATCTCTACAATGCAGGTAAATCATTCATCTCACCTGGTATATTTTGTGTCTCCACTCTAGGTCGTCTCCTATACACTTATATTTCTTTGATTCTAGGAACAGGTGTCTCCTGAATCACGAGTCCATTTGTGTCCTATAACTCAGTGGCAGCAATCAAGTTCTAACTTCTGTGGATTTTTCACCCCATAATATGGTTCCAACTCATTAAAAGTCACACTTGCTGCGATGAAGAGTTTTTTAAAAGCAGGATTATAACACTTATAACCTTTTTGTGTAGTTGAGTACCTAACAAATATGCACTTTATAGATTGTGGATCAAGTTTTCCCACTATGCCTTGAGCATGAACATAAATAGTACATCCAAGTACCTTTGGACGAAGATGAGTCTTTAGTTTCACATGAGGATAGAATTTACTCAACAGTTCCATAGGACTTTGATATGCATGTGTTTTTGCTGGGATCTGATTAATAAGATGAGTACTAGTGAGGACAGCTTCACCCCAATATTGCCTCGGAACCTTTTGTTGAAACAAAAGAGCTCTAATTGTATCCAGTAATTGTCTAATTTTTCTCTCAGCCACCCCATTTTGTTAGGGTGTATTGACACAAGATGATTCATGAATTATCCCTTTCTAATCAAAGTAAGAGGATACAGCCGAATTGAAATAGTCCCTAGCATTATCTGATCTGAACCTCTTGAGAACAGTTCCCAATTGATTATAGATCATTTCACAAAAAGATTTCACCACTTGGGTGACATCTGATTTTGATTTTAGGAGGTAAACTCAAGTAAACCTAGTACAATCATCAACAAATAAGATAAACCACTTGCATCCAGACAAGCTAGTCATAGGCGCTGGCCCCCAAATATCACTGTGTATACGATATAAAGGGATTGTACTATGTTCACCAGCATTTCCAAATGAGGAACATTTGTGTTTGGCCAATTGACAAGCATCACACACTAAAGTTTTTGCATCAACACCTTCAAAGATAAGAAGGAAACCATGGTTTTTAGGAGATCAAAAGAAAGATGTCTAACACGACAGTGTTGTAACAGTATACTATTCTTTTTGTGTTCACTAACTCCACTCCAAGGTGACTGCTGTATAGAAAGAGTTGCACAATCATCCTCTTCCCAGTAGAGCAAGCCTCCTCCTTCCTTAACATGTCCAATCTTCAGCCCTGAGACCTTGTCACACAATGAATATCCATAGTCCTAAAAAATGAAACGACAATTAATATCTTTAACAAGTTTCTGCAGTGAAATCAAATGAGCCTTTAGTATAGGCACATCTAAAACATTCCTTAAAGTGCCTAAATGATTTATTTTCAAGTTCCCAATCCCTTCAACAAATAGAATCTCACCAACAGCAGTAATACTTTTCTCTGCCCATCACATTTCGTATAATCAACAAATTTGCACATATTTGAGGTCATATGGTCTGTAGTGTCAGAGCCAAGTATCCAAGACAATTTAGAAAAACTGTTGAATGCATATGATTTTGAGAAAAGTTTACTCTCACCTGACTGAACCAAGAACGTAGAGCTCAGCATATTCTTGAGTTTCTCTACTTCCTCCCTCAGTCTTTCAATTTCATCACCCTTCTGCTGATTACTAGGATTGGGACGTTCCTTCATTGTAGATTGACCTTCTATAGTCTCTACTGGTTGAGAAGTAGCCACATACACCCTCCCCTGTTGAGGTGGTCGTCCATGTAGCTTCCACCAGTTTTCTCTTGTATGCCACTTCTTCTTGCAATATGAACACCGAAGTTTTTCTTTGTTATCCCACTTCTAGTGTCTTCCTTGTGATTGAGTTTTGATTTTCCTCCTTTTTCTCTAATTGATTCCCCTTATCTTGTTTGCTGAAGGTGAAGGCTGTTGACTCATTCTTCCCAATATTAATTAAGCTTAATCTGCTCTCCTCTTCCATAACAATCTGGATAGCTTCATCCAAATCAGGTACCGTCTCATGATGGAGAATTTGACCCTTGAAACTTTCATATTTAGAGTTCGGTCCCATTAGAAATGTATACATTCTGTGTTTCAATGTATACATGAGTTCCTCAGAACTAGGATTCTTTACTGGCCAATAATGGTCAATCTCCCTCCATATAGCCTTTAATCACACGAATATTTCATAACTGACTGACTGACTTGTACTAAATGTGTTGCCTTAGACACCAGGCCATAAATCCTTCAATCATTATGTTTCTTTGAATAGCTTTTATGAATTTGATCCCACAATTCCTTCACCAAGTGCATGAATAAGAAATTCTCATACATCTCTAGTGTCATTGTACTTAGCAGCCATGTATGGATAATAGGCTCTTTTGATTTCCATCCTCTATATTTCGTATCTTACTGCTTCAATGGTTCTTCTATAAGGTGATATGTTAAGCCTCTTCCAAGAAGCGTCAGATCAACAAACTGCTCCCATTGATGAAGATTTATCTCATTGAATCTAAGTTTCTCTGGGATATTCGAGAGAGTATGATATAGTCTCTCCCTTTCTCCGGTCATTGGTGGACATGATGTGAGTTCCATGGATGATGAAGAGCCTTCCCCTAAATGCATTCTGAAAGTTTTTTTCCATCATACTTTTCAGAATGCCTCAGTTCGTTGCTTGCGGGAAGTTTCTTTCTTCCTTAGTATTGCTCCAACACAAAGACAAGAAAAAACAAGATTCATGAAACAAGAAACAAGAAGTATCTGATCCTACCAGAATCAGCACCGCTCTAATACCATGTTGAGAATTGATCTTGATTGAGACTCTTGCAACTTGGAGAATGAAAGGAGTTGATCTTCACGATTCTCCTCTTCCAAGAAGATGAATCAGTCACCACTTCTTGGAGCAGAGTTTCCACAATCCCAAAATCCCATTACACTAGACCTTAAGTGGATCCCATTAACAGTCTAATGGATCCACTTAACATACGGAATGACAAAGAAGGACGAAAATACAGTGAAAAGAAACAAATAGAAAGGAAAAAAAATCCTAGAGAGTTCAACAGATATGAATAATATAACACTGATAACTAAGCCCCCTCAACCTTTACTAGTTTAAACATTCAATCCCACTTCTTGAGACACCTTTTCACCGAACTAGCCATAGGATGTAAATTTACCCTTGAATTCGGACTTAGTATTTGCCTAGTTATATAATTTGTCGTCTGGTTTTGATCTTATCAATCAATAATAATATGTAATTTGACTTCTCCCATCACTTAGGATTTTTCTCTGAATCAAATGGGTTCTCTGAGCATCAAACTAGTTTACACGAAAACCCACACGAATAAAGTATTTCACCAAAATGATTGAAGGCTAACAGCCATTCTTAAAAATGAAAACCAATAAGGAACATTAAAAATGGCAAATAACAAATATATAATAATTGAATAAAGGTCAATTGTCTTTGGGATAATAAACACAAATAAAAAACTTGTGAAAATAAACAAGTCTCAAGACCTATACTTGCAATTACCTATCTTTTTCCAATTTTTTCCTTTGTAACATTGGACAGCTCGGAAGAGCATAGCATCCTGCAAATGACTCAAAAAGGACACCACATATCAGAGAATAATCAAACAAGGTTGGATAACTAAGAAGAAGGTTGAAAGAGTCAAATAATATGCAAGGGTCTGTCACGTTCCAAAAGATGGCATATAATGTCTTAAATGATGAAAATAAATTACTCAGGGCGATGTCTAGGAGAAAAAAAATGCTCCGAACATTTCCCCATAACTATGGACGGATAATTACTGTAATCACGAAGAGTGCGTGATAACCTTTTTCCTAGCATACATTAGATACTTAGAATGTGTGCGTGTGTGCTCACATTAAACACACGTCCACAGACACACAGAGAACTGGAGTGAGGGGAAGGGTTGGAAAGAAGAAGAGAACCTGAAAATTAATCCCCAAATCATCTAAAAATATTCTGCAGTCTCATGGATAGCTATGATAATTTCATACAAAGATTAGAACTTGATATATCGTTTAGAGCAACCATGAGATACATCTTCCCATTCAAGGATTTCTAAGCGTGGAAAGAATTCTGTCAAAAATGACATTTTTGTCCAATAAAAGGTGAAGCAAAAACAAAATTAAAGCAGAAACAGACAAGGTCTCGACCTACAGTACGTATTCTTTGTAGATCACAAAAAGTAACAAGCACAAGATCGTAGGGCATGGAAATTCATATTTTAATTTAGCTCTAATGACGTTGTGAACCACTGCCATCGTCCAGAAGAAAAAAGTAGGTCACTTTATCAGGAGTGTTCGGAATGGCCTCATGAGTGGAGAAGGCCATGGATTGTTAGCGTGAGTCAGAAGACAAAGTCTAGCCGAAAATGAGACCTAAGACTTTAGTTTATGAGTAAAATGAAAATAACGAAAGCATATGTTCAAATCAGAAATCTACAGCCACAACTAAGTTCGCAAGGAATCATTTAACTAGTTGACAAATTCCCTACTTCCTCCAGGGCATGAACATTTGCCCCACAAGCCAGTAGTGAAATACTTTACCATCAGACTCTAGATGACTCATATTATTACTGCATCTGTACAACGTCTGGATGCGAATGAAAGTTATGAGAAAAAAAAATTATCTTCTAGATACACGTAATTTTTTTTAGTTTTAATGATTGTTCCCAAGCTTATTGATTGCAACCAAACGTAGTGAAAATGTGCTCAAAAGTTGCAGGGTCGAACCTTGATTCTGGAACTGAAAAAGCCACCTTGTGTCTGGGCCTTACGGCAGGTATATTTGCAACTGTTGCCACATGAATAGTCGGTCCAATCGATAGTAACAAAATCATAGGTTTGAGAAGATACCAGGGGACCTCTTAATTGAAGAAACATACGTCACACAGAAAAACAACATTAAGGCATCCTAAAGAGACCATGATGCCACCCGCGCAGATAGAATGGCTTCCATGTTTTAAGGATAATAATTTATACAAGATGACTTGTAATTTGTCGAACGAAAGAAAAGGCCAGATGAGAACGCAGTCCTAAATGCTTAATATGCGAACATAAACGTTCGAGAAGACTTACTTCTTCAGGTGTCCAGTTTCCTTTTGTCGAGCGCCTAGTGGGACCACTTGTCCTCCTACATAGTATCGTTTGGCATAGTAAAACTTCAGTAAATTTCTTTCATTTACCTACTTCACCAGTACATAGGAATTGAAACAGATGAAATTGAAAATCAAGTTGGACTCAGGAAGAAGAGCACAAGTGGAGAAATGATTCTGAATATTTACCCATGAAACGGCCTCGGTTTCTGACAATGGACGCTGCTCTCTTCATGGGAATCAGTCGCAGTCATTTCACCTATCCCCATAGTTCGTTGGCATGAAGTTCACCAGATGTCCTCTACTATCAGGTGAACTTGCATATCTTGTTTCCTGACAAATGCAGCACTTGATAGGGCCCAACATTCATCACACGGATCCGCCGGTATAACAGATGTGAAGATTATTTCATCACTGCCTGTATAACAATCAAACAACCCCATCCCAATTAGATAAATAAAAGTTTTTAAATAAATTATCTAATAGGATATTCTTTCTATTTGTCCGCGGCTACACACACGTCCAGAAAGAGAGAAAATTATCCAGCTCATTGTCCCTTAAATAATAGTAGAGATGAGACGCCATGGACATTTTCATGAAGAAATTCACCAGATCTGCGAGAGAGACAACGCTTGATATTTTTTCCCACCTAATTCCGCACTAACTTCTTTGGAAAACCTGCATTCTAGTGTATCGGTGGCGGAGGTAGGGGGGTTTGGGGAGTGGGGAAAGAGAGAGAGAGAGAGAGAGAGAGAGAGAGAGAGAGAGAGAGAGAGAGCGAGAGAGAGAGAGAGGGGGGGGAGAAGAGAAGAGAGAGAGCGAGCAAGCGAGAGAGCGAATTACAACCTTGCTCAGGGGAAAGACGATGTCGGTGACCGCTCCTGGTACCGTTCTCTCACCCGCCGGCAGATGCTTCGGAGCGCACGAGCGGATGCAGGCTACGTCGGAACTGTGAGACTGCCGAACAGAGAGAGAGAGAGAGAGAGAGTTAGCGCCTCCCTTCGTGTTTGAATTGTGAAAAATAGCGACGTCAGCGGGCCCATCCGTTATGGGCCTACAGTCGTAAACGGACTTCTGGCAAGTGCAGAGTCCGGCCCAGCCCAATTTACTCACAGCTTGTATCCCCCACCGACTTGGGCGATAAATAACAATGGGCTTGGCCGGCCCGGTTCTCTGATCATCCGACCTGGAACACAGTTGTCCTCTCCATTCCTTAGCTCTCCTATCCCCACGAAGAATCATAAATATTTCTCGATTAATTATAACATAATTATGTCATTACTACATCATTATTTAATTTGAAAAATTCATATATAATATTATTAAGTGGTATGGCTCATAATTAAAATATATGAGAAAAATATCAGTTATTAGTCAACTTAATTTTTTCCACTTTTAATGAAAAAATATATTCATTGTATATAATTTTAAGATCAATTAATAACAGTAATTATTATATACAATTATCTATATTACTAGTAAATAATATATGTGACCCTGGTCTTCTTCTTCTTCTTCCTGCTATCACTCTACTCGAACGGCAGACTCTTACAATGGCCTAGACTGACTAGGCCGATTGACGCCCCTAAATAATAATAATAATAATAATAATGTTATCACCATCCACTTTGGCTTTTTTAGTTTTTGATGAGAGGTCGGCTGGCTGGAGGGGAGGCGCATCGTCGCCATGGCTTCTTGCTCCCAGCCACTGCTGTCACTGCTGGAGAGGTGCTCTGGCATGAGAGAGCTGAAGGCTGTCCACGCCCAGGCCATCGTGCTCGGCCTCGCCCGCTACGCCTACATCGCGGCTCGCATCCTCGCCTTCTGCGCTATCTCCCCCAGGGGGAGCTTCAGCTACGCACGGCAACTGTTCGATAGAATCCCCCTTGCCACCGTCTTCCACTGGAACACGATGATCCGGGGTTGCTCCATGAGCCGCCGCCCCGAGGAGGGCCTGCTCTTCTACGCCATGATGCGGCGGCGGGGGGTCGACCCCAACATGCACACCTTCCCCTTCACCCTCAAGGCCTGCATCCGCTCGTTCTACCTGCAACAGGTGCACGGGCAGCTTCTCAAGTTTGGTTTCCATGGCGATGTCTACGTGGTGAGCTCCATGGTCAAGGCTTACGCCGACTGTGGGAACATGAAGCTTGCCTTCCAGGTGTTTGATCTTAGTCCCAATAAGAACGTCGTGTGCTGGACCAGTCTCATCTCCGGGTGCTGCGCCCAGGGCGACGTGGCCCGTGCGAGGCTTCTGTTTGACGAGATGCCCGAGAAGAACGACTCCTCCTGGAGCGCCATTATCAAGGGTCACGTCCAGAATGAGCTCCACGCTGAGGCGATTGAGCTGTTCCGCACCATGAAAGCTTCCGCAGAGGTGAAGCCCAACGGCTCTGTTCTCGTGAGCGTGTTGGTCGCGTGCTCTGCTCTGGGCGCCTTCGCCGAGGGGGAATGGGTGGAGTCGTATATAGATAGGGAAGGCTTGGACTGTGGCCTGGAGCTGGGGACAGCCCTGATCGATTTCTATACCAAATGCGGCCGATTGGAGGACGCCAGGAGGGTGTTCGTCAGAATGATCAAAAGAGATGTGACGGCATGGAGTGCCATGATCATGGGTCTTGCTGTGAACGGACGTAGCCGCTCGGCGCTTGACGTCTTCTCTGAGATGCTGCTGCACGGGGTTGCGCCGAACGCCGTCACGTTCATCGGCATCCTCTGCGCCTGCAACCATGCCGGCCTGGTGGAGGAAGGTCGGGCGAACTTTAAAGCTATGAGCGAGGTCTATAGGATCTCTCCCACCGTCGAGCACTACAGCTGCATGGTGGATCTGCTAGCGCGAGCGGGAGATTTGGTCGGCGCGGCAGAGCTGATCGGGCAAATGCCAATGGAGCCCGACGGCGCCATCTGGGGATCCCTACTCCGCGGGTGCGTCTCACATGGCTGCGCGGGGCTGGGAGTAGGCGTGGGCCGGCGGGTCATCGAGCTGGACCCTCGCCACGGCGGGCGGTACGTCGGCCTGGCGAACGCGTACGCCGCCGCGGGCCGGTGGGACGGCGTGGCGAAGGTGAGGAGGATAATGAAGGAGCGGGGCGTGGCGACAGATTCCGGCTGGAGCTCCATCGAGGTGGGCGGCGCCGCCCACCGGTTCCTGGTAGATGACCGGCGACATCCTCACTGGCCGGCGATTCACGCCATGCTCCATGAACTGAACAAGGAGTTGGATCCTTCGAGCTGAGGTAAGGTCTGAGGGGGGACCCTGGGGGGGTCTCCATGGCGGCATCGGCAACTGGTAGAAGTCCAGGAGATTTGCCAATGGAGGTTCGGTGGGTGGGTCAGCGACGGAGAGAGCGGACTCCGCCAAGCTCGGGCCCAGCGCGGAAAAGCACTGGTGCAGGCTTTCAAGCTCCCAAGATTTGCCATTTTTTCGGTAAGATTTGCAGTCTGCTACACTGATTCCTTGGCTTCTTCGCTCGCCCTCACTATTTTCCTCTTAATCTTAATAGGGATGAAGTTTGACGAACAGCGTGGAATCTGAGAGCCTTCTTCCTCCTACGTCTCATCTCAAAAGAGGTGGATCGCCTGCTTCTATTGGCTATCGCAATATTGCTATCTCAAGCAGCTGATGCTAGTTCTATGCTTCTGCTCTTCGAAAGGGTTACTTTTGGTGTCACCCGCATAGCTCTCTCTCTCTAAAATATGCATAAGAATGGGCAAGATTTGCCCATTTTCAGAACCAGAAACCTTGGGTCACATCAATAAAGACTAGCTGTGGGTGATCTTCGTAAAGATTTTATATGGGTAATCAGACCCCGTAGCAAGCCCGGTCGACTCCTGGGTATTAGCTTTCAACCCCAGGAAAGCTCGGCTGGCCCGGGCCTGGTTGATCATCATCCTGGATCATACGAGGAAGCTTGTCATGATTAAATGCTCAACTTTTGGAAAGAAAGAGCCAGGGGAAAGAAGCCAAAAGCTGACTCGGGAGGAGACGAGTGGGCATCTTCCGAGCCCCGATTTTCACCAGAATTTCGACACAGAGTTACTAGCCCCCGAGGAGAGAGAGAGAGAGAGAGTGAGAGAGAAATGGATTGCTGTTCTTGACATCATGCTGTCGATGAAGATAGATATTACAGAATCCTGTCAGTCAGTAGAAAGCAAAAGAAGCGAGGACATACCAAAAATCTAGGTTTCTGGTTAGTGTCTGTCTACCGTTCCTTTGTGTGTCAGTTCACATCTTCCTCTCTCCCTCCCTCTCTCTCTCTCTCTACACCCCTCTTTCTTTCTCTCTTTCCTCTGATCCAAAATGTTCCATGACGTAAACCAGCGTCGATTTCATATCATTCGATTCCATAAATGGGAGTCTGAAAATGTGCCATACCGCTCTTCGGACCTTGGTCGTAGGGCTGCATGGGGTACCCGATCGGCGTCACCCAGTTTCCCACATAGCCCGGAGCATCGCCGCCGCGGCTGCTCCCTGGGGGAACGGATGCGGCGTAGGAAACGGAGTAGCCCTGGCTCTGGGTCTGCTCCTCCTCCTCCTGCTGCTGCTGCTGCATAATCCCGCCGCTCCAAAAGAAGCTCCCATGGCCCTGAACTGTGGCCGAAGAGAAATCCACGTTCACGGGGGGCGGGTAGCCGCCGTCGGCCTTGGGAATCTGCTGGTTGTGGAGGGCGAGCAAGGACCAGTAGTCATGATGTTGCTGGTTCTGGCTGAGGGGCAGTGCTAGACCGAGCAGCGATGCCGCCGGCGCCGGTAGGTCGATATCTCGGCCTTCGCCCTGCGGCCTCCCGTCTAGACTCCTCGTCTCCACCGACGAAGATGGGGAGTCGGCAGGCTTGGAGGTCCTCCCTCCGGCCATTCCGCCGACGGGGAGGTTGCTGGCGACGATGCTCTTCACGTCGTAGCGGCTCATGTCGAAGTTGGTCACGGCGTTCAACCCCCGGAACTTGATCGCCGCGATGTCGTACGCCTCCGCCGCCTCCTCCTGCGTGCCTGAAGATAGGAATATTAAACCCGGCGCCCCTTAGGACTCTTCCATCGTTCATTCGATCGATAGCTTGAGAGCTTACTGAAGGTTCCCAGATAGAGGTCCTTGTTGCCGGCCACCCTCCCGATCCGAGCCTGCCATCTGCCGTGCTGGTGATGCCTGCAGTTTGAACAAGACCCAGAAGATTCAGCGAGCTTAGAACAGACGTCCTACCGAAAGTTTTCACTTGGAGATGGCATAACCTTGTTACGCCACGATAGATCGAGGCTCCCCTGGAAAACCCGCTGCTTTTCCTGTCGAAACAACAAAAATCGTCAGCGATGTTGACTGAGGGGTACCGGGCAGTGCTAAGCCAGCAAGGATGATAATGGCGAAGTCAGACCTTCGAAGAGAGGCGACGAACTCCTGCCGGGTCATGTTCTTCATTTCCTCCATCTCCTTCTCGTAGCTCGAAACCTGTTGCAGACAGCGTGGAGCTTACATTATTCTCACCCTCTTACCAACCTCCAAGTGAAGAACGAGCCAGAGCGAAAGAGAGAGAGATACAGGGAAGTTGGTGGTAGTGGTCGGTCCCCAGTACTTGAGGGCGGCGAGGTCGTACGCCCTCGCGGCTTTCTCCTCCTTATCATATCCACCTGCAGGGCATAGTTTCTCATGATTTCATTGTTGGAATCCCATAAAACGAAAAATAAGGCGTCCATTTCCTTCTGAGAAACTGTTGCAGAGTATCGACTAAACTCACCCAGGTAGACTGAGGTGAGGAGCAGAAGCAGAGAGGGATCGTCAAAACCCCGGATTACACCACGCGCGGGGGAAAAGAAGAAGAGGAGTGAGAAAACTTCCTCATGCGAACATATGAACAGCTTCTTCAGAACCCCTTTCGGTGCTCTTCCAAAGGATGAACAGAGAAAATACACACACTTATGTATACTACCTTGCCTTCCCTTCCTGCTCTGGCCTTCTCTCCGGCAGCTGTTGTCCCACAGATGAGCCTCGTAACGCCCCGTCCACCTGTGCCTTCAGAGGCCGGGAGAAGAATAAAATAAAAATTAAAGTTGTTCCCCCTATTTTTATTCAACTACCACAGGAAAAATCAAGCTCACTTACCTGGTAACACCGCGGTAAATAGAGGTCCTCTGTCCGAAGCCGTCCACCGCCTTCTTGGACTCTGCCGGCGCCACCGCTGTCGCTGGCTCCTTGTTGCCGCCGTCGGACTCCTGATGGTAGGGAGGGAAGTCCTGGAGAAGCCCCGCAGCAATGGTCTTCAAGTCGGAGTCGTAGATCCCCGCGCCTGTATCGGGCTCGGCGCCGTTACCGGAGATCCGCGCCGCCAGTTCGCCGCCGCGGCCGCCGAGGAAGTCCTCCAGCTTGGGGCCGCAGGAGCCCACCGTCGACATCGCTTGATCCGCCGACCCGACGACGATTGCACCGCCCTTCTCATCCGCTCCTTGCACCGCCACCACTCCTGAACGCATGCGACGACAGAAGATTATAAGAATAAACGGCGACGGATACTATGAGGTTAAACAAGAGCAGAAGCAGTGGTTACCGAGGTGATTGTCGTGGGAAGACGAGTTGAAGGCGTCCAGCAAGCAGTGCTGGTTGGAGAGCGAGAAGGCTAACCAGTCCATGCCTGCAGGAGAGAGAGAGAGAGAGAGAGAGAGAGAGAGAGAGAGGAGGGTGGTCAGAGGAAGAGTCGAAGAAGGAAAGAGGAGAAGACGACACAGATATAGAGGTCGAGAGGGAAGCAGACAGGAGAGAGTGTTTGTGGAAGAGAGAGAGGGTGAGGAGTGGAGAGTGCGCGAGGTCCAAGACTTCCAAGTTTAATACAAAAGAGACGGTTTTTATAAAAAACATATTTCAAGCGGGTAAACAGTAAAGACGAACGACGGCCGCCAAATGGAGGGTTTTCACGGGCCGGCTAGGGCGGTCTCCAGGACCGTCGACGTGGTGGGGAGGGAGGGAGGGGAGAGAGAGAGAGAGAGAGAGAGAGAGAGGAAATGAGGTGTTCATCCCTCAGTGGGTGTGTAGTACGCGTGGATTTGGTGTCATCCGCCCACAGTGATTCATCGCGGTTTCCGCAAGGATCCAAAGGAGAGGATAGCTCCGCAGTGTTGCAGCCGTTAAAAGATGACCGCAGTAGTTTGGACGGACAGGCAGAATGAAGGCGGACCTCATCGAGAGAGAGAGAGAGAGAGAACTCCCTGAAGAGCCAGGGGGCAGCTGTTCTTCTTCAAAGAAGGTGCAACACGTCTGCCGAAACCCAGCTTAATGGGAAAATATGGGGTTGAAGAATCATAGCACTTGCCGCTTTCGTGGTATTTGTAACCTGGAAGTGGAACGCCTCTCTCTCTCCCTCTCTCTCTCTCAGTCCGCCGATATCGCCAATGAACAGATAGATGTTAGCCAGGCATTCTTCTCGGACGCGTAAGCAGGTTGAAGGAGCCTTCTTCACATCTATCGAACTGGGATCTACAAAATACCATGCACATCTCTCTCTCTCTCTCTCTACAGGAGGTCCATCGTGGGCCTCCGTCTCCCCCCAGCAGTGGTGGATCCCACAACTGGCAGCGTCTGATCGCCATCACATGGAGGATGTTGGCCTCCCTTTTCTGTCGAAAGAGGAACTCGCCGCCTGATGGGTGGCGCGTGCCGCCGTTGAACGAGAAAGAAGAACTAAAGGCGCGGCGAAAGAGACCGGAGAAAGAAGGAAAAGAAGAAGAGCAAGCAAAACGACGGGATGCCGAAGAAACCTACAAAACAACGGTCAAATCTCAATCGTCCGCCGGTGGGGCCTCCTCCATCTCTCTCTCTCTCTCCCCCACACCCAAATCCCCCTTCTCCTGCCGGTCATCAGGCGGCATTGTGGTGCAGTTTCTGAAATGCATTCAGTCGCCGAAATAGGAATGATTGAGGATATCTCTTACGGGTGATCCAATCCGGGCTTTAACATGGTCATCCACGGAAGCCTCTTTTTTTCGAAAATTTCTTCGAATCTGGTTCTAGCAGGAGCCTTACTTACTTACATAGCAGACATCTGGGCTTCGGACGGGACTTGACGTGGCCCGTCAACAGGTCCGCCCTTCGTGCTGCTATTCTGAGCCGGTTGACCGTATTAATGGGGCCAGGGATCGTTATACTACGCTGCACAAGATGATCAAAATAATTCCCCCCCCCCCCTCCCAAGGGTAGGCCTCCAATTATATGAAATTACCTCGGCATTTATGCAAAATATGCCTGCGAAATTGCTCACATCGACATGGAAGAGTGGTGAAACAGATTTCTTTTCCAAAGATAAATGGTAAGTTTTCTTAATTCATGTGATAATTTAAAAATTACCCAAAAAATAGATAGTACTCCCGTCGATACCCATGCACCCACCAGATTTGCGAGACATTTACCTTCCACATTCACAGAAGATCATTCCCCACCAGCCATTAAATAACATCAACTTTTTCGCACGGCCAAAATAAGATAATCCTCGGGAGCAGCCGAGGGCTAACCGTAGTACGTCAGAGTTGTTCGTTGTTTATTGGAGAGTCAGCAGAGCGTGGCGGCATCTCCAAGACCTTGCACGTGCTACGGGGGTGCGCGAACCGCAAGGGTACGTACGACAGACCGCAACGGGCGGCCGCACGTGGGGGCGGGCTTCAGCCGGTATGGTCGGTGGCTCCGCCGTCTCATGCGGACGGAAGGGGCCGTCGGCCCGGCGGCGGCCGGCGTCTGACATGATGAGGCGGCGTGGCTCTGTCTTGCCCCGCAATCTGGTCAAAGGAGCCGCGGAGGGGAGATATGATATATATATATATAGGATGGAGAGAGAGGGAGAGAGAGAGAGAGAGAGAGAGAGAGGGCGGTCGTAGTGCTATCTCCTGGCCATGTGGGAAGAGGGGGGGGGGGTTAAGAGAGAATGCTGCAAGTATTTACAGGAGTTCCACGTTCACAGAAGCCAGTGGAGGAGAAAGAAAGATGGAGGTTCTGACGAAGAGTGAGATTCAAGACCCCGCGATCAGAACGGTAATTAGAGCCCCACGCTCTTCATATGGCGCATCATTAGATCATCCGTTATAGACTCACGCATCAAACTTAGAGGGTAATATCACAAGTAGCTGTATAATTGATAAAAATAATTGTGCAGCTTTTTTCAATATAATTTATTTGAACTCTTTAACATGGCTGAGTACTCCTAGGAGGGCCCAACCTAACCAATTGACCTCTTGACATACCGTTGACTATATGATATGATCCATAGTGTTCGCCCATGGGTGCAATTGAGTCTCCATTAGATAAATCTTCTAACTGACACGTGGGCAATCTAAACTAATTACCCAGTGTCAGCGCGCTGAGATTGGGCGGGGTGATCCTAATTGGGGCCTAGTAGAATGGAACTTGCCTGGGCCATCTAGACTCTTTTCCTTGTCGAGCTCAAACGGGCTCATCCGTGTACCCGTCGGGCGTTGTGCGAATCGGGTCAAACGTTCTCCTTCTCAGAAGGGTAGGCAGAGTAGAGGTAGTGGGAGATCCATCTGTCCTCTTTTCCAACCTCCCCTTGCTCCCACCCCCATGGTTTTTATCTTCTTTTCCTCACCTTCGGCGGCTACCCCACTCAGATCCGTATCACCGGCGAGATCAACCACCGGGAGATTGTTGTCGTCCTCGCCGTCGACGATGGCGCTGCCTCCGCCATCTCCAGACAGCAGGGCGAGGTCACTTGAAAGCTTCCCAGCGTGGACGTGGCCCTCGACTTTGACGAGCAGGAAGCTGAGGAAGAAGACGCCCTCCGTCAACGTGTCGCCGCCTATGAACTCCGCCATAGGGTGATGCCAACGCACCCTCTCGAGAATGCGCTGATACTCACGGATTTTAAGTCACCTCTCAAGAGTTTTCAAAAGAAATGAAGCGATAAATCCAGTATTCTTGAACTATCTGAGATGAAGAGAACCCTCACCGTGGGCAAGACGTAACCGGGTGGGCTAAACATGGACGGGCCAAGAACCACAGAATAGTACCTATGACTCCCTCCATACTCCCCCCTTCATTTTTATATCTCAGATATATCCATTTGAGATTTCATATACAAAATAATAGTGACAGTATCTTTAAGCCTTTCATGCATAACTTTAATTATGAAACATTGTTAATAATTTAAAATCTGCCGTATATGGACTCCAAGTCCCACGAGACAGTTTTCTCCTATACTAGGTCAAAGCTACGTCATATTCCTTGATATGTTCATATAAAACTCAAGATTTTTAAATACTAATCGGACAAAGTGTATGCAATAGTACTTGTGAGAAACTGACTTTTTACAAGCGGTAAAAAACTGTAAAATTTAATCAGATATTTAGAGTTGTCATAGAATGCTAACTACCCTAGAACAAGGAGAGAAATGGTAATATATATATATATATATATATATATATATTATATCTAGACACAGCGAGAGAGAGAGAGGGAGAGAGAGAGAGAGAGAGAGAGAGGAAAAACCAAATTATTTTTAAATATTGGTTAAAGAAAGAACAAAGAGTAAAAGAATGGACATATTTTTCATCAAACATAAAATCAAGTAGTAAAAATAGATATGTGTATAGTTGTTTATTTAAAATAAAGAAAATTGATTATTTCTGCTGACATACATAATAAATGAAGTATCTAATTAAATTTTTTGTATTTTTCATAAAGAGTAATATTAAAGCTAGATTTATGTGTTTTAATTAGTTTTATTATTTATTTATTTTTTAACTTGCAGAATAAATATAGGATATATTGTTAATTTTAAAAGTTTAAAGTTAGAATACTGTGTAATTTTTTATTATTAAAGTAAAAATAATAAAATATAAAAAAATTCTGCTTGTTGGCAAGCCAACATTTGGTAGCTGACCCAGAGGGGAGACAACAGTCGAGCGGGTAGACTCAGACCGGGGGAGCCACGAGCTAGGCTTGACTGGCGAAGGCCTCACTCCGCGCACACGTGTGTCTCTCCCCTTCCACATCTTAGTGGCCAACTAGTTGTGGGGCAAAGCGCACTTGTGCACACGTGCACGTGCCAGGGTGGACCACCTTATTGCCTCCTCCCAAGATGGTCCTGGACATTATTTTATTTCATGAGAAGGGATCTCTACTTAGAGACGTAGTTTTAGTTTATATTCGGCATATGTTTTGAAATATTTCCGATGTGGGACTAAACATTTTCATTTGTTTCAGTACAACCATCTAGAGCATGGTGTGATCCAGTGGTATGCAAAGAGTCACGTCATCCGATTTGTCTGATCTTGTGGCTGGCAAACTGTCATGATACTAAATGTGTAAAGTGATCTATCGGCGGTTTGCAAATCTGATGCCGCTCAGCATGCACGTAGCCTTAAACGCCGATCCGACGGCTATGGAGGTACCACGATACTAGAACATAAGTTCCTAAATGGCAGCAGTTCGTAGCAGGTTGTTCTTGTGTCTCTCAGAGAGCCACGTGACCAAGCTCATTTGATCCAGCAGCTCTTGGAGCGCTACGATACTGAGAACTTCTCACATGTATCACCGTCAAAGATATAAAGACAATAATTGATTATTATCAAGTAAAATAGATAATATCAATTATCTTTAAAATCCCAACAATAGTCGTGAATAAGGCAATCCGTTCTTCCCTCCTTTTGCACGATCGACGTCTCCGGTGATTGGCAAACTTCTTCCTTCCTCCTCGACTGCACTCAAGGCCTCCAGTGAGTGGTCAGCTCTTCCCTTTTTTTCCCAGACAACGGTGACAGCATAGTCAACTCTTCTTTCGGCAGATCTCTCTAGCAAGCAGCGCAGTGCTTCCAAACAATACTTCTGTGACTTCCGGCGTGGTGTGACATGACCAAACAAAACCAAGCCACCACACTAGTATCTTTAGTTGCCCAGGAGACAGATTAAACTTGGGCAATGATTTATTTCCTACTTTCAGTATTTACTTACTTGCTTTTGTCATTTATTTACATTTTATGGCAAATTATTTCCATTTCATGCATGTTTCAATTGAAATGAGTAGAACTAATTCAAAACTTGATGAATGATCTTCTTTCTTCTTCTGAATCCTCCCAAACTCGTCTGAGATCAAGCTAAGATCGTTTCTAACTTATTTTCTATTAATTTTCGTAGTTGAATCTCGACATATTTACATTCTTGACATTTTGCGAATAACGAGTATTTTTTTATTTTCAAACATGAAATCACTAAGATTAAAGGCTGATTAATAAACATTCAACGGTTAAAACAAGTTGGAGACATTCACGGCTGACCTCATGTTGTGTGTGAATCTTCGAGCACACATTCGTCTGAAAAAATGGGTTGACCGTATTTCTCTCTCCCTTCATTTTCTTCTTATTTCTCTCTCTCCCTCTCTCGTGAGACCTTTCTTCTCTCTCTATTTCTCGTGAGACCTCTCTTCTCTCTCTACCTCTTGTGAGATCTCTCCCTTTCTCTCCCTCTATCTCGATTGATCTCCTTCTCTTTTTCTCTCTCGTAAGACTTTTATCTCTCTCTCTCTGTCTCACATGAGATTTCTCTCCTCCTCTCTCTTCTCTCTTTCTTCTTTCTCTCTTTTCCTCCTTCCTTTTCTCCGCTTCTCTTCCTTTATTTTTCTCACCTCACTTTTCTATTTTATTATTTCTATTAAGTATTAATAAAATATTAAAAGTCACTTTATATATAAATTAAATTAGTTTTCACGACGGATTAGTTAATCTCCTTATGTTCAACTTGAGACTTACTTCTATACTAATATTTTATTAAGTCTTAGTTATAAATATTATTAGATAGTATGGATTTAAACACAACGACAAGTGCACACCAGGTAAGTAAGTTTCACATGTCAACATATGTATATAAGATTTAAACATCATTTATTTGTACAAATGTATGTGTGTAATTAACATATATTGATTCAAATTGTGATAGATTACTCCTACTTCAATATGATCCAATGACTTGATGTTAGATCCCAAACAATGCGAGAATTAGGTGCTATGAATAGTCCTATATGACATCATATACAAAAAATATGATTAAAAACATTATACCACTCTTTTCAATGATCTATTATAATAGACGATTTATCTTTAGTTGTATACACCTTATTTGTATTGCCATATGACAAGGCACAAGAGTCAAATTGCATTTGATAGGTTACATTAAAGTAGTCCCATAGAAGTTAATGTAAAATAAAATTATTGTTATGAAGATATTTTTGCTCACCATATGGTCAGTAGGGTTCAAGTTACATGAGCCTATATGTTCAAAAAATATATTTATATCCACTTGGAGGAGGCCTGCTGCCTACCGGTGGCCCTTGATATGTCAATCCAATTGGTCTCAAGAATATTCTTGGGATGGTGGGGGCCCTTCTTGGGAGCATGAGCTGCCATTTCTAGCCACAACTGTGAAACCAAATATATTCACACCAAATCTGAAAATTTTTGTGCCACATGTGCATGTGGTGGGTCATTGATACACTTATCCCGAGGTCGTGCCATGCGCTGCAGAGCGTACGATAACCTGATTGGCGGCACGAGCGGCATGAGGTTAGCGGGCGCTCGGATGTTGGCGTGGTGCGAAGGCGCGTCGGCACTAGCGACTGCACAAGACGGTGACGACCCCCAGAGTGCTCGGATCTGAGCTATTACGCAAGTGTACGCGTAAATGTGCGCGTTGCGGGGTGAATATATGATGATATATACGTAAATATGCGTGGATTATACGCACTATATGATAGGGATCGGCAAATAGTCAACGAACGGATTACCGGTTCAACTTCTCTTGCTCTGGTGCGCCTGTACGCTTTCAGGGATACTCATCAGAAGTGAAGATCTAGCCCACGTTTAAGATAGCCATGCATGCATCCAACGAGGTGGTCCCCACGCGTTGGCTACGAAACCTACGCCTGTCTCGGAGTAGCTCGGAGTTACTCCGCCCTCGGCTGCGTCGCCTTATTCGATCTTCTCCCCTTCCGGAGAGGGGGAACGGATGATCTCGAGCTTGCACCTGGCAGCATCCTCTATCCTCTCTTGGCAACGAACCTCGAGTTCGCCAGTACCCATCGGACAATACCGAGCCTACGGAATTGACAACCCTGAAACATGCCCCTCCCCAGAGGGGGGGAGAGATCCAGCTAGCGGCAGATAAAGAATGTCTCTCACCCCGCCTGGGCGGCCCACACTCCGCGACAATATAAAGCCCATTCCCCGTCTTCCAGCCTCCTCAAGGCCTCCCTCTCTTTCTCTCTAACTCTATCCCTCCCTCCCTCCCTCGCTTGCATCTTGTGGGGGGGGTTGGGGGAGAGAATCTGGTAGGGGGGGAGAGGCAGGAGGAGGATGGCGGGGGTGTGAGTCTTCAAGGATGGGGTGGTCCGGCTAATTGAGAAGCCCAAGGCGGAGGGGCGGCCGACGGTGCTGGTGTATACGCCGACGGACAAGGTGACCACCTCGCACCTGATGCTGGAGGAGAAGCTGGTGAGCCTGGGGTGGGAGAGATACCTCAACAACCCCGTGCTTATCCAGTTCCACAAGAGGTCTTCCTCAGTGCTGCTCATCTCAGTGCCCAGGGATTTCTCCAAAATGAAGTCCATGCACATGTACGATATCGCAGTTAAGACCCGAAACGTGTTCGTGGTGAGGGATGTCTGAGCAGAGAGTGCGGTCGATCGGGCACCGGGCCTCAACGTCTGCTGCAGCTCATACGCGGGATGATGTCTCCAATATCGTAGGGCGCCTCTCGGTCTTTGTATCTCTCTCTCTCTCTCTCTCTCTCTCTCTCTCTCTCTCTCTCTCTCTCTCTATTAGTCGATCCATCTCTTCTCTCCATATACAGATCTATTGTCTGCTGCAAGTCTCACGTGGGATGGTGTCCCCAAGATTGTAGGACGCCAAGCGTCCTCGTCTCTATATCTCTATCTCTCTCTTTAAGTCTATCCATCTCTTCTCTCGAAATACAGATGTACTATGCCTGCTGCAACTATTACGTGAGATGATGTCTCCAAGATTTTACGACGCGAATCGTCTCCGTCTTTATTTCTCTCTCTCTTTACGTCTATCCTTCTCTTCTATCCAAACACAGATCTACTATGTCTGCTGCAACTGTTACGTGGGATGATATCTCCAGGATAGTCGGACGCGAAGCGTCTCCCGCTCCATATACACATCTCTCTCTCTCTCCCTCTCTCTCTCACGCTACCCATCTGTTCTCTCCAAATATAGATGTACTAACTCCAATCGTCTCTCATCATCTATAATCTCTTCACAACTGTAAATTTCCCAGACTATGAGTGATGCATGAAAGGATTGATTGCTCTTCGGCCATTTCCAGCATTAGCTCTGGTATGCTTGAGCTTTATCCCAGTAGGTATCCCATCTCTCTCTCTCTCCCCTCCCCTCCTCCCTCCCTCCTTCCATCTCTCTCTCTCGCTATCAATCTATCTCTCTCGATATGTGTATGCATGTATATCCCCAATCGCTTACGCCCTTGAGAGAGAATGACCTTTTGCGCATTGGAAGATGAGAGTTTATGGTTACCGAGTCTATCTGACGCGTCACGCTCTGTAGTGGAAAACCTCATGAAGTCTTGCTCTGTGTCATTCTTTACGCTTCTATGGGGAGGGAACAGTTTTCTGCTCATTGATTTATAAAATCGTCGTTACTTTACAGATCGAGACCCCGTAAACTCCTCGCTTCTCTCTCACTCTCTCCTGCTGTCCTCCGCAGTTACACTCTCTTAAAGAGTATCATTCTTAAAGCTGTCGTAGAGTGGATATGGTTCCGATCACTGTGTACTTAGGATCTGTCATTTCGCGTAGAGAAACCCATCAAGGCCCTCTCTCTCTCTCTCTCTCTCTCTCTCTCGTTCATCTCTCTCCGTACTCAGTTGTCCACTGTCATACAAATATGTTGGTTAAAGTTGTTGTAGAGCGGGCAGGATGGCTCTCTGGTCATCCTGTGCATACGATTTCAATTTCTTCCCTACACACGGCAAAAACCGCCACAGCTCTCTCTCTCTCTCTCTCTCGTTTATATCTCTTCGTACACAGTTGTCCACTGTAAAAATATCTTCCTTGAGGTTGTTGTAGTGCGGGCAGGATGGCTCCCTGGCCATCCGGTACATAAGATTTCAATTTCTTTCCTTCACTCGGCAAAATCTACCAATGCTCTCTCTCTCTCTCTCTCTCTCGCGCGCTTGGCCGCTCGCTCCCTCCCCAGTTGGCTCCTCTATAGCAGACATCATTCGCACATATGTTGTACAGCGGGCAACTTGATTTTCTGGTTATTGGGTCTCCATGATTTTCGTTACCTCACCCGCCAAAGCGCCATTTAACCATCTCTCTCTCTCTCTCTCTCTCTCTCTCTCGCTATCTATCTATCTCTTCAGAAAATAATACTTTTCTTCGCTCTAATGAACTTCCCGACGATATGGTTGGGATATGCTTCTTATCCCGCATACATGCACGGACACGTAATCGACTCACGGACCCACCGCGGGACAGTTTACTACGCTATGGATGTCATCTTCCTCCCCATCACCATCATAATCATCATCATTATCATCACCAATCATCACCGCCCACCATCTTGAGGTTGACAAAATCAAGCGAGCTCGATCTTCCACCTCCCTGCAGCATTACCCAACGGACGGCCTGGATCAAGCGAAGAAGAGAGAGAGAGAGGACGTAATCTATTTTAGGAAATAAACTTGTTAGTGTCTAGAAAAATGGATCCATCTGTCTGAGGAAATGAGCTGTCCGAAATAGCAGAAGAACGAATCTAAGTTTATAAGCACGCGGGGCTCCAGATAGTACGACGGCAGCAGGACTTTTTTCCATCAGGCCCCAGCCATCTGGTGGACTAGAAAGCTCCACGTGTCACTGCCCAGACGTGGACCGCTGACTTTACGTCAATTGGACCGCGATGCGTTTCTTCGCGTGCTATTACGGGCTCTTTAGCGTCTTCTCCTCGACCTCCGGCGTCTACGCGGCTTGTTCCTGGGCACACTGCATAGGGGCCCACCAGCACCCCGCCCGCTTTTATCGCGACAAGAGGGGTCGCATAAAGGGTACGAGTGGCCCCACTTTCCTCATGCATTTTGTATGAGCCTTCGGCCCATGGCCCAACAGGCCACGTCAGGCTGCAACTATCGATGGGCCGAATCATGATCAAACGTGCCCAATCCTAGCGAGCCCTTGTCCTCACGTGTGAGCCCAATAAACGCTGCGATATATTCCATGTACGCATTGAGTTATAGCGTGGGATATTGGCGGGGAGACATTCTGTCCTACTGACCAAATCATATGAACCTAAATGACGATTGGAAGGTTTTCCGGATCTGATCTGCATCCACGCACACGTATGAAGATTAACAGAGAGGTGGTGCAGGCGGAATATACAGGGAAGAGCAAGGAGGGGATCAGAATCGTGGATCGTCCGACCGTATAAAGCTGAAAACAGAACACCTAGCTATGAATCCATAGCGGAGCAGAATGAGAGGTCCCCACTAAGGTGAAAAGGAAATTTGGCGCAGAGAGAGAATTTGACAAAGGATCGGCGGCGACGGCCTTCTGGCCTGTGCCGTGAACGCTCAGCCGCCGAAGCCGTAGAGCGTCCGGCCCTGGCGCTTGAGGGCGTAGACGACGTCCATGGCGGTGACGGTCTTGCGGCGGGCGTGCTCCGTGTAGGTGACCGCATCGCGTATGACGTTCTCCAGGAAGATCTTGAGGACGCCCCTCGTCTCCTCGTAGATGAGGCCGCTGATGCGCTTCACGCCCCCACGGCGAGCAAGACGGCGAATCGCGGGCTTCGTGATCCCTTGAATGTTATCTCGGAGCACCTTGCGGTGGCGCTTCGCCCCGCCCTTGCCCAGCCCTTTGCCTCCCTTCCCTCGCCCCGACATCCTTCTTCTCTCCTTTCTCTTCTCTGGTTCGCTCTTAGCAGCAGTACGCAGCTCCTTCTGAAAGGGGGATGAGGCGTTAGTATTTTAGGAGAGGGCATGCCCTTTGTCAGCCGTTGGATCCCGTCAGGATCCGCAGGACTGGCCTCTGTTATTTATTCGCCGTACGATTATGCCATCTTGAAAGCTGATTGGTGGAAAAAAATGAGACGTTAGATTGACTTGGAGTTTGCTTAGTGGGAACATAATATAGAAGGTCCTGATTAGCTTCTGATGAATCCGGAGAGTAGCGGTCTCTATCAGAGTCGTTCGATCTTGATCGGAGGGAAAGAGCAAGTTCCCGCCCTTGCTAGTGGTTGAATTTTTCGTGGTTTTTTTTATTTACTTGTACCTGCGGAGCACCGTAGCTGGTTTACATATCTCCGTCCTCTTCTTCTTCCTCCCGCGGCCGAGAAGAAGCTTCGTTTGAAATTTCATGAGGCCTCAGAGACTTCTGGACATCGCCACTGAGAAGTGCACGCTCGGCTGTCCAATCCTCGATGATCTCCTCGGCGGCGGCGTTCCCTGCGGTTCCGTCACGGAGTTCGCCGGCGAGAGTGGCGTCGGGAAGACGCAGCTCTGCCTCCAGCTCGCCCTCTGCGCTATGCTTCCTCCCTCCCGGGGAGGTCTCTCGGCCGCCTCCCTGTACATTCACAGCGAATTCCCGTTCCCTCTCCCCCGCTTGCGCCATCTCTCATTTCACTTCCCTTCGCCGTTCCCCTCCCCGCTCGATCATGTCCTGGTCCGCGGAGTTCACACGGCCGACGAACTTCTGGCCATCCTGGATCGCCTTGGTGACCTCCTCTCCCGCCCGCCATCCGGTGTCCCAGTGAAGCTCATCGTTATCGACTCCATCGCCGCCCTCTTTCGTTCTGATTTCGATAACAACTCGGTGGATCTCAAGCGGAGGTCGTCTCTCTTCTTCATGATTGCCGGGAAGCTGAAGGAGCACGCGGCCAGGTTCGGGCCCGCGGTGGTGGTGACAAACCAGGCGGTGGATGTCGTGGCGACGGAGGATCAATCCAGCAGGCTGCGCGTGGGAAACTACGCGTCTCTGCGGACCTCGGGAAGGGATGTCTGCCCTGCCCTGGGACTTTCGTGGGCGAACTGCGTGAACACAAGGTTGTTCCTGTCCAGATCTGAGCAGAGACCGCCGAAAGCCGTGGATCTGGGAGATTCGACCAGTGAAGGTACCTATACGGGGAAGGTGAGGAGGATTCAGGTCGTCTTCGCGCCTCATTTGCCGGAATCTTCCTGCGAATATGTGATTCTGAGGAAGGGCATATTAGGCCTCTGTCAATAGCTAAGTATCATCGGCACCCCGCGTTTCCTCTATTTTCCATATTTTATATCATAGCTCATTTTTGATATCTAAATTAAAGAGGATACTTGGGCGAGAGATCAAATTCTTCACATTCCTGCTACCATAAATTGGAGGGAATATATTATCTGCTCAAAGTCCCACGTGAATCTTTTCCTCTACGGCTCATCAAACTACATTGCGCGTGATTTCACCGACTTTTTTTTTTTTTTGACGAAGCAGTTCTCAGGTAATGATGCCAAATAAATTCACAATTTCCACAGGTGTTCGACCCGCTACCCACACGACTTCATCAAATCAACATCGCACCAAAATGGGGCCTAGATAATCAAGGGGTAGTTGACCATTTTTTGGTGATGATGAGCTCTTACCTCGCTGTGATCATTGGAGGAGGTGGCGCTGGTCGCTGGACTTCCCTACACCAGAGCGTTGACGGGCCTTCCTTAGTTCATCTCTCGCCAGTTCCATCTCAATGTCCACTGTTGCATTCTAGGCTCGGATTTGACCGGTTCTGAGAGAGAAGATTCTAAAGTGGACTCCAGTCAAACAAAAACTAGCCTGTGGGTGATATATGAAAGAGAGAGAGAGAGAGAGAGAGAAGAATTGACTTTACTTAAATGAAGGGCCACAGGCTTTGGGGAATATTGCACAAGTGAGACAGAATAAAGTGACACTGAGCTACACTGCCCATAGAAAGACTGGCCGTTGCCATTTTTTAATTTGAATTGATTATTATAAAAATCTAAAACTCGCTGTATCCTTCTTTTAGTTTTCTTCATTGGCACTTTCCGATGGTGCGTTTGAGCAGCTGCCGATCCCGCCTGCTGGAGGAAGACGAGGAAAAACCCTAGTCGATCTCAAAGCCCTGCCACCCCAGCCAGGCCCTTGTTCCCGCTCTTCCTGCCTTCGACCTCACCGGCGGCGCCCCCGCGGCCGACGGCGCCTCGGTAGTCGGCGCGGAGGATCTTCACCTAGTGGAGCGGGCTTCTCTGTCTGGCTCGTCGGCCGGCGAAGATGGGGAGCGGTCCAGCGCCATTTTCGGAGATAGGGAAGCGGGTCAGAGGCAAGTCTGTCTTTCACTGATTAAGCAGGAGAGGTGGGAAGGGCGAAGAGATGATCGTCTTTCCCCTCTCTTGGTTAGACTCCTAGCTTCTGTGTTCATCATACGATATCGTCGTTGGCATCTCTGCGTAATAAAGTTTTTTCTTGTCTGATCAGCATTGCAGCCTAGTCTGTGTAAGTTGTTTCAGATAGTGAAGGCTTACTGTTATATCTTGAAACTCATAGATCATCAGGCTGACAGGTTTCCGAACTCTGGCTGGTTTGGTTGTCTCCTCTACGTTTACTTTTACTCGTGGGTGGGTCGGGGAATGGCTCGAGAGTACTAACTTAACTATATCAACGCTTTCTCATTCGGGACTCTTGGGGAGTACTGGTTTTATACATCATTCTGTGTCCTGATCCTTACCCACGCACAACAATCGGATGGGTAGATCGATTTGATGAATGCTATGTTTTTTCAGTGTTAGGAGAGAATTTCTCGATTTAGTTTACTAAACTAGTTACATCCGGATATCTCTAATCTTCATAAGATGCTTGAGTTTGTCTATGACGAGATCTCAGACAAAAAATTATGCCATTCGCGAGCTTCAACATGAACATTTTCCTTTGCATGGATGTCTTGCTCTAGATCATCTGCTAGAAAAGTTTTGTAGATGTGTTTCAGTAATTTTTCATGGTAGTTTTTTATTTTTTGGTGGTTCAAGACTGAGATCACTGTGATGCGACTGATTGGACGGCTAATCTTTAATATTTCGCTTGACAGGCTCACGTAGAGTTCTGTGTGTTAGCTTGTAGTGGCAATAGACAATTGTGATACATGCAATATTAGTGTTGGGGTCAACAATTAGCCGATTATTAGCTGATAGCGGTGCCATAATAATTCGTCAACTTGGATTGAAATGCATTCGACAAGCAAAAGGTCCAGCCTGGTGAGCTAGTGCATTTCATTAGAAGCCCGAGAATGATGGGTTAGTGTTATCTGTAGCCATTTACTATTACAAGGAAGCACAAGATTTATGTTTCTGGTGAACAGCTCTCCGTTTGTTACACTTGTTTATAATTTTTTGAAGTACTTACAATTATGATAGATTGCTTGTATTCTTCATGAATGCCGAGGGGTTACCATATGAATGCTGAGGGCTACCATCTGAACTCCTCATTAACAGTGATCTCTCCCTGTATTCATTCAGGTGCCATTTGTGGTACGCTAGCTTGGTGCCCTGTCAATGTTTCCTAGGTGGAGAAACTGAGTTCATTCTCTGACTTCGATCAAATCAGAATGAGCCAGACAGTTGGTAAACCCAACTAGAATAGTCAAGCATTCTTGATTCGCATCTATTGCTGAAATCATTAAGAATCAACAGGACTTAGTGCGTGAAAGCGTTGGTGACTGTGCTAAGAGCTAACTCAAAATGCCGTGTTGATTAGCACTAAGCCACGCTGTCCTTTCTTTTGTAACCCTAGTCTTCCACCTTTTCATAATCTCATCATGTTTAGTTGATGTTGTGGCAAAAAAAAATAAATCATCTGACAACATTGCTTCGTCTATGGCTGATGGAGTTTGTAAATTCATATATCTTATAACTATCAAGCTTATGCTAACACTATGCCTGTTTCCTTCTTGCAGATCTTTTGACAAAAGATTACAATTTCGATAACAAATGTGTTTTCACGGTGCCTGGAGATGCAAATCTGGTAAGAATTCGTCTTCCAGAGAGCATTAATTCAGTAAAACCTAACTCCATTTTTCCCATTTATTTGTAATTTCCTGAAAAGTCTACGGTACATGTAAGACCTGTACTCTTGAGGAACTATATAAGGGGCTTAATACGATGGGCATGCTTAACGTAGTAGTGACTCAAGAACAGATAAAACACATTTTTGCAGATGGAAATAAGAAAATCGCAACAGTCTGCTACCACATTTATCCGAATGTGGCGTCACTGATGTGGTCTGGAAAGCTTTCCTAAGACATGCTTTCCGGACATGCTTTCCCTTTGACTTTTGAGACAAGGTTGGAGATACTCTCTTAGTACCATGTCAAGAACAAGCTCTTTCAAATGCGTGGGTCTCCACTGAGGTTTCTCCCTCCCAGTGAAAGCCATATCCGTGATGTTGATTCCATCTTTGGTATCATCTCTGAGAGAAGAATGCCATATCTCTTACTTCATTTGACATTCTTGCTCTTCTTCAATCTTCAATCACATATATTTCTTAGCTCCTCGCATCGTTGACCCGTTGCAGGGGATTACAGTGACTGGTGTGAAGCTGAATCAATTGTTCATTGGTGATATCTGTTCGCAATACAGGAGGGGTAAAACGGTTGTAGACTTCAAGGTGGATACCAATTCTAATGTAAGCACAGATTTGTGGATGATCCGCGTGTTTTCTGCTCGTATTTCTTCGAATTCTAATGGAAAACGCGCCTATTTTTCCAAAGATCTCCACCACGGTCACTCTCAGTGGGATCCCATCTGGAGTGAGGACCACACTCAGCTTTAAGATACCCGATCATCAGAAGTCGGGCAAGGTCAGTTGGCATCTGCAAGGCTCCCCACTCTGCCATTTGGTCATGGAACATACAAAGTTGGGCATCCATTGAAGATCATCAATTATTTTCTGATCTCTTGTTTCAGCTAGAGGTTCAGTACCTCCACGACCGCGCGGCGGTCAGCTCCAGTGTTGGCTTGCATCCGACCCCTTTGCTCGAGCTCGCCGCCGCCGTCGGCAGCAACGAGCTCAGCGTCGGCGCAGAGATCGCCTTCAACGTGGGCTCTGCTTCTTTCACCAAGTACAGCGCTGGGGTTGGCTTCAACCAGGAGGACTTCTCTGCCTCCATCGTACTGTATGCTTCCTTGCCCCCCTCCTGCCCACCTTGGTCTCCTGGCCTCCGTTAATTGCTCGCTGCCCGATCTCTGATCAACAGGACCGACAAGGGGGAGACCACGAGGGCCTCCTACATCCATCTCCTGGGCCCAGAGAAGAGGACCGCAGTGGCGGCGGAGATGGTCCACCGCCTGAGCACCTATGAGAACACCTTCACACTGGGGGGCTCCCACGCGCTGACGCCGTACACGGTCGTGAAGGCCCGGTTCGGCAGCACCGGCGGGCTGGCCATGCAGTGCGCCCATGATTGGCGGCCCGGCTCGCGGTTGACCCTGTCAGCAGAGTACGACCCTAAGTCGTCGGTCGTCGCCCCTTCTCGGGTCGGGTTGACTCTCGCCCTCAAGCCCTGAAGTGGGGCCCCGGACATCAAAAGCCACGTGAAGAAATCAGGAGGTAGCAATTCCTACGGTCTTCCATGAAGAAAAAGCCACTTGAAGAAACCACAGACCTACGGTTTTCCATGGTTGCGTGTCCTTCCCGGTGTTTTCTCTCTCTATGGACCCATCGGCCTGTTGGGAGATTGGCGGGACGGGTTGAGGGGTGGACCCTGGCATGGTTGGCAGCGACACAGCGCTTCTGCTGCGCAAGCGCAGACGTCTGTTTTGATAACATTCTAAATGGATATGTGAGGGTGGGGAAAAAAATTAGAAAAAAAGCTGTCCACATTATTGAAAGTATTGATATAGCTAATGTCAAGATACTAACCAAATCCGTACCTCACAGGCCAAGCTTTGTACCAAATCAGTCGAGTCATGTTACTGGAGATTGATTCAGCCCATGAAGTTCTTTGTTGACTATTGAGATGCAAGAACTTGTGCATTGTGGTTACGGCTCAGAATGGGCTATAATTGTCTGAAACAGGCTAGCATTAGAAGAGATAGGGAAAACATGGCCTAGGATTACTATAGTTTTTGTGAAAAGATGAAATGGTGGTGGGGAGGAAAGAGATGGGGAAAGGAAATAGTAGAGTAGGAAGTGAGGTTGGCGTGTTGGTCTCTTGCAGTGTGAACAAGAGTTGGAAAATGGTAGAGTAGATTGGTCTAAGCTTGGTTTCGATTTGTATAGGTTAGTAAACACCATGGGTTAGTCTAATGATTTGGCTCCCATTCTATACTTTTACAAGCATCTCTTCACTTTGACTACTCTTCTTGAGTAGAAAATGAATCTAAAGGCATCAACTCACTCAATTCAGTTTCATGTCTCCCGTCAGGCCATGACTAAATGCTAATTCCTACCTATTGTTCTGAACTACTCAACTCCTATTGAGACTCTATGTAAACTTAGCATGTAAACCTTTGCAATACATAAAAAATGTAGGCAATATATATCATGAAAAAGCTGCTACATTTGAGCATGGATATAAAGACCTAAAATGATATAAGACTTATCATTCTGGCACAACCAATTATTTCTATTTTTTTTGTTTTTTTATGGCTTTCTTACTTTCAATAAAGAACAACATTTTTTTTACATATAATAATTTAATTTTAAAAAATATAAAAATATAGAAATATCGAATTTGAGGAATGCTACAATGATGTAGAGGGAGGTGTTTGAATAAACATTTTCTTAAATTCCTTTATTAAACATTCAAAACTACTATATTTGGAAATCTTATTTTGATCAATCATAGTTTTGGGCTTCTAGTACTCCTCTCTAATGATCGGTGATGACTCAAAATTTAACCATAATGTCTTGTTGTGTGTTCCCAATTGTTGAAGATGTGTATTAATATTTAAAAATAGATCAAATATATATATATTTTCTTTGCACATCTTATTTTATGATTTCTCTTTCAAAGATCTTTCAAATGGGTATATGCCTACATGTATTGTTGAAATGTGAGGGAATCGACTTAGGTGTTTGATACGACTCCACACATTAGTATAAGTAAAAGGCCACTTCTAGAAGGTCAATGTGAAAGGAAAGATTTTTGACAATCCTACTAAGATGGTTATGTAAAAAGTTGTGATGGATGGCATAGTTTAATGTCTTATGATTATAACTATTGAATGTCTGTGATTATAACTTTAAAGAACTAACTTAGAATTAATTTGTGGGCAAATGGTGCTTAGTCGACACGTGCTAGGTGTCCAAAGGCTGTTTTAAAGACATTAATGAAGAACTAGTATTGAGTGTCTTATGGTAAGTTAATTAAAGTTATACTATACTTCTATAGATGTGAGGTCATGCTATTGTGCTTAATGATTGTGCATGGGGTGACTAAAGGATAAATAAATTACCCTTGGAAGAGAGATGTAGGGGTTTGTCATACTACCATAAAAAATCTTATTGTGATTTATCTGATAAAAGGGTTAGGTAATTATGACTATACTAACCTTTTGGGCTAATATAGACATTATTAAGATAATAATTTAGATATTGATAAAGTACAAAAGAAAGGTAAAATAGTCATTTTATGCACCTTAAATTACTATAGTCTTAGTATCCTTATGATGATGTTTGTTAGTACTAGTCATTAATATGATTACATATAAATGACAGTTTTCTTGTTACTTTCATATGCTTAATAATATGAGTCAATTCAGCTAGCTGAATCACCCCATATGTAGTCACTAAAAGCCAAAATATGTTAGAAAATGTACTAGAATGCTAGAAATGACTAAATATGTTATAAACTATGTTGCAATGAGTACATATAATAGATTTTTGATAATGTCCTACCTTGAGAAATGGAAAAATTGCACCCTTATGAGAAAATATTACTAGCATTATATTGAAGACTATAATGAGCCAGAAAATATATTTGATAATAAATATGTCACACCACATGTTAGAGTTTTCAAATTTTTAAGTACATATCAACAACCTATACTTTAATTGCCAAATTACTAGTTAATTACTATAAGTTGATGACATTTGCTCTATTTAATTAAAATTTTAAATATGAATCTAAATTATTTAGATATGATAAAATATTTCCTTGGATGGAGTGTTAAGAGTTTTACTATTTTAGGTTTCAATGTTCCTAATTTGGGAATTACTTCAATATGTTTTCATTCTCATCCCCTATATTTACTTTTTGTAGACATTTTCCCTAATAAACTTTAGTACCCATGAGGCATAACAATGTAATGCCTTATAGGCTGCTTTATTATTTGACACCAAACCACCCTCTTCATGTTCATCATTATCAACACACTATTACCCCTTAGAACAAAATTAATAATGCTGAACTATTAGTCACCACAATGCATCTCTTGATGTTAATATAGAGCTTTGCATCTCTTGTATTTAGGGTTGTTTATCTTCATACAGTTTTACATGAAAGCATCATAAAAAATAATTACAAAGAAACTATATTGTGATCTTTTTAATGTCAAAACTTCTAATACATAGTATCTAAATCATGTTCTCCATAAGGACAATAACTTCTAATACATTAAATCATGAAGTGACCTTTTTACATGATTTTGTTGTTCTTATCCTATATGATTATCAACTGCCCTAGATTGATTGATGTTATTGAAACCACATTTGTAATGTAATATTTTCAAAGTATTGGGATACATCCCTTGAGACATATATTTGAGTTTATTAACTTTGACCTCATTGGTTAGAATATTATCTTTCTAATATTTTGATGATAATAAAAGACTGTAAGATCAATAAAAAGATTGAATTATAGTTATTCTAAACATTTTATGATATAATCATAATTGTGAAAATGATTATATAATTAATTTAATATAATATTAATAAATATTCAGATAATATATTGAACATAACTCTCTTCAGTAATATAAAATTTATATCATTGATTGATTTCGTCACTTAAAATTATCATAGTCCATATTTTTGTTGAAAATATTTATATGTAAAATATATATTATATTGAAAAAATAATAATTATCAGGTCATAATTAGTGATACTATGTGAAGTAAAATACAAGTGTTAAAGCCAACTTAGTTTATCATGTCCATGTGAGATTATATTATTACTATTAAATAATTTAATTGACTATAATTACATTATTTATTCAATCTAATATAATTTTCCTAATAATATATATACTTTAGAACATGTTATTAGTATTCTTAGTCATCAAATCGGTGATTATATGTATTCGGATGTTAATGCACTCACTTGAAGATTGTGTTTTTACTTGGGTGATTTAAATGAGTTTTGATAGGTAAATCATTATTTCAACAAGACACATGGTATTAGATGTGGTCATAATATAGGATATCTATTGAATTGATTTAAAAGTGACACAAACTAGATAAGAATATTATATTTTACTATGATTGAGTATTAGTTTCCTCTAAGAGTATCCAAACTATAAAAAAACCATAACATATTGGATTCTCAATTATTCAATTTATGTTTATTTTATGAAAATATATATGCTGAGATGTTATAAAAATCTGAGAAGATATTCATGCATGATTTACTTGTAAAATTGAAGGTTTCACATAAATAATCACTAAATTATAAGTGTTCTTATCTCTCTCACGACCCCAAGTTTTGTATATAAAATTCTGCACATAAAATCTTGTGGGAATGAGAGAGGACATAATTAATTGTTTAAACTCAAGAAAACTTAAAATTGAGAATCAATCATTTAGTTCCCAGATATTCATCCTTGACATACTAAGAGCTACTATTTCTTTCACTTATAGTCAACACTTTTTAGAAAAGAAGAAAGGTACAATAAAATTTTGATCACCATCATATTCATTAGGGTTCTAGTTTTGCACTTAAAAACCACACCATGTTTATACAATCTTCCATGGTGATATATTTAATATTTATAATGTGACAAACATGAAATTAAATATTCATTTACTCACTTGTGAGAAATGTCCCAATAAATAGTTGTTGAATTTATTAAATTGTGAATCTGGACGAAAATTTCAGAACAAAATTTTAAGAGAGTTGAGCTGAATAATTAGCAATATGTGATTAGATGATCATATTTAGTAGAAATTAAGAACAAAGTTTTTTCTTGGATAATGTGCCTAGACAATGAGTCAAGTCACTTCAAATCCTTGTTGTATTTAGTGATCTAAGAAGATTATAGAGATTAGGAACTTAAGGGAAGGATCAACTTGAGAAAGAGATTTTATTCAAAAGAGAGCAGAAATAGATTGATTCAGCTCTTGCTTCTTAATCTTGTAGTGACCTAGATCCAACATAATTTATATAATTTTTTGACTTAGATGGTTTTTATGTTGAAAAACTATTGCCTACCAAATGAAATATATACGTCTCATTCCATGACCTCACATTATGCTCACTCATAGTGATGATCAATATAAAGTAAAATATTGCAATGGTATGTTGCCTTGATTCAACTAGATTTTTGAGCCACTTAATCTTATAAGACAATAAATGTTACCATAAACCTTGACTTTTGAGGTAATATTTTTAACAATTTATTCTCAATAAAGTGACAAGTAGAATCTTTGACAAATTATAGGTCGTGTGGTTGTTATGTTCCTTGAGTTAGATAAGGAAAGGTTTTGACTATGCTACTAAGATTATGTTTAAGACCTTTAACTAGTAAAATCTATTCATTCTAATGAACATATATGTATTGCTAATGTAAAATTAAATTATTTTTATTTTAATAATATCTCTAACATTGATACTTCCTTGTATTTGATTGCTATAGACTGTTTAAGTGTTCTATCAGATGCTTTCAAAATCCATAAACAAAGTATCACACCACTTTCATTTCTTCCAACAAAACAAGATTAATTTACCCAGATACTCACATTTTTGGGCTATGGAGTGTTAGCAAGGATATTGATACATGCTTCAAAGTTCTCATGTGATAACTTTTTATTTTTATTTATCTGTATACTGGATCTATTTATATGATGTCCCTTTTAAATCACAGTAAGAGTAACTTTTAAAGAGTAAACATAGAGACCCAACTCGTGCCTAATCCCTTTAGTCCTAAGTTGATCTCCCACCCTTTTAGGGCTGCTGTAACTCTCACCCTCAAGTCCTAAAGTAGCTCATCTAGTCCCTGTCTCATGCGTCTATATCCTAATATTGGGATTGAGCCTTTTATCGAGAGAAAAGTCTGGCATTTAAAACCAGATTGGAAAATGAGGAACATGAATTTATTCGTGGAAAACTTTGTAAGCACTCTGATTTTCATATCTTTTTCCTGTAGTTATGACACATCAAGCGATGCTAGTTAATGAACAGCCAATCTTCCTCTGTTATGACACACGGAAGTCCTCTCACCGCGTAATGGTCAAGTGCAGTCAATGTTCTTGGGCTGCCTTGGAATGGCGGAAACCTCGAGGTGACTCATCGTTGATGTGTCGTGTGAGCCTAATTCATGGTCTTAACAGAAGAACACCGACCCACGCAGTCAGCCGATTAAAAATCAAACTTTTGACACAAAGTACTCGAAGCGTTCGGTCGATTGTGGTCATCTTCGCAGTCCCGTGCTGACGATAATTTCCCCAACCACCCGCCTTTGACAAATGGAAACAGAGAGAGTAGGTGACGGATCCGACCTCGGCGCCCGGCCTGACCTGGCTCCGGGCAAGGTCGAAAGTCAAATCGGGGGCGCGTCAAATCAGACGAACAATTGTTGACTAGGTCAAATTACAAAGCTTAGAGGTTCTAGTAAAGCTTGGAATAGCGCTCGTCTCCATTCTCACCAACCACCACAAACTACCCTTTTCCTTTTGTTTGAAATAGCGCTCGTCAACAGCCGTCAGCTCCGCATTACAAAACCCGGCAACCCCCGATCGCCGCCATTCAGCAGCCGTCTGTGATGGGTTCGTTATCCACTCTTCCCGACGAGGAGTTCATCTTCCGCTCCAAGCTCCCTGACATCACAATCCCCGACCAGCTGCCGCTGCATGACTACTGCTTCGAGAGGATCGCCGCCGTTGCCGACCGACCATGCATAGTCTACGGCCCTTCGGGCGTTGTGTACACCTATGCGGAGGTGCAGCTGACGGCGCGCCGGGTGGCCGCCGGCCTCCACCGGTTGGGCATCCGCCGCGGAGACGTCATTATGCTGCTGTTGACCAACTCGCCGGAGTTCGCCTTCAGTTTCCTCGGCGCGTCCTACGCCGGCGCGACGACGACTACCGCGAACCCTCTGTACACTTCGTCGGAGATCCTCAAGCAGATCCAGACGGCCGGGGTGAAGCTAGTGGTGACGCAGTCTAGCTTCGTCGACAAGGTCCGAGACAGCGGGGTGAAGATTGTGTGCACCGACGACTCGGCCGCTCAGGGGTGCCTGCACTTCTCGGAACTGGCCTCGGCGGCGGAGATGCCGTCGGTGGAGGTGCGGCCCGACGACGTGGTAGCGCTGCCGTACTCCTCGGGGACGACGGGGCTGCCGAAGGGGGTGATGCTGAGCCACCGGTCGCTGGTGGCGAGCATCGCGCAGCAGCTGGAAGGGGAGAACCCTAACCTGTGGTTCCGGGGAGACGACGTGCTGCTGTGCGCGCTGCCGCTGTTCCACATCTACTCGCTGAACACGGTGCTGCTGTGCGCGCTGCGGGCGGGGGCGACCATCGTCATCATGCCGAGGTTCGAGCTGGTGGCAATGATGGAGCTGGTGGAGCGCCACCGTGTGACCATCGCGCCCTTCGTGCCGCCCATCATTCTGGCCCTCTCCAAGTGCCCACGAGTCGAGGAATACGACCTCTCTTCCATACGCATGGTTATGTACGGCGCGGCACCCATCTCCAAGGACCTCGAAGATGCCCTCCAATCTAAGATCCCCGACGCGAGGTTCGGTCAGGTACATAAACTCTCTCTCTCTCTCTCTCTCTCCTATCTCCCCATGTCTGTATGGGCTAATTCGAATCTGACGAGGGGAGATTAACTGCGTCGAATGAAATCATCCAGGGCTACGGGATGACAGAAGCGGGGGCCCTCTCCATGAGCCTCGGATTCGCCAAGGAGCCGTTCAGGACCAAGCAGGGGTCCTGCGGGACCGTCGTCAGGAACGCCGAGCTCAAGGTCGTCGACCCCGACTCTGGCGCGTCCCTCCGCCGGAACGAAGCGGGAGAGATTTGCATCAAGGGGCCCCAGATCATGAAAGGTGCACCAAAGTCAACGGGCCTGAACTTCCACAGAAGCTCTTTCCTCTCTCTTTCTCTCTCCCTGAAGCTTGAAGCCGCTTTGATTTTTTTTTTTCTTCCGAGAATTTGTCCGCATTTTCCGCGGCGTCACATCGCTTCTGCTACGCAGGCTACCTGAACGACCCGGAGGCGACGGCGAGGACCATCGACGGCAAAGGGTGGCTGCACACCGGAGATATTGGATACGTTGATGACGAGGATGAGATCTTTATCGTCGACCGGCTCAAGGAGCTCATAAAATACAAGGGCTTCCAGGTGCCCCCTGCAGAGCTCGAGGCGTTGCTCCTCTCCCACCCCGCCGTCGCCGATGCCGCCGTCGTCCCGTAAGACTCTCGCGCCTATGAATTATTCGAATCTTCGGATTATAATGAGATTCATCTCTATATTTTATTCGATAATCATCGATTAATATCATTTTTTTCTAAATAGGATGAAAGACGAAGCTGCCGGAGAAGTCCCAGTGGCCTTCGTCGTGCGATCAAGCGGTTCCGGCGTCACGGAGGAGGAGATCAAGCTGTTCATCTCTCAACAGGTGATCACTCCGTTTCCTTTCTGATTGCTACGTCTCACCGGCAGTGGGTAGAGTCTTTGAGCGAGATGGTGATCGCTGCAGGTGGTGTTTTATAAGAGGATTAGGCGAGTATTCTTCGTTGATGTCATCCCAAAGGCGCCGTCCGGCAAGATCCTGAGGAAGGGATTCAAGGAGAAGCTTGCGGCTGGATTTGCTGACATGGCACAATGCTGAACGACGGGCGATCTGGTTCTAAAGATGGGACTAAACCCGATTTACAGCCAATACTGAGGTGTCCGGTTTTTCTCAAAAACAACCAAATTACCCATATGCAATACTTATGCACCTCATATCGATGACTTTCGAGACCAGGTTGATATTGTCTTCCTTCGAGCGTAGCTAAGAAGTTAAAATTATGACTTGGCTGGTGCAGCCGCACGGTCTTGACTCGCACCCGCGACCCGTCGTTATTTCTGGCTCGTAGCAAACGTTCGTTGGCCAAAATCAGTAATTTGATGAAAAATTCCCTTCATTCCTGCCTATATCGAGCATTCGCGTTGACCACATGGATCCCTTCGAGCGGTTTCCTCGAAAACTTCATTAGTATCTAGGTCGAGGACCCACACCGGTTTTCTCAAAGGGTATTCTCCCCAAATTAAGAGGTAGATGATCGATCACCACCAAGAAGATTAGGGTTTTGCGATGGGCTTCAAGAACCCAACATCCTCATACACAGTTAAACAAGAAAGGAGGACTACTGGATAAGAACCAGGATCGCCAGGCCCCACAGCCTCTACTTCTTGAGATGGGGGAAGCACTGGTAAGCGTCGTTTTTCGGGTGCTTTGCCTCAGCATGCTCCCGGCACTTCACCTCCGAGGTGGTGCAGATGAACGTCTGCATGCACACCTTGCACTGAGGCACAGGATAACGATCATAGAGGAAAAAAACAAAGCGTCAGTATTAAATGAATTAAATTAAAAGTTTGATCTTGAAGGGATGTGAATGTTGAGCGAGAAAGAACCATAAAACTCTTCATAGTATCGATATGCGTCAATTATAATCTCTATGAGGCCTTTTTTTCTCTCTCTGAACCTATAAAGGTTCAACGATAAATGTCATGATCAGATATAATATTTATATATAAAATAAAAAAGAATCAGTCCTGATGAGGGATCCCTTGACTTGAAGCGGAAACCTGTCGCAGATCTATGATATCTGAGGAGGACTTCCACTAGAATCGGTAGAAAAATGAAATCCTAATGCTTGTGATGGGAAAGAAAGCCTAGCATGGCTTGAATTATAGACATCTGGGTTGAAATGACGATCAATAAGAGTTGCTATGTGAACAGAAGATGAGATGAAAATGAAATAATCCTAGGAACATCTATTACAGAATTAGACTAAAATGCCAATCAAGTATAAGGTTAAAGAGACCAACATCCAGACGCTCCCACGTCCATTAAAACAAAGCGATAATTAATTATTTAATATTTTTTTATAGCATGAAAATGAAATCTCGGGATAGAACTAGATCCACAAGAGTTCAACGCTTTCTCTACAGAGTGTCTGTGTCTCGGTTTTTTAGCAGAAACATAATGAATGCATAGGCTCTGAATTCGCCAAAATTCTCTTATAGTCTCAAGAGTGTAAATCCAGGCTCCGTTAGGCTGCTGTGGCACAGAGTAACCGGAGGATCTAATCCAAGAAATCAACGGAAAGAATCCCAACTGACGACATTGTATGATGAAATGGAGATCGAGGATCCTTCCGAATATGACGAGAAAGAGAAGCAGAGGCACGATGATTCCCGGATAAATTAGTGCCGTACAAGGAAACCAAGACGATGAATGCGTGGAAAGAGTGGGGGATTGGGGGTGGCGCCCAGACCTGGATGCTCATAGCCTTCTTGTTCGTCTCGAGCTGGCTACCTGCGTAACCACATCGACCAAGCGCAGATTAAGTCCAGATCAAACAACCACATGCGGAGGAAGGTACAGAAAAAAAAAAGTAGACAAGAAATAAAGAAAGATCTGGATATCCACAAAGAGGATCGATCAGTAAGTATAATCTAGACACACCCCTCGCAGCCTTCTGCTTCTCCATGTTCTTCTCCCTTGCCATCTTAGCCTTCTGCCCGTTTCCTCCTCCCATCTTCTTTCTCTTCGCACAGGACCCCGGACAAGGGAGAGAAAGGCAGAAGAACTTCGTTCGATGGCCTTCCTCCGTCCGGCTATGTCTAAATAATTGCCCGATACGCCCTTCCTCTGCCCCCAGCGCGCAGTCACGCGCTTCCACCGGCAAGAGAGCACTCACCCACTCATTCATTGCGACGGGGGGCCGCTCCCAACGGGATCCTCCCCTCCTTCCTTCCTTTTCCCAGACGGACGAGATCTCCGTTGACCGGAGCGAACTCCCAGGTCAAAAGAAGACGAAGCTTCTGGGGAACTTTTGAAGTTCGGCCGGAGAACACTCAAAGGCGAACCCGCTTCCTCCGGGATTGGTCCACTCGCTGCCGTGAAAGCATGGGCCGAGGCCGCCAATCGTCCTCATTCGCCAATCCATCCGGCCCACCGTCTGCAACGTCAAATCCTGGAAGCGGCGGGCGGCGGGCGGCGGGCGGCGGGCGGCCCCATCGGTGGGGTCTCAGCCTACCTTCTGCAGGGTTGGCACGACGATCTATCTCTTCATGGCGCAGATGCGGGATTTAGACGGCGGCGCGGGGTGGGGAGGGGAGAGAGAAAGGGAGAGAGAGGGTGAGAAGGTTGGAAAAGTCAATGCGAAGGGATTTAATGGGCCCAGTCAACGTTGATGGGTCTCATCAAAGCGGGTTTGAAGTGGCCCGTTTAATAGTCAATCCTACCCAGAATGGGCTTATACGGGCCCAAAATAGGGAATCGATATTGGGCAGGGTTGGCACCGCGGGGGAGTCGCATCGAAGGGTTTTTTCTCTCTCTCGCAGCCCCGCATCTCCCTCTGTCTTCCTCGCAGGGGGGGCGGCTCCTCTCTTCCCAGGATTCGCCATGGCGGAGCAGGTAGGGGGACTTTTATGGCTTCTGTTCATTTCATACCTTCATGCTGTGGTACTTTACCGAGTTTCTTCGTTATCTTGTTCGCTCTTCAAGACAACTTTTCTTTTGAATTCGGAGAGTACTCTATTGGCCGAATTTTCCGAAGACTACTTTACAAAATCTCCTTTTCTTCTAGCTACTGTCCGATCGCAATATGGGTTTCGTCTATGCGTGCTCGTAGTGTCTAGTGGAGTGAGATGAATTCCTCGCCATGTATGATGCCCAAATCTCTAGCAAAAGGATTTTTTTAATTTTTATTTTTAATGAGGGTTAGAGTTGGCTAAGAAGAGATCAGAAGTGGCCATCCTCAACATGGGCGCTGAACTGGCAGAGTCTTCCGCTCTTGGCCTCTGCAGGACCCGGCGGACATGGAAGCCAAACGTGCAGGAGAAGCGGCTCTTCAGCTACGCCCTCGACCGGCACATCCGGGTGAAGGTGACGACGCACGCCCTGCGGTGCATCGACAAGGCGGGCGGCATCGACGAGTACCTGCTGAAGACTCCCTACCAGCGGATGGACACGGAGATGGGTCTGCTGTGGAAGGCCAAGATCGAGAAGCTGTACCAGGAACTCGGGCAGGCGGAGGCCTTCTTCTTCTCCCCCGAAGAGGAGGCGAGGATCGAGGCCGGGTTCGAGGAGTACCGAGCCGCCAGGAGGGCTGCCAAGAAGAGCTCAAGCCAAGACCCGGCGGCGGAGGGAGGAGCTTCGTGATTGGCATTGGCGGCGCCTCTTCCTTGTTTGACGGGGCATGTTTGACCTTCCCCCCGCAGACTTCCTGGAGAACTTTGATGATTTCTGTATCAAACAAATCATGCCAAAATCTTCGCCTGCTCCTCCGCCGGCGCATCTCCTCAGGAAGATCATTCATGGTAACTCGCGCACTGGCGAGTGACAGTCTTCTACTTAGCGGTTGACCCCAGCGACGGCTAAGAAAAGTCAATGGGAACAGATTTGGTGGGCCTCGTCAGAGTGGGATTTGGTTGGCCCGTTTGATTTCTTGGTGTCCATTGCAGTGGCGAATGGGGTCAAGCCCATACGCTGTGGTAATTCGCGGGCCGGGCCCATACGTAGGTGAGAGTAATTGAGCCCCACGAAGGGGGCCCGGCCCTACTAAGTTGCTAGTGCTTATTGGACTATCCGTAATGGGCCGTCCTTATTGGGTTACCATGGAAGCGAATGGAATAAACTCACGTCGAATAAATATCCAGGGTTTTCTACCTTCCCCGCTCTCTCGCAGCGGCGCCGCTCCTCTTCACGCACGCAGCGGCGCTTCCCAGAGCCCGGCATGGCGGAGCAGGTCGGAGGGCATTCCTTGTTTCCTCACTAAGATCATTTACTCATCGTGCTGTCACCATTACAATGATTCCTTCGACTTTCGTTGTCATGCTCTTCGATCTTCGTATTCATTTTCTCTCTGGATTTGAGAGTTGTATGATATCAGCCGAGATGTGGATAGACTGTAAGCCAAATCTCGTTCGTGTTAGCTCCTGTCTGATCGCAATACTAGGGAAGGAAGGAGGGACAGGCGGACTGAGGGACGAGAGGAGGCTTTTTTTCGCTTGTTCGCACCTCGCCATTAGTGGACTTATTTTTTCGCTTGCCCTTTGTCTTTTTTAATGTTTTAGTAAATCCTGTTTTTGCAGACTGAGAAGGCTTTTCTCAAACAACCAAAAGTATTCCTCTGGTATGATGGACTGAGATTTACATTTTTTAGTCTGTCGATTATTTTGCGACCTCTTTTTTGTGCTATTATTTCTGAGTAGCAAGGTTGTATGATTCTTTTGCCGACAATGTGGTCGCAGCTCAAAGAAGTCTGGGAAGGGGAAGAGGCCCGGCAAGGGTGGCAACCGTTTCTGGAAGAGCATTGGTCTCGGCTTCAAGGTTCCAAAGGAGGCAATCGAAGGTTCATATGATTTTCCCGTCTCATGAAAATTTTATTTTTCTCTTTTTTTAACGTGGTAGGCTCAGGTATTTTATAAATTAAAGGAATATTCTATCTTGACTGTATTGGAGGCAAGGCCCTACTGTGATAGGCATTAAATCGTGTGGTATAATTCATAGGATTCATATAGCATAGGAATTGGATGCTCATAGATAATTTTATGAAGAAATGATGTCTCGTGAGTGCATTTTTCTTGTTCATAGTAGTAATAGACTTTGGGCCACGTAGTTTTTCACGTCTTGTACAATATTCCACTGCAAGTGTGAGTGAAGTGATCGGTATCATTCTTTTACTCTTTTCATGTATATCCATCATATTTCTTATCCTCGAGTGATGATTACAAATTTGATCTTCTGTGCAAAGTCCATTTCACTGGCATTGTTGTGTGGTCTGTTGTTCTTCTAGAATCTTCCCTTTATTGGTTCCGTCTGTAGTTGAATATAATACCACAGAAATATTTTTTATTTCGCGTTTGGCTGAAACTAGGGAAGTCATGTCCCGGACTTGTTGATGTACTAATGTTTCTGTGTTGAATTCTTAGGATGGGCGAGGTAATATACCATTTCAAATGTCTTCTATTCTCCCATGCAGTGTCCTATATCTTATTTAATGAAAAATCTACTATTCGTGATCTGATTTTGTATGGGTGGTTTGATTAGCGGACCTCAACGGGTGTTGTTGTTTTTTATTTTTTTAAAAATCCAGGAACGTACATTGACAAGAAGTGCCCATTTACTGGTAATGTTTCTATCAGGGGCCGTATCCTGAGTGGGATATGCCACAGTGCTAAGATGAACCGAACTATCATTGTTAGAAAAGACTACCTTCACTACATCAGGAAATACCAAAGGTACTAGTAGTATGTGGAGTGCACACTTACTCTCTTTCCCTCATCTCACCATAACCTGAATAGTTCTCACACAGCTGCTCTCTCTGCCACTCGTCGTCTCAGGTACGAGAAACGACACTCCAACATCCCGGCACATGTTTCTCCTTGTTTCCGTGTGAAGGAGGGAGACCATGTCACTATTGGGCAGTGCAGGTAATCTTGTCCCCATTACTGACCATTCCCAGTCATATATAATATAGAACTCTCCATGAGATATCTCGCCTATTTCCGTGGATGATGGTTGTGAGCTGCTTTCCTAGAATGGAAAATACCCGTGTTATTTTTCTTTGGATGGAAAAGCACCGAATCAGATGAATTCACTGCTCCATGCAACTAGATAGCCCAAAAATCTGATCGATCGATTCATTCTTCATATAATGGTCCGTGTTGGATGATGGGTTTGCACGGCTTAAGCTCTTATTTAGGTCTAATAATAATCTAATTATGTGCAGCTGATTTGATTTATTTTTTTCTCGACACAGGCCATTGTCAAAGACGGTTAGGTTCAACGTTTTGAAGGTGATCCCAGCAGGATCAGGTGCTGGGGGCAAGAAGGCGTTCTCTGCATTTTAGGTGTTTTTCTCTGGCTGTATTTATATCTATCTTGTCAGACTTAAGACCCTAATCCCTTCCCCTCTTATTCTCAGCAGCTCTTGGCATAGTCTTTATAGGGATAAGGTGCTCTTTTAGCCTTGTGGCCATGGCTGTTTATTTTTTCGACATATATGATATCTAGGATCTGGCTGGCGGTCATCCAAAAGACCAAGTAGGCCAGCCAAGTGTGTCATCTTGTTGCTCACCATTTCATTTATTTATCTATAATTTGGTGGGTCATCACTTTTTTTTCACCCGGTGTGCTAGGAGATAAGAAGACCCCAGGGAAAGAAGGGGAAAAAAGATTGAAATGCTTGGCCCATCCTGCTAGAAAGCAGTCCATACATCTCGTCTTTCCAACAACTTATTCGTCTACATAGTCAGTGCTGTAGCCCGATCATGGCTACTGATAAGAGTGGACTACAAACCAAAAGCCTGAACGAATAGCAGGTGTTGGTAAATTGCCTGATATTTCTTCGTCGGTCTTGCTCTTGATCTTGTAGGTGTAAACTTTCCATCTTAGAGGTTGTTTTTCTATGGAAGGATTTAAATATCTTGAATAATGAACATTTCAGTCCAATAATGACATTTTGTAGATAGCTGAGGATCATCAGTGATTATGTGCCCCTGTGAAATCATCCATTCTCGAGCTTGTGTAAAGAAATATTTATTTCCTAGAACATCAAAGACATATTTTTTTAGTTCCATAAATAAGAAATGACTTATTTTTATTTTTTTGTTTTGTCTTCCAAATAGAATATGTAAATGGAGTCTCTTTAAGAATAATATGTATGAATCACATGTAATACAGTGATCATCCAAGTTATTTGCTATCAGGATTGCTTGCTCTACCCTTTAGAATTGCTCTTCTCCCACATTCCTTAATCAAACATAAGTTGTTTTAAAGTTTGCTCAGGGCATCTGGCATCATCTGCTCCCACAAAGGCCTTCTCTACTTTGATCTCCTACTTGGAAGGGGAAGCACCTCCAATGTCAAAGTCAAAGTCAACAACTTTTATGATAACCACCACATACATGTGAATTTGTAGTAATGGTGGATAGTTGCCATTGGCTCAGCCAGGTTAAGGGAGTTAGGGGGGAGAGAGAGAGAGAGATAATGCAGATTTTGTTTGTCCTAATCTGTCATCACCACACCATAGTTAAGATGACACATAGTTTAGAGCTTTGATAGGTGCCCAACACTCGTGGAAGAAGAACTTTAACTTTCTTGATCAAAAATGATTTATAAGGAGAGTAGGGCCTAGTATTTATATCAGATCTCTAGAAGGTTTAAGACATCTTAATATAACACAAAATGAAAGGTACATGAGGACATATGTAAACGTGTAAAGTATATATGTTATTAAGTATGTCTCGACAACAACCCCCCTCAAGTTGGTGAATGGATATCATCTATTCTCAACTTGGGAATAATTTTTTGCAAATATGTAAACATGCCTTTAGTAAGTATGATTGCCAATTAATTACTTGTTGAAATGTATGATATACAAATTAGATTGGCCTCAAGTTTCTTTTTTATGAAATAGTGATCAATCTCCACATGTTTGGTATGGTCATGTTGTATTGGGTTGTGTATTAGATTGATTGTTGACTTATTATCACAATAAATCTTCATAGGACTGAATAAAGAAATTTGTATCTCATCAAGTAAGTTCTTGACCCAAAGTAACTCACATATTCCTTAAGCAAGTGTCCTAAGCTCAGCCTCATCACTTGATTCAGCAAGTATATTATGTTTTTTATTTTTTGAAGTGACAAGATTGTCACCAACAAAAGTAAGATGATTGGAGGTTGACTTTCGTTCAATTGTTGAGCCTACATAATCAGCATCTATAAACATCACAACCTCTACCTTTCCACTTCGTTAAAAAAGAACCCTTTTTGCTAGTGTGCCTTTCAAATAATGTAGCACTTGGTAGGTAGCATGTAAATGACACTCTTTAGGTTGATGCATAAATTGGCTCAATATACTCATTGCATATGAGATATCATGGTCAATATAAATTTCTTCATCTATCATACACAATTTATAGTTTGGATGAATAGGTGTATTAGCTGATTTACATCCAGATTTTTTTGTTTCAATTAATAGATTTGTTACGTACTTCCGTTGAGAAATAAAAATGCCTTTAGAAGAATGTGTCACTTCAATTGAAGAAGAGTGTTTAAAAAATAATGTGTGATCAGCATTACTTTGGTTGTAATTCAGTTTCTTTATGGCTACTGTAAACCTTTCAAACCATGCATGTGGAGACTATTTGAGGCCATAAAAGGATTTCTTTAACTTAGAAACAAGATTAGATGAATGATTACCCTCATATCCTAGTGGAAGAGTCATGTAGGCTTCAACCAAATCACCATGTAAGAATGTATTTTTAACATCAAATTGTTAAATATTCCAATTGAAAATTGTTGCTAAAGATAGTCAAAAACCAAACTATATTCATTTTGACCATTGGTGCAAAAGTTTTTTGATAATCTATCCCATATACTTATGTATAAGCTTTAGCCATCAATTAGGCTTTATACCTCTCAATTGAACCATCCGATTTATATTTCACTATGTACACCCATTTGCAACCAACATTCTTCTTATTTCATGGTAATTCTATTAGATCCCATGTTTGATTTTTTGCAAGAGCTCTCATCTCATCATCATGGCTTGGTTCCACTTAGGATTAGATAGAGCCTCTAAGAGATTTTTTGGAATGATAGTGGTGTCTAAGGATATAAGAAATGACTGATATGGTGAGGAAAGTCTGTGATAAGACAAAAAATTAGCAGCTGGTACAAGGGTGTTTTTGTATACTCCTTTATAGGTTTGCATAGGGCAATGAGAAGTGAATCATGAGATAGGACTACAAGATCATTAAATGAAGGAGATGTTAATGACTATATATTTTCTAAGGTCAAATTATAATCTTAGATTTTTGGTGAACCGTGAATTTCCCCTCACCTAGAATAAACCTTGTCAAACCTGAAGTTTTTAAGAAAAAAATTAATATAGGATTGAGTCTTTCTGGGACTGAAATGAGAATGAACAAGTTACCAATTGAGGATGAGAGTGAAGAATCTACATGTTGATCCAAATGGGCTGTAGAAAATAATGCATCTTTTAGATGTTCTAGAGATTGACTTGCTTCTATTGAATGTGTTTGGCTCAGTCCTTCTAGAAGAGAATGACCTTCATGCTCTCTAACAACTTCAATCCTCTAATGATGTATCTTATCAAATATGACACACACATCTTTATCAAAAAAGACATGATAAGTTGAGTCTCTAACAAGTTTTTTTAATAGAAATGAGATTTGTAAATAACTTGGGGACATGAAAAACATTAGTAAGAACCCCTAGAGGTTCAAGTCTAATATCTCCTATACCTATGATGGTTAGAAAGGATCCATTTGTAGTAGTTGCTTTTCTATCACTTGGACAAGGGTTGTATTTGGTGAAAAAGGTGGGGGAGTTAGTCATGTGAGGTATGTTGCTCCTAAGTCTACTACCCAATTATTAAAAATATCTCTAGAAGAAACTCTAACTCCAAGAGAGCGGTGAAACATACTAGGCTGAATTGATGAGAATTGTGTCACTATCGACTTCAATTTTTCTAACTCAATTCAAAGTTGCTCTATATCCTCAATTTGAGGAGAAGAAGAATGTTGATTGATTTGGGAATCTGAAGATTTACTAGTCAGGTATTCTATTGTCAAATGTGATTGGCTGTCATATTTTTTAGTGCCAAAATTTTGTGATTTATCATGTAGCTTATAACATCTGTTTCTAGTGTGATGAGCTTTCATACAGTATGTACACCACATATTATTACAAAAATCACTCTTCTAATTTCTTCCTTGGTCATGTTAAGGCTGTTTAGCTTGATATGAGGCTTTTTTCATAATTTCTCCATGTTTAATCATAAATGTAATATTGTCAACTTCAGGCACTAACAACATTAATTTATGATAACTTTCCTCTTTTGAAAGGATGAATATAGCTTCATCCAAATCACATTTTCTTTCATGACTCAAAATCTATTGTCTAACTTGATCAAAAATAGAATTAAGTACAACCAAAAATTTAAACACTCTTCTTCATTCTTTAAAATGTCATAGGACAACAATTTATGTAGATTTTTCTATATCAATGCTGAGATAATAATCAATCTCCTACCATAAATTTTTCAATTCTCTTGTATATTTTATCATTGATTTATTTCCTTGAATTGTAGATATGAATTTTGTTTCAAGTTTATATAAATGTGCCTCATTATTTCTTTGTGAGAATTTCATGTGAACTCTTTCCCACATATCTTTGACTGTAGATAGAAAGAAAAAATCTCAGCTAATTTGGGGAATTGTTGTTCCCCAAAGTGAGGTTTTGAATAATGCATCTTCTTCTCTCCATCTACAAAATTCTCAAGACAATGGATCCGATTTCCCTTCAATAAATGATGTAACATCCCTCTTCCAGTCAATACCTCTCAAACATTATGACCATTAAATCAAATTGTATCCAATCAATTTAAAATCTATAGGCATTATAGGAAGTTTTATGAGTAATCTTGGACCACTTGGACCAAGATTAACTTCCCTTGTGGAGGTTAGATCCCCCACAAATGATGAAGAATTGTCTCCCATGTTCTCCATTTAAAGAGAATGTCCAAATTCACGAAAATATCAAATTTGTGAACAAATCGCAATAAAGACAAGAAAAAATGGTGCAAGAATTGTAACAAACCAATAGATCATTGTGGAAGTAAAGAAATGGAGCGATCACACCTAAATTCACTTTGAAATAAATACAACTAAGAAGAAGATCCCTTGCCATAAGTGTACAGTGCATGTAACTCTAGTAAACAATGGAGAAAATGTTGACAAAGCAACATCAATTGTGACATTGCTGAAAAAATAAAGTTTTAGACCCTAGAATGGCTATGATACCATGTAGTTGAGATAACACAGTTTGGAACTCTGATAGGCACCCAACACTCGTGGAAGAAGAACTTTAACTTTATTGATCAAAAACTATTCACAAGGAGAATGGGATCCAATATTAATACCAGATCTCTAGAAGGTTCTAGACATACTAATGTAACACAAAATGAAAAGTACAGGAGGACATATATGTAAACATGTAAGGTATACATGTTATGAAATACATCTTGACAACACTAACATTATGCTTTCCCATATGATTAGTTGATTAAGTGAATAGAGTCTAATCTAACATAAGTGATTTTAAAGGGCAACATTGAGTGAAACCAGTAGTTCTGATGGATAATGTTTAAGAGTAGAAAAGGTTCTTATGATGTTTTTATGGCCTTGGAGAAAGAGAAATAGCACATAAACATATGTTTAAAGTATAGATGGTCTAGAGAGAGAGAGAGAGCACGTGTCACTTTCAAGTATAGTTCTTAAACCCTAAGGCTTTCCAAAGGGATCTTAAACCTTCATAATGGGTAGTATCCATTATTTTGGAATCTTTTCTCATGTCAACATGTTGCCCACCATGGATGACATTTCCTCGATAATCTAGTCGATCATCTTACTTTGAATGAGCCACACAACTAGATATCCAAGGTCAACGACTGCATAACTCTACCTTTCATTAATTAATCCCTCTTGGTATGATTAATGCATAGGACTTGGCATCATGAAAACCCCAAGACTTATATAGATTAGTCTCCAGCATCATGAACAGCCTTGGCCACAAGGTTAAAGAACATCTTACGCCTATAAAGACTATGCCAAGAGCTGCTGAGAAGAGGAGGGGAGGGGATTAGGGTCTTCAGTCTGACAAGATAGATAACTTGTTCATTCTCATTTCAGTCCCAGAAAGACTCAATCCTATATTAATTTTTTTCTTAAAACTTAAGGTTTGGCAAGGTTTATTCTAGGTGAGGGGAAATTCACAGTTCACCAAAAATCTAAGATTATAATTTGACCTTCGAAAATATATAGTCATTAACATCTCCTTCATTTAATGATCTTGTAGTCCTATCTCATGATTCACTTCTCATTGCCCTATGCAAACCTATAAAGGAGTATACAAAAACACCCTTGTACCAGCTGCTAATTTTTTGTCTTATCACAGACTTTCCTCACCATATCAGTCATTTCTTATATCCTTAGACACCACTATCATTCCAAAAAATCTCTTAGAGGCTCTATCTAATCCTAAGTGGAACCAAGCCATGATGATGAGATGAGAGCTCTTGCAAAAAATCAAACATGGGATCTAATAGAATTACCATGAAATAAGAAGAATGTTGGTTGCAAATGGGTGTACATAGTGAAATATAAATCGGATGGTTCAATTGAGAGGTATAAAGCCTAATTGATGGCTAAAGCTTATACATAAGTATATGGGATAGATTATCAAAAAACTTTTGCACCAATGGTCAAAATGAATATAGTTTGGTTTTTGACTATCTTTAGCAACAATTTTCAATTGGAATATTTAACAATTTGATGTTAAAAATACATTCTTACATGGTGATTTGGTTGAAGCCTACATGACTCTTCCACTAGGATATGAGGGTAATCATTCATCTAATCTTGTTTCTAAGTTAAAGAAATCCTTTTATGGCCTCAAATAGTCTCCACATGCATGGTTTGAAAGGTTTACAGTAGCCATAAAGAAACTGAATTACAACCAAAGTAATGCTGATCACACATTATTTTTTAAACACTCTTCTTCAATTGAAGTGACACATTCTTCTAAAGGCATTTTTATTTCTCAACGGAAGTACGTAACAAATCTATTAATTGAAACAAAAAAATCTGGATGTAAATCAGCTAATACACCTATTCATCCAAACTATAAATTGTGTATGATAGATGAAGAAATTTATATTGACCATGATATCTCATATGCAATGAGTATATTGAGCCAATTTATGCATCAACCTAAAGAGTGTCATTTACATGCTACCTACCAAGTGCTACATTATTTGAAAGGCACACTAGCAAAAAGGGTTCTTTTTTAACGAAGTGGAAAGGTAGAGGTTGTGATGTTTATAGATGCTGATTATGTAGGCTCAACAATTGAACGAAAGTCAACCTCCAATCATCTTACTTTTGTTGGTGACAATCTTGTCACTTCAAAAAATAAAAAACATAATATACTTGCTGAATCAAGTGATGAGGCTGAGCTTAGGACACTTGCTTAAGGAATATGTGAGTTACTTTGGGTCAAGAACTTACTTGATGAGATACAAATTTCTTTATTCAGTCCTATGAAGATTTATTGTGATAATAAGTCAACAATCAATCTAATACACAACCCAATACAACATGACCATACCAAACATGTGGAGATTGATCACTATTTCATAAAAAAGAAACTTGAGGCCAATCTAATTTGTATATCATACATTTCAACAAGTAATTAATTGGCAATCATACTTACTAAAGGCATGTTTACATATTTGCAAAAAATTATTCCCAAGTTGAGAATAGATGATATCCATTCACCAACTTGAGGGGGGTTGTTGTCGAGACATACTTAATAACATATATACTTTACACGTTTACATATGTCCTCATGTACCTTTCATTTTGTGTTATATTAAGATGTCTTAAACCTTCTAGAGATCTGATATAAATACTAGGCCCTACTCTCCTTATAAATCATTTTTGATCAAGAAAGTTAAAGTTCTTCTTCCACGAGTGTTGGGCACCTATCAAAGCTCTAAACTATGTGTCATCTTAACTATGGTGTGGTGATGACAGATTAGGACAAACAAAATCTGCATTATCTCTCTCTCTCTCTCCCCCCTAACTCCCTTAACCTGGCTGAGCCAATGGCAACTATCCACCATTACTACAAATTCACATGTATGTGGTGGTTATCATAAAAGTTGTTGACTTTGACTTTGACATTGGAGGTGCTTCCCCTTCCAAGTAGGAGATCAAAGTAGAGAAGGCCTTTGTGGGAGCAGATGATGCCAGATGCCCTGAGCAAACTTTAAAACAACTTATGTTTGATTAAGGAATGTGGGAGAAGAGCAATTCTAAAGGGTAGAGCAAGCAATCCTGATAGCAAATAACTTGGATGATCACTGTATTACATGTGATTCATACATATTATTCTTAAAGAGACTCCATTTACATATTCTATTTGGAAGACAAAACAAAAAAATAAAAATAAGTCATTTCTTATTTATGGAACTAAAAAAATATGTCTTTGATGTTCTAGGAAATAAATATTTCTTTACACAAGCTCGAGAATGGATGATTTCACAGGGGCACATAATCACTGATGATCCTCAGCTATCTACAAAATGTCATTATTGGACTGAAATGTTCATTATTCAAGATATTTAAATCCTTCCATAGAAAAACAACCTCTAAGATGGAAAGTTTACACCTACAAGATCAAGAGCAAGACCGACGAAGAAATATCAGGCAATTTACCAACACCTGCTATTCGTTCAGGCTTTTGGTTTGTAGTCCACTCTTATCAGTAGCCATGATCGGGCTACAGCACTGACTATGTAGACGAATAAGTTGTTGGAAAGACGAGATGTATGGACTGCTTTCTAGCAGGATGGGCCAAGCATTTCAATCTTTTTTCCCCTTCTTTCCCTGGGGTCTTCTTATCTCCTAGCACACCGGGTGAAAAAAAAGTGATGACCCACCAAATTATAGATAAATAAATGAAATGGTGAGCAACAAGATGACACACTTGGCTGGCCTACTTGGTCTTTTGGATGACCGCCAGCCAGATCCTAGATATCATATATGTCGAAAAAATAAACAGCCATGGCCACAAGGCTAAAAGAGCACCTTATCCCTATAAAGACTATGCCAAGAGCTGCTGAGAATAAGAGGGGAAGGGATTAGGGTCTTAAGTCTGACAAGATAGATATAAATACAGCCAGAGAAAAACACCTAAAATGCAGAGAACGCCTTCTTGCCCCCAGCACCTGATCCTGCTGGGATCACCTTCAAAACGTTGAACCTAACCGTCTTTGACAATGGCCTGTGTCGAGAAAAAAATAAATCAAATCAGCTGCACATAATTAGATTATTATTAGACCTAAATAAGAGCTTAAGCCGTGCAAACCCATCATCCAACACGGACCATTATATGAAGAATGAATCGATCGATCAGATTTTTGGGCTATCTAGTTGCATGGAGCAGTGAATTCATCTGATTCGGTGCTTTTCCATCCAAAGAAAAATAACACGGGTATTTTCCATTCTAGGAAAGCAGCTCACAACCATCATCCACGGAAATAGGCGAGATATCTCATGGAGAGTTCTATATTATATATGACTGGGAATGGTCAGTAATGGGGACAAGATTACCTGCACTGCCCAATAGTGACATGGTCTCCCTCCTTCACACGGAAACAAGGAGAAACATGTGCCGGGATGTTGGAGTGTCGTTTCTCGTACCTGAGACGACGAGTGGCAGAGAGAGCAGCTGTGTGAGAACTATTCAGGTTATGGTGAGATGAGGGAAAGAGAGTAAGTGTGCACTCCACATACTACTAGTACCTTTGGTATTTCCTGATGTAGTGAAGGTAGTCTTTTCTAACAATGATAGTTCGGTTCATCTTAGCACTGTGGCATATCCCACTCAGGATACGGCCCCTGATAGAAACATTACCAGTAAATGGGCACTTCTTGTCAATGTACGTTCCTGGATTTTTAAAAAAATAAAAAACAACAACACCCGTTGAGGTCCGCTAATCAAACCACCCATACAAAATCAGATCACGAATAGTAGATTTTTCATTAAATAAGATATAGGACACTGCATGGGAGAATAGAAGACATTTGAAATGGTATATTACCTCGCCCATCCTAAGAATTCAACACAGAAACATTAGTACATCAACAAGTCCGGGACATGACTTCCCTAGTTTCAGCCAAACGCGAAATAAAAAATATTTCTGTGGTATTATATTCAACTACAGACGGAACCAATAAAGGGAAGATTCTAGAAGAACAACAGACCACACAACAATGCCAGTGAAATGGACTTTGCACAGAAGATCAAATTTGTAATCATCACTCGAGGATAAGAAATATGATGGATATACATGAAAAGAGTAAAAGAATGATACCGATCACTTCACTCACACTTGCAGTGGAATATTGTACAAGACGTGAAAAACTACGTGGCCCAAAGTCTATTACTACTATGAACAAGAAAAATGCACTCACGAGACATCATTTCTTCATAAAATTATCTATGAGCATCCAATTCCTATGCTATATGAATCCTATGAATTATACCACACGATTTAATGCCTATCACAGTAGGGCCTTGCCTCCAATACAGTCAAGATAGAATATTCCTTTAATTTATAAAATACCTGAGCCTACCACGTTAAAAAAAGAGAAAAATAAAATTTTCATGAGACGGGAAAATCATATGAACCTTCGATTGCCTCCTTTGGAACCTTGAAGCCGAGACCAATGCTCTTCCAGAAACGGTTGCCACCCTTGCCGGGCCTCTTCCCCTTCCCAGACTTCTTTGAGCTGCGACCACATTGTCGGCAAAAGAATCATACAACCTTGCTACTCAGAAATAATAGCACAAAAAAGAGGTCGCAAAATAATCGACAGACTAAAAAATGTAAATCTCAGTCCATCATACCAGAGGAATACTTTTGGTTGTTTGAGAAAAGCCTTCTCAGTCTGCAAAAACAGGATTTACTAAAACATTAAAAAAGACAAAGGGCAAGCGAAAAAATAAGTCCACTAATGGCGAGGTGCGAACAAGCGAAAAAAAGCCTCCTCTCGTCCCTCAGTCCGCCTGTCCCTCCTTCCTTCCCTAGTATTGCGATCAGACAGGAGCTAACACGAACGAGATTTGGCTTACAGTCTATCCACATCTCGGCTGATATCATACAACTCTCAAATCCAGAGAGAAAATGAATACGAAGATCGAAGAGCATGACAACGAAAGTCGAAGGAATCATTGTAATGGTGACAGCACGATGAGTAAATGATCTTAGTGAGGAAACAAGGAATGCCCTCCGACCTGCTCCGCCATGCCGGGCTCTGGGAAGCGCCGCTGCGTGCGTGAAGAGGAGCGGCGCCGCTGCGAGAGAGCGGGGAAGGTAGAAAACCCTGGATATTTATTCGACGTGAGTTTATTCCATTCGCTTCCATGGTAACCCAATAAGGACGGCCCATTACGGATAGTCCAATAAGCACTAGCAACTTAGTAGGGCCGGGCCCCCTTCGTGGGGCTCAATTACTCTCACCTACGTATGGGCCCGGCCCGCGAATTACCACAGCGTATGGGCTTGACCCCATTCGCCACTGCAATGGACACCAAGAAATCAAACGGGCCAACCAAATCCCACTCTGACGAGGCCCACCAAATCTGTTCCCATTGACTTTTCTTAGCCGTCGCTGGGGTCAACCGCTAAGTAGAAGACTGTCACTCGCCAGTGCGCGAGTTACCATGAATGATCTTCCTGAGGAGATGCGCCGGCGGAGGAGCAGGCGAAGATTTTGGCATGATTTGTTTGATACAGAAATCATCAAAGTTCTCCAGGAAGTCTGCGGGGGGAAGGTCAAACATGCCCCGTCAAACAAGGAAGAGGCGCCGCCAATGCCAATCACGAAGCTCCTCCCTCCGCCGCCGGGTCTTGGCTTGAGCTCTTCTTGGCAGCCCTCCTGGCGGCTCGGTACTCCTCGAACCCGGCCTCGATCCTCGCCTCCTCTTCGGGGGAGAAGAAGAAGGCCTCCGCCTGCCCGAGTTCCTGGTACAGCTTCTCGATCTTGGCCTTCCACAGCAGACCCATCTCCGTGTCCATCCGCTGGTAGGGAGTCTTCAGCAGGTACTCGTCGATGCCGCCCGCCTTGTCGATGCACCGCAGGGCGTGCGTCGTCACCTTCACCCGGATGTGCCGGTCGAGGGCGTAGCTGAAGAGCCGCTTCTCCTGCACGTTTGGCTTCCATGTCCGCCGGGTCCTGCAGAGGCCAAGAGCGGAAGACTCTGCCAGTTCAGCGCCCATGTTGAGGATGGCCACTTCTGATCTCTTCTTAGCCAACTCTAACCCTCATTAAAAATAAAAATTAAAAAAATCCTTTTGCTAGAGATTTGGGCATCACACACGAAGCTTCAGCTAAGCGATTTCAAAAATGGCCAAGCAAACTAATGGGTTGGAATTGATTCAGCTCTCCACACAGGAAACGGGTTTCCTTCCTGAAAGCTATCTAGCCCCTATTAGGGTTTCCTTGAGCAGGCAAGCTAGCCCTGATCTGAGCTCATGCAATCCAAGGCTCAACACCAGCAGTCGATCAAATCATGACACTGTAGGAATTTTGTCGCCTCTCATCTTCTCATCAAGCAAGACGAGATTCTTGAAGCTGTCGACCGTTCTGAGAGATCGCCGGAAACCCTAGAAGGAACTAGCTCATCCTACGCGTGCAGCTTTCATCTGACAGAAACCGAGAAGACAGAATCGCAGCTAAAAAATCACAACTTGGCAAGATCTCGTGACAGCAGGCAAGGAAAATCTGATATGATGTAAGGGGTAAAGTAGCCTACTTGTTGCCCCCGTCCTCGCTAACGTTGTTGCCGAACTGGATATGACGGCCAGCGAAGATGCCGCGGTTGGCCCTTCCCATGACGAGCTTAGAGTTCGGAAGGCTCTTCTTCATCGACTCCATCACCTTCGGTGGCACCGAATCCCCCACCTTCTTCACCATCTTCTTATACAGCTGCTGCGACCTGAACGCCATGGCCTGCCTGGGATCAACCGGACGAGGGAAGAATATCTCAAGGGAAATCAAATATCCGGCACGAGATCCTGCAACACGAAAGCAACCTATGAGCGGAACAAAAGCTCCTGCCCTCCTCCTGATCGGAAATGAACCGTGCTTGCTCACAGGAAGGCGATCAACGGCCACTAGGTTAACCCCCTTACCTGCAGAGCCAGTCCAGCGATGGAGGGAGGGAGCACTGGGCGGGGGCCTTCAGAGTACCAATGGGAAGGCTGGAGACCGAGGGGTGGCCTCCCCTGGTTCGGACGGGCGGCGGTAGCAAAGCGAGGACCGAACTAGACGGCGTGGGGAAGAGCAGAAGGGTTTGCGCAGAATCTCAATAAAACCCAAAGAAAGTGAACGCTTGAACTAACAGGCCTGGATCATTGTGATATTGCAAAATGGGGCTGGCCGAATCTTCTTTATTTATGAATCGGTAAGAATTCATCGTCAAGTTTTCGAACAGCGGTGAGCAGAGAGAGAGAGAGAGAGAGAGGGGTAAGGAGTTGAAGCTTTTCAGTTCTCGACATCCATGGAAGGAGGGTTCATCAGGTCCTGCGACGGCGTGAGAGTTGCAGAGGGCCGGGTGTTGAGCCGGCTCCTCTTCTTCCTCCTCTCCAGGATCATCCTCTGGCCCAGGTACCTCCCCATCATCATGAGAGTGGCCTGCGGATTGGTCCCCGGAGACGCTGACAGGACGGAGCCGTCGACCACCCGGAGCGAGCTCACGCCGGTCACCTTGAGCTCCCCGTTCACTACCTTCCCCGCGACGCAGCCGCCGTGGTAGTGCCAGATCGTGGTGACCGTCCGCCGGCAGAACTCCTCCATGGCGGCGCCGTCCGAGCGGTTTACAGGCAGCGCCGGTCCGACGAACCGGAAATCCCTCCCGGCGGCGCCGCCGCCCTGCAGGGCTTCCTCGAGCGGTAGCCATCGGGGGAGCTTGAACTCCTCCATCGACTGCGCCTCCAGCAGGTCCCCGATCTTCCTCAGGCCTTCCACGCACCGCTCCAGGTCACCGCCGTCGGAGAAGTAGTTGAAGCGGACCCTCGGGTTGTCGCGGGCGTCCAGCGAGGCCAGGCGGAGCCAGCCCTCCGACAGCGGCCCCGCTACCTTCTCCATGACGGTGGCGACGGTGACGTACAGCGGCGACGAGGCTCTGTGGAGGAACAACGGCCGAGCAGGGGAGTAGAAGGGGACGACGGTGGAGGCGGCCTCCAGGAAGGCCCCGGAGTCGGTAATGCCCACCACCTGTATGAGGGAATGCTCGAGGGGCGCAGGCGGCGCGATGGAGATGCCGTTGCGGGGGTTGTCGTAGACGAACTTGCCGATGTGAGGGTGATGCCGGGCGACGGCGATGCCCATGGACTGGAGGTGCCCTCGAGGCCCTACGCCACTGAGGAGCAGCAGCTGGGGGCTCCCCAGGGCGCCCGCCGACAGGATCACCTCCCCGCCGGCGCGGGTTGTGGCGCGGTGCCTCATGCCGAACTGGTCACGGTAGACGACGCCGATCGCCCTCTGCTTCTTGCTCTTCTCGCCGGCGGCCGCGCGCTCTGCAACCTTGCCGGCGCTGGAAGAGGTAGCGGAGGTTGGTGACAGGGGCTTGAGCAAGATCTTCTCCGCCGTGGCTCGAACGGCCACCTGGATGTTCTCCTCTCTCGCGAAGGCCAGCAGATCGGCGGCGCTGCGCCTCCGGCCGGAGGGATCGAAGGTGGAGGCGCCGATCTTGGTCCCGTGGAGGTGGAGGACGGTGAAGTCGTTGTAGGGGGTGACGTTGGCCTCCAAGAGGCTGTCTCTAATGGCGGACTGCCAGCCCCGGAGCAGCGGCCGGAAGGTCACCGCCCGCTCCACCCACTCGTAGGACTGGTTCACCATCTCCATGTCCCACCGGATCGGGCCGCCGCCACCGCCCTCCATGAAGAACTCGGGCTCCGCGCGGCTGTAGAAGCCGGCGTTGATTGCACTGCTGCCGCCGAGGACTCTGCCCCTCGCGTTCGGCACCCCTTCCTCGGAGATGAAGGCCTGCGCGGGCGAGTTGTAGGCGTCTGTCTCCACCAGCGTCGCGAGGAAACCTTCCTGGCTCATCAGGTTGGGAAACTCCTGCGGGACCCCTCCTCTCTCAAGAAGGAGGACTCGGTACTCCTGGGAGAGGGTGGCGGCGAGGGGGCACCCGGCGGTCCCTCCTCCGACGACGATGTAGTCGTACTCCGCCTCCGTGGGGAACATAGAGGCGTCGAACGAGAACCTCGAGTAGCCCGCCTCTGCAAGAAACACACGCCGACATTCTCAGAACCAAAACCCTGCGAAAATCTTGAAGCCGCAGCAGCAGAGGAGAGGGGAAACCCCCGCCGACCTTGTTCCGCAGAGGCCTTTGTCAGCAGGAGCAAGAAGATGCATAGCAATCGGGCCAGTCTACAGAGCCCCGCCATAGCCTTCATGGCCAAGAGGAAATGGTAGAGAAGAAGAAGAAGAGTACCAGGAGCTTTTTCTGGGGAAAGAAGAAGAGGAAGAGCGCGGGCCTTCTGGCGGGAGATGGCCTCCACGGTCTGCTAAACCTGTGCGCTCCCTAACAAACCGACCTCTCAACCTTGATGCTTCCCTCTTCAGATCTTGGACGTCTGATCAACGGTCCTGATTGCTTGGAGATTGGACGGCTTAGATGAAGTTAAGCCTTTTTCGGAGGGACAAAGGTTTTTTCTTTTGCGCCCTCTTCCTGCGTCTCTGGTTGCTGTGGGGGGTCGGCCGGAGAAGATGGAGGGGGAGTGGGAGGCGGATGTGGCGGTGCCGAGCGTAAACCCTGCCGCCGCTGGCAGCCTGCGGCGGCACATAAAGAAGAGGGCCCTGAAGAACAAGGCACTTTCCGTCAGCTTCAACGAGAAGGATCTGAAGTGCGTCTTCCCTGCTTGCTCGTTACGTCCTCGTCGGTGTTATTATCTTCGTTTCGCGCTGTGTTTCTCTCTGTCGATGAATCTTCGGCTTGCGCCTTAGTAGCATGGTTCTTCTGTGATTTCCTTACGCCTAGGGATTACGTTACTGGATTCCATAAGCGGAAGAAGAAGAGGAGAAAGATTGCGCAGAGGCAAATCGAAGAGAAGGAGCGTCTGAGGCGTATTGAAGTCCGCAGAAAGGTAGTCTTTCTCGGTCTCGTGATTATTGAGGACTTTGATTTGTTTTTTTCTCAATGAGACAATGTTTTCTGCCATCACGGACAAGTTGCATCCCACGATGTTTTGAGGCTTGTGCTCGTATTGGCTCTTTTGGCGGTAGTTGACCAGATGAAGTCGCATATTCGTCCGTGAAGCTAGCCTCAGTGCTCCCATGTGTTCTTCATCAATGAATCTATGGATGCCACTGCCTCATTGCTTCATCCTAATCAAATCATTTAATTGTTGCCGATTTGACTCGTGGCTTTTGGAAGGCCCCTACCCGCGGAAATTCAGCTCCATGACTGATCAATGAGCCGTGAATTGTGCTAAAAGATTCTCTGAAATTTTTGAACTTTCAAAGCCCCCCTTCAGCATTGGCTGACGTTAGCAAAACTCTTTTGACCAGTTTTCATCTCCCCCTTCATCATTTTTCGGTGATTTACCTTGTAGATAATGTAGTACTTGTTTTATATTTTCGAGTATTCAACTAAAGCCAATAAACCAACGGAGATTGCCTTCTATTTTTAGAACAGGATGGAACCATCAAGTTCTCAAGGGTTTTCCTATGTCCGGGGTTTTTTCTATAAATCTTAGAAGGCAATATTTCCATGGAATATTTGGAAGGCATGTTGAAAATAGGGTCAAATTTTCTCGTGCGATTATCTTCATGGAAATAGGGTCAAATTTTTGTGGGTTGAGTTGACATAGAATAAGGTCTCCCCTTCCATTTTCCCATGGGTAGATGCCTCGGGGCCCCATGTTCCACATCATTCTGTGCTCTAATGTGTGAAGCCTCCATTTTCTTTTGAAGAGGATGGTCTTTGTGTTTACCGAGTTCACCTCATGGTTGGTTGAACTCAAGAGACCGACGAAAGAAATCCGTGAATAAAGAAACCCAATATAGTTATTTTTATCGATTGAAAGTGTGCATGGTTTCTAGCCTTCAAGATCAAGGTTTGTCTTGATAAGAAGGAAAAGCTGAACTACCAAGATTAATTTTCTTTCCCCGGATTAATATGATGAGTGGCACGAGTTCTGTCCGTTTCATGGCAACTATCTCGCCATTGATAGTTGTAAAATTGTTGCAGAGGAAGCTAGAAAGAGAAACTGCTATGTATGGTGGGGCATTACCGGCGGGAGAATCTGAAAAGACCGATTCGGGAGCTGAAGAAGACGGGGGTGACCTTGAACAAGATGATCTCGAGAGAACTCAATCAGTTTCAGGTATAGACTGGACTGCGAATTGAAATGGCGTACCTGGGCTCTACAGCTATCAGACATCCTAACACCAGTTTGAGATCATTGATCCTTCTTTTTCCTTCTCAACTGCCGACGAGAAGTGGGACATTAGACTACTCTTTGGAAAACTGACGAGTTTTCTCCTCATTCCAGCATAGTATCTTTCTGCTAGATTAGCATACTCTCGTTTCATCTGCAGGTTGGCTTCGAACTATATGTTTATCCCCTGTTCTCTTTATAGCATTTTGTGCTAGGTTCATATTCAGACTCGGGCTGGTTAATACTGATATTCATGGATATTCAAAGGAAATAACAAAAGATTAGTAATACCCAATCGACGACTTTGGCGTCGAATGAATGACATTTCTGTCCCGTCTCCCTTTAGCAATTTATGGATTTCATTTTCTCCCTTAAAAAATGAATCGTTTTTTTTTTTTTTGAATTTTCAAGTCCCTCCAAAACACGGAATATCAGTCACTCTAGGGAGCTATCTATATAATCCAGTAATTATGAAGCAATTCAAAACACTCAAACCAAAAGTGTCATCTTTTCTTCTTCTTTTTTTCTTAATTTTCTGTTATCATCCTCTTGTATTCATGTGACTGATAGCTCCTCTTTGTCTTGATTATTGGTGAAGGGACCAAGATGTATGAAAACAGTGAACTGACGATAACAGTGACAACCAGTGAGTTCTCACGAGGAGAAGATACAGATCTCAGCGAAGGTCATCCTCACGTTGCTCCCGAGCTGAGCGCTGCGGTCAGAAAGAGCGGCGGCTTGCCACCAAAGAAGAAGCCTCTGAAGAAGGTTGCCAGCCAGAGATCCCGCAAGAAGAAGCTCAAGAAGTCTGCAAACCAGAGGAAGAAGGGGAGTAAGAAGGGGAGTAGGAGATAGATTGGGCCGTACAGACCTGGGAGAATCCTATCTTCTTTGACCAAGTTTTTTTTTTTTTTTTTTTTTCATGCAAGGATTTCCTTGAGCTCTGTGGGGCCCACATGTATCTACCAAACTTAGGAGAAGGCCTTCGATGTGATCCTATGAGGGTGCCCAACTCTCTATCTATCTCCACATGCAGGGATACTAATGGGCTGGGTATTCTGAGAAGCCAACCTACCCTCATTTTCTTCCAGACTCTGAGGACTAAGATTAAAAACGTCCCAGTTTGACCCATTATTTACCTTGGTCGGGTCTGAAGTTCGATCTCATGTATGAAACTATGCTTCATATGCCTGGAGTGGTGGTCACCTACTTTCTCCTTCTTCCACCTGACTGAGAGCTTGCTTCTCTCCTTCTCTCCTTTCTCTCTCTTCCAACCCAGCAGAGAGCCCTCCCTCTCTCCTCTTGGTACCCCCACCAGCTTCCCAAATCATCTTCTTCCCGGCGGAGGGGCTTCTTCTCCCAGAGGTGTCGCATTCTGTGGCGAGCAGGAACGAAAAACGTGATGAGAGTAGGAATGGCGACGTATCGTCAGGTAGAAGGGAACGAAGGTACCCTCCGGACGTCTCCCTCGGCCCACACCTTCGGCGATGTTGCGGCCGTCGCCATTGCCAGCCTCTTTGATAGTTTCTCCCCACCTTGGACCATCCTTTCCTTCTCATCGGAAGCCGCGCGGAACGCCGAAGAAGAGCGAACCCTGAAGGGGGACACCGACCTTCTACCTCCACTGAACGTCTGCGGAGAGAGAAATGCCCTAATGAGACACCCGCGTTGGTGGGGAGAGAGATTGTTTGGTCACGGCTGCCATGGGACAACAACGACAGCCTCGAGGCTCATGGAAGTGGTGAACGAGTGGAGCTTGAGCAAGATGGGGACTTGCCCGAATTTGTCCGTAACTAGCCAATTAAAACAACTTGTATTCTCCTAAATGCTTCACGTTATGATCGATCTAAATGTTTCATGATGGTAAGTTTTCACCGATAATTAGAGCGAGCCCACCGGCTTACTTCACCATATGATACATTTTCATCGGATCAATTGATTTTTCCCCTTATTGATATTATGTTTTCACCTGGTGTTTGAATTAACCGCATGGATTTAATCACGGCTTTGTTTGTACTTCAGCTGATCAAGACTATTCTAACATGAAGCTTCAGATATAAGCTCAAGGAAGGAGTGACCCATACAACTAGAGATTGATCCGTGATGGGCTTAGTGGTCTCCGTATTGAACTTAGTTTAATTTATCTTCTTTTTAATGTCGGGTAAAGCATGCGGTAGTGTCATTGAGTGTCCATCAATGATCGGGAATCATTTTTCATTGACTCATTCTATGAGTTCATTGTCTACTGACAGTTTTGTTGGGCAGTATTACTCCACTCTCTTTCATGAAACTGCCTCACTCTCTCACTCTCTCTCTCTTTCTCTCTCTTTCTGTACCCCTTTAAATTTTTTATCATTTTCATGTGCTTATTTATTTCTGTCCGTATATCTTGCTGAAATATCATACGTATAGATATATATATGTCTGAATATTTGATGTCATTAGACTGATTGGTGCGTGGTTTGGCCGTGCGTTGCGATCTCGGAAGGCATGCCAATCACCTTTTGAGCTGTACTTGGGGAGAGGAAGCAGCGGTGGGAGGTTACGGATCCAGCGACGGGCGTGGGAGAGAGGGGTCGTCCGTGCATGTACAGCTCGAGCTCGGTTTCATTCATTTGGGCGATTCGTTCGGTCTACAGAACGAGTCAGGGCCGACTCGGCAGCTCTAATCTACGCTTCAGAGCTCCGTCTGACTTTGCTCCTCCATCCTGATCTACACTTAGAGAAGATCTTCTCCACTCAGCAGTCCGACGAGTGGCGCGAGCCTTCTTCTTCTACCTCCCGCTCCGCCTGCTCCTCTTCCTCTTTTTAGATAATTTCGAGGGGATTGTTGAGAGAGTGCGTGTGTGTGATGGGCTACGGGGTGAGTCTGGGGAAGTACCAGGTCGGAAAGACGATCGGCGAGGGAACGTTCGCGAAGGTGAAGGTGGCCTCTAACACAGAGACCGGGGAGAGCGTGGCAGTGAAGATACTCGACAAAAAGATGGTTCTGGAGAACAAGCTCATGCAGCAGGTGGGCTTCTTCTTCTTCTTCTTCTTCTCCAGCTCCTCCGAGTTCCTCTGGTTACGGTAACGAAGGGAAACGTCAACTAGGATCAACGCACATTCATCGTCTCTTTAATTTCAGGTCAAGAGAGAGATCAGCGCGATGAAGCTTCTCAATCACCCGAACATCGTTCGAATATACGAGGTCTGCCATGATGAGCTTTGCAAGATCTATGGAACATTTTTCTTCCTGAGACTTTCTGGACATGCAGGTCATTGCGACGAAGAGTAAAATATATATCGTCATGGAGTATGTTTCCGGAGGACAGCTCTCGGACAAGATGGTGGGCATCGACAAAATTGAGAAATTTCGCTCTTAATCTACCTTCCTCTTATCATCTTACTCTCTCTCTCTCTCTCTCTCTCTCTCTCTCTCTCTTTCTCTCGCTCGTGTGTCAGTCTTATCCTAGCATAGTAAGCGAGAAGGAGGCGAGAAAATACTTCCAGCAGCTAATTGACGCAGTGGACTGCTGTCACTCCAGAGGCATCTACCACAGAGATCTTAAGGTCAGATTCGATTCAAAGCACTCCCCTTTAGATTCCTTTTCTCGTTTAATTTTCCTTTTCTGTCTAATTTCGCGGAACCTTCATGTGTTCACTGCGATCCCCCGATCTCACCAACAGCCCGAGAATCTGCTGATAGACAGCATGGGGAATCTTAAGGTCTCCGACTTTGGACTCAGCGTATTGAGAAAGGTGATATATCTCGATCTGTGTAAACCACTTGAAATTCTGTCATCTCCGAGAGGGAAGATATCAATGAAATGACAGTTTCTTAGATTATTGTTTTCTCTATAAATCAGTTACCACTTGTTGAAATATTGGGACATTCAAATCAAACCCATTGGCAATAGATGAAGCCCATTTCGACACTTAACGATTCTGTTTATTTTTAATTTTTTTGTATAGTTTGACGTACCTAATCATGTGCAAGGTAAGTTTTGGATGCTATCCATGCAAACAATTTTTTTTTGAGACCATATATTTCAAAATCATTTTCAAGTTTCATACCATCCAATTCAAAATTATTAGTATCTTGTCATGAACACCCATCTATACGTTCATAAGATTTTATTTATCATCTGCAATATAGGACATGGTAGATCATCATGGAACCGTAATAACTAGTTTATGAAGGTGATAATTGTATAAGCTAGCATACGTTTAACGATTTATGCAGCCCGGAGATATGCTATCTACAGCTTGTGGATCGCCAAGCTATGTGGCTCCAGAGGTACTCGATTTTGCGAGGGTTATTACTTTTTCCAAACGCGAGAACTTTGACAACAACCAAAGCACTGAGAGACATGTACCATTGTCTTATTGATACTAGGTGATATTCCACAACAAGTACGATGGAGCTGCCGCGGATATCTGGTCATGTGGGGTAATTCTCTTTGAGCTGCTCTCTGGTTTTTTGCCTTTTGAGGACAAGAACACGTCAAACTTATACAAGAAGGTAGATTTCCCGTGGACTCTGGCTCTAGTCTATTGGCTTACCGACTGATCTGTGCTCCATTCTTTCATGAAGATATCGGGAGCGGAATTCATATGCCCAGAATGGTTCTCAGCAAGCCAGCGAAAGCTTATTTCCAGGTTGTTGGAGCCAAAGCCAAGAAGGGTAAGCAGTAGTACATCATTCTAAGTAGATCATCTCAGAATCATTATGATAGACCCGCATTGATCAATTAATAAGCTTACCCTATCGTAACTTGGTACAGTTACGTCTCTGACCCTCGCCCTTCGCGTCAGATTAGGAAAGAAAAATATACCCGTTGCAGTCTTTGGGCCCTACGTAAGGATTGCCATAAAAGTCAACGATCCTAATTTTCTAGCTTCACTGACATCTAGGAATCATCCAACTGAAGGTTTTTTAACAATTACAGACGGAGGGCCAAACCTTTATAGGGTTCCTTCCCAATGGCCATTTTATTTGCTTCTTGTCTAGATCATAGCTCCCTAGAAGACGTCGAGGTTCGACTGATAATGTTAATTGCTAATATGAACCCACGAATAACTAACTAGAAAATTAGCCCACGTATGACTTGGTAAACTATTCATTGCGGACTGATATTGGCTTAGGCACCCCAATTCTCTACCATGTCAGATTAGGATCTCCTCCTGCATCAGACGGTAATTTCTTTCTCGCGATATTTTTTAGAGGGCAAAGGTTGCCGAGATTCTCGAAGATGGGTGGTTTCGAATCGATTACGAGCCGGCGGCGGCGATCACAAACGAGGAGAAGGCGAATTTGGAAGACGTCTACCGGACATTCGATAGGATTGGTGTGAGTATCTTCAGGAAGCTTCACTAAACCACCCCAAATCTTGAGCGTCAATTCCAAAATGAAGACCTTGGGAGAATACTGGGCAGGAGACACTCAAAACAGAAGAGACGAGGAAAATCCAGTCACCCAGCTTCATCAACGCTTTCCAACTCATAGCCATGTCCAATCATCTTGACTTATCAGGCCTCTTCGAAGAGCAGGTGATTATAAGATCCTCTGCTCGTTTCCTCCGCGCCGCTTTTTGCTTTATTGACTAACATGGGCTCGCCGTCTTCTTCCACGAGGAATAGAAGACGAAGCTTGGTTCAAGGCACTCCATGACCGAGACAATAGAGAAGATTGAGGTCGCAGCCAAGGATGCCAGCCTCTCCGTGGAAAGGACGAACAGCTCAAAGGTAGGAGAAGATCATCTCTCTAGTCGAGAAATTGATACTTGTCACACTCGCCGTCACCCTTTTTGGTCTATATTTTATCGTAGAAAAGTAGCTATTGAGAAACATAGGTTTGCTTCACGAAAAGTATTACTGATTTGAAATCAATCGATGACAGTTTTTTTTTTATATTATTTGATTAACCTTTTGATTTATAATTACCCAATTAGTTTATAAAATGTGTAAGTGTGTCAACGGGCCAACCGGGCCTGGGCCTTGAGGTCCTTCTATCCAACCCCCATCTTCTATGAAGCTCAGACACCAAAAATGGCCATCTATTAGATCTGCACATGTTCTCCATGAAGACCCAAACGTGCATGACCTAGCTCTCTGTATTTAGCTCCTCAGGGGAGAGTGGGGGGAGAGAGAGAGAGAGAGAGAGAGAGAGAGAGAGAATACAAAACCAGTGACTGTAGAACTTGGCTGGACCATGTCGCGCTATGGATACAGTCCACAAAAGGACCGGGTCAATCATATTTTCTTCGTAGGCTGTAAGTCTTGAGAAAAACTGATAGGGCATCCAGGCTTCCAGCTCACACAGACCATCTAAGACTATACAGATTTTTTCACTCACTTCTTGCAAAGAATGAATAATCACGCCTTCCTGAGCAATGCAGGTCAAGCTCCATGCTCCTCAGAAACTGACGAGGTCCATATCTCAGATCATAGTATCTGCGGAGGTATAAATATAGTGTTTCCCCAAAGAAACGACGATACATCTCGTTTCTTGACAATTTACACTTCCAGGTGATCGAGGTGACGCCGACCCACTGCATGATCGAGATATCCAGGTCCAGCTCTACTGGGGAGATCAGATCCTACAAAGAGGTATTGAGAAGTCCCATGCTCTACAGTTAATATGCTGTTACGGATTGAAGGAACGAACTCATCGCCTTGCTCCTGGCTCAACTGGGCAGTTCTGCAGAAGCTTGTCGAGTATTCTGAAGTGATGATACGGCAGCTCTTCGGAGCCGGAGGCGTCATGGAAGATTTATAAACCTGGCTGGATGAGAGAATCAGTGGGGACGAGGCGAAGATTTCCTCAACGGCCGAAATGGGTTTCGATGGGTAATGAAGTACGTAGAACTGCGAAGATTACGAGGAAAACGAAGCCTCTGGAGAGCTTCGCTACTTTTCAGCTCCTCTCTCTCTCGTTCTCAACTAACTCGGGACTGGGGCTTGCTTCCCACCGACAACCTGTGAAGTTTTTGAATGACAAGCGGAAGATGAAAAGTCGTCACATTCCCCCCCTCCCTTTAGGCCAATCTTCTTCCTAACCTGTTACCCGATTATCATGAACAAAAAATACCGCAATCTATTTCTTTCCTCTGTTCGGGTTCTTGTTTGACGGAGATTCAGGACAACCGTGACACTCTGTGAGATACTTCTTTCTATCATTTTTTTTAATCTTTGCCTTAATATGCCAGCACAACTAGTGGTGTAATTTTCCCAATATCAGACCAGTGGGGGAAATGGAGTTGATGTTCACTTGTCACATTTCCCTCTACTAATCAATGAACCACAAGGGTGTGAGAAAACAAGACGAGCAAGAAGAATAGAAGAAGGATAGAGAAGAACAAGAGTGAAAGATATGATTCTATTGTTGATATAGAAAATCATATTTTTATAGTGATGTAAGGTCGGTGTTTATATAGAGTTCTTTCAGTATTATTATTTAGTTTTGTTAATTTGCAACAGTCATATGCTCAATTGCTTTTTTTGAAAACCATTGAACGGTTTTTTGTGAAAGAGTATTATCTTTTACACGCCCCTTGAAACTCATGTCGGGTACTACATAGAGGTTGTGGTGTAGTTAATGTGCACTTGTTGTTGTGTTTAAATACATATTATCTAATAATATTTATAATTAAAACTTAATAAAATATTAGTATAGAAGTAAGTCTCAGGTCAAACAAAGAGATTGATTAATTTGTCATGAAAACTAATTTAGTTTATATATATAAAGTGATTTTAATATTTTATTAATATTTAATAGATCCTAAAATAGAAGGGTGAAGTGAGAAGAATAAAAGAAGGAAAGTAAAGAAAGGAAGAAAAGAGAGAAAAGATATCTCTTGCAAAGGATAAGAGAAGAGATCTCTTGCAAAAGAGAGAGAAAAAGAGAAGAGGAGAGAAATCTCACATGAGATGAAGAGAGAAAAAGGTCTCATTAGAGAGAGAGAGAGAGAGAGAGAGAGAGGAGAGAGAGAGAGAGAGAGAGAGAGAGAGAGAGAGAGAGAGAGAGAGAGAGAGAGAAGGAGAGAGAGGGAGATCGATTGATGGAGAGAAAGAGAGGGAGAGAGAGATATAAGAAGATAATAAAGAAACAGAGATATATAGTCATCTTGATTTCATGGTGAGTAATATTTTTGGATGAATGTGTGCTTGAAAATTCACACATATGACATGAGATCAATAGTGAATGTGGTTCTGATTTTAATTGGGGGGAGCAAAGAAAATTTAGTTAGAATTATTTCATGAATAATTGGGATAAGAAAAAATTAAGCATAGGAACTTGTCTTGATGAATTCATGGATTTCTATATTTTTTATATAGGATGTTAAATTCATTTAAGTATGAAATTTAAAGTGTGTTAGATTTAGTGACTTCAAGTGATAGAAAAAAAAATGTAGTACATTAAAGGATGAAATATTTTCAAAATATATCTTGATGATCATGATCCATATGTTATGAATTCATATTTTGAATTAGTAGAAATTAGGAAGTTGGATGTGATGAGGTAGAAATTTTATAAAAATTATTGGAAGCTAGACATTCTTAGTATGAAGAATCCTAAGTAGTTGACCATTTGTGTTATATATATATAGAAAAAAAAATCATAATATGGTAGGGTGTAGGATCCAACTCATGAAAAAAATATATATATGGAGATTTTCCACTTGTCCCACAAAGACTTTTCTATATGTCTTCTATGGAGATTTCTTACTTATCTTGTGAAAGCTTTCCACATGTGAGATTTATATATGAAAAAGAAGCTATATGTGGATAGCTACTTGCCTATGATGTTTATAATAATAACAATAATAAAAGACAAATGGAATACGCTACTTGGCTGCACTAATCTAGAAGAAAAGGTTGAAGATAGTTTGAAAACTTGAGTAAACTTTTGACCATTTAATTAGTGATTTACAAAATGAAAGATGTTGAATTAGATGCATTGAAGAGAATGAAAGTTAAGATGAATATTTTTTGAAATAGTTCATTTAGATATGGAAATATTTTTTAATTTTGATATTGTAGGAAATTATTTCAAATCACATAAATATCTGAGTATTTATTTGAATGTCATCTCTAGTGAAAAAATGAGAAAATAAATTATTTATGTAAAATAATTAATAAATAGCTTTAACTTTGTAAGTCTTTTACTTATTGCTAGATACTAGTAAAATTCAAAGTTGGGGATATTTGTTAAAGCAAGATTTTTTTCTTTTAAATAGTTTTAATATTTTATTTTATTATGTTAACTTGCAGAATAAATAGAGGATATTTTTTTAATTTTAGAAGTCTAAATACTTAACATAATTTTTTATTATTTAAAAGTATAAAATAATAAAATATAAAAATATATTCTACCTACTAGCAAGCCATCACTTGAGAGCTGACTTGGAGGAGTGTTGTAGTCGAGTGGGTAGACACAAACTAGGGGGAGCCAAGAGTTGGACTCGAGTGGTGACAGACTCGCTCTATGCACATGTATCACTCTCTTGCCACGTCTCAGTGGCCAACTAGTTGTGGAGCAAGGAGAGTCGTACACACGTGCTTGCGAGGGTGGTCCACCTTTTTGCCTTCTCCTAGGATGGTCCTAAGCATTATTTTATTTTGATAGAAGGAATCTATGATGAGAGGTGATAGCTTTGATTTATATTCGGCTCATATACTAAAATATTTTTGATGTGGGACTAAACCTTTTCATATGTCTTGGGGCAGCCATCTTGAGCATGGTGTGATCTAGTGGTATTCAACGAGTCACATCATCAAATAAGCCAAATCATGTAGTGGGCGAGATGCCATGATACCACATGCATAAAGCAATCTATCAATAGTTCGAGAATTCAATGCTGCTTAGAACGCATGTGGTAATAAATGTTGATTCGATGGTTAAGTAGACACCACAATACTAAGAACTTAAGTTCCTGGATGGTAGTAGTTCATGGCAGGTTGATCCTGTGTCACTTAGTGCACCATGTGACCAAAGCACGTTTGATCTAGTGGCTCGTGACGTGTCATGATATTAGGAACTTAAGCTCTTATACATATCATTATCAGGGATATATAGACAATAATCAATTATTTAGTAAAATAAATATTATCAATTATCTCTAAAATCTCAATGGCAGTCACGAGTACAACAATCTATTCTTCCTTCCTTTTATGTGATCAACGTATCCAACGATCAATAAGTTTATTCCTTCCTCCCTTGACTACACTCAAGGCTTTTGATGAGTGGTCAGCTCTTCCCTTCTCTCCCTAGACGATGGTGACAGCATGGTCAACCCCTCTTTTGGTAGATCTCTTCGGCAAGCAGTGCAACACTTCCAATTGATACTTTCGCAACTTCTGACATGATGTGACACATCCAGACAAAACCAAGCCACCACATCAGTGTCTCCGATTGCCCAGGAGACAAACTAAATTTGAGCATCAATTTTATTTCCTACTTTTAGTATTTACTTACCTAATTTTGTCATTTATTTATATTTTACGACAAGTTATTTTTGTTTTATGCATGTTTTGATTAAAATGAGTTGAACTAATTCAAAACTTCATGAATGATTTTTTTTCTTTTTCTAAATCCTCTCAAAACTCATCTGAAATTAGCTAAGATTATTTCTAACTTATTTTATATTGATTTTCATAGTCGAATCTCGACTAGTGTTCCACGAATAATGAGTATTTTTTTATTTTTGAACATGAAATCATTGAGACTAAAGTTTGATTAATGAGTGTTCAATAGTTACAATAAATTAGAGACATTCACGACTGACCTCATGTCATGCATATGAATTTTCAAGCACATATTTGTCCAAGAACAATGGTCATTGTGAAAATGAGTTGACTGTATTTCTCTCTTTCTTTATTATCATTTTATTTCACTCTCCCCTTTTCTCATGAGACCACTTCTTCTCTCTGTCTCTCGTGAGATCTCTCTCTCGATTGATCAATCTCCCTCTTTTTCTCTCCATCAATCAATCTCCCCCTCTCTTTCGCTCTCCCTCTCTCTTCGTCTCACATGATATTTACTCTTCTCTCTTCTCTCTATCTTCTCTCTCCCTCATGAAACCTTTCTCTCCATCTCACATGAGATTTCCTCCTCTCTCCTCCTCTCTCCTCCTCTCTCTTCTCTGTCTTACTTTCTTCACTTCCATTTCTTTATTCTTCTCACCTCATCTTTCTATTTTATTATTTCTGTTAAATATTAATAAAATATTTAAATTACTTTTTATATAAACTAAATTAGTTTTCATGACAAATTGATCAATATCCTTATGTTCAACTTGAGACTTACTTCTATACTAATATTTTATTAAGTCTTAGTTATAAATATTATTATAATATAAATTTAAACACAACAACAGGTGCACATCACATATACACTTCATGATCATAGAAATCAGTCAAATCCTCTTTAGAAAAATCATAACAAATTTTTTAATTCTCAAAATCATGCCATGAATTCTCAATCATTTCCTAGACCTAATCATGCATTTAGACCTCCTCGTCAATCGCAATATAATGATAAACCCTCTTTTCAGCAAAATACTCATAATTTCCAATAAGGTACTCATCAACCACCAGGCCAAAATTTCACTCTTTCTTCTTCAAGTTCAGTCCCCAACTTTAGCCCGCAATATCTTAATTCATATCAAAATCAATTTGATACAAATTTAAATTCGGTGTAATAGTTTATGGGACAGATGATGTAATCATTTTAAGAAATAAATACATCCATAATGAATATGATGGAGCAAATTAGGTAAGAAAATCAGCAAACAACTCTTAGGTTAGAAAAAGAGATAAGTATACTAGCCTTGGCCCATTCAAAATGTGAAACATATCATCTTCTTAGTTAGTCCATTATGTACCCACGAAATCAGCCTTCTAGTAGTCATGAACCATCTACATCTTAAGGCTTTGAAAATGTAGAAATGGTGACCACTTTGAGGAGTGAAAAACAACTCAAAGATCCATATGCATCAGATTTTTTAAAAAAACAAGTTCATGGTGATGAAGTGTTTAATGATGATGGTAATGATCATGATAGTTTATTTTTTGATGATAATAATTTATAAAAAGAAAAGTAAGAATAAAAAAAAAATCAGAAGTGGACAAAACACTAATTTCTGTTTTATCATAGTCAAATGAACTTAAAAAATAGTCCCCTTTCCTAAGGCATTAGAACCAAAACTTAGAAAAAGAGCTGAAACTAATGAAGAGCTTATAGAAATATTTAAACAAGTTCAGATCTCTATCTTTTGATAGATGCAATCAATATATACTTGTATATATAAATTTTTTCAAAGAATTATGTACAACTCGTAGGTCACCTTAGAACATATCTTTATCTAAAGAGGTTAGTGCCATTATTTTCCATTCTTTGCCTAAAAACTTACGTTAAATATTTTAACTTTAAACTTTTAAATTAGCAATATATCCTATATTTATTCTGCAAGTTAACAAAATAAAATAAAATAATAAAACTAATTAAAACACAAAAATCTAACTTTAACAACCTCACTTGTAGTTGGATCCCAACATGACAAAATAGTTGACTTGACAGATTGGCATGTCACATGTAGGTCTAACTTGCAAGGATTTCTCAATTTAATATCAAAGGACCGCATTCTAGAAAAGCCTTCAAAGTCTCTAGATTATGGAATATCTTGTGAGCTGTCCCTACAAACAAAAATCTAACCTATTTGGAAGAGTATTTATCTTTTAAGAAAATACTACATCGACAAGAGAATATTGTATTGATAACACATGAATAGTGTGTTGGAATAAACCTTAAATTAGTTTATTTTATATTTATATGATATTATTAATATGTTGTTCACATCAATCGTTATGATTTTTAATATGTTTCAAGGTATCTTAATGTTTTTAATATTTTTTAGAATTTATGAGATTAATCTCCTCATACATATTTAGGTGGCTTATTAAACAAGATCATTATAGACATTGAATATGCTCTCATAATTTTACTAATCATTTTCTAGTGATTTTAGAAATTTATGTGTCAGGTCATGGATGTTTCATTAGTGGCTGCGATGTAACAGCCTAATTGTTACTCACAAGAGTGAGGAGGCAGCTTTGTGGTGGGAGAAAGATTTGACAGCTCAAGAGAGAGCACATGAAAAGGAAGACCACCAATCTAACAAAGTGTGGCCTTGTAGTGGACAAAGCCACCAGAACATTTGGGCAATATCTCTTACATGAGCAAGAGGTGAGTGAGAGAGGAGAGAGATGAAACATCACCCTATACATTTAGAGAAAGCTCATGTCATGAACAGTTTTGGATTAAGAAAACCTTTGGTGATTTAATCAGCCCAAAAGATTTACGATTTTTCAAGCTCCACATCGTATGAACGTATGTGTGTCAATCTAGAGTGCTCCTCATCTTGTGTGAACAAGATCTCGTCCACTGCTTCAAATGAATGCCTCTTCCTAGTGGAAGTAAAAGAGCAGTGACACTAAGTTAGCTTCAAGATGAGGAAAGCTCTTTTTATTTTAGGTTAAATTTTAGTTAGAAATTTAAGAGTAAAAGTCACAATCTGAATTCATCAACCCTCCTTTTTTCTCTTTCTAGTCCATGACCTCTAGCTTTCTTTTTCACTCTATCCTTCATTAGAACAAGTATTAATCATTAAGCCCAAATTCTATAAAAAGACAACCTGACTCACTATTATTTATGAATACTTCATGAATCAAAGTAAAACAGAACTCAAAATATTTTTGATTAAGGAGATTAAAGACTAATGACACCTATAGAAGATCACGCTCATCATGTTCAAAATAAATATAACTAGCCTTCACTCACTTGCCACCCAACGAGAAGCAGAGACTATTGCTACGAGGGCACGGAGGTTCTCGGACGAGCTGCCACCAGGCTGAACTTGCTGGAGTGCCACCGCCCATAGGGCACATGCCCTCTCCTTCATCTTCTTCCCCTCCGCCGTCCTGAGGACCACGTGGAGAGCCTTGGTGACCTCATCCTTGGTCATTGTCTTCTTTAGGAAGGCCACTCCGATCTCCCACGTGTGTGAGATGGCACGCGCGTTGATATGTTGGTCGCCAAGAATGGGGCAACACACCATGGGAACGCCGCCGGAGAGGCTCTCCAGCACGGAGTTCCACCCGCAGTGGGTCACAAAGACCCCGACGGCGGGATGCTCCAAGACGCGCAGCTGAGGGGTCCACGTCGTTACCAGCCCCAGGCCGGCCGTCCGGGCGAGGAAACCGGCCGGCAGGAGGGTCCAGAACTTCTCTTTCAACGACCACAAGAAGGGGGTTCCACTGGCTTCGAGCCCCTCGGCCAGCTCCGCTAGCTCCGCCGGCGGAGGGATCGCAAAGCTGCCGAAGCCGATGTATACCACCTCGCCGTGGGCCAGACGGTCCAGCCACTCCAGGCAGCCGGTGGAGTCGGGCCGCAACGGCGGCGGGCATAGGAGGTTGAGCGGTCCCAGAGGGAGACATCTTTTGAACTTGGCGTGGAAGTCGATGAGCACGGCGGGGTCGAGACCTTCGAAGGTGTTGATCACTGGCGCCGAAGCGCGTGGTAGCTCGAGGCCCATTCTGTGGAGGAGGCGGGCGAAGACGGAGTTGAGATTGCCGGAGACGACTCCTCCCGGCAAGTCGCGGAGGCGCGTGCCGGCCATTCCGGGGAGAAAGCCGAGGTCATCGTCAACCTTGGATTCCACATCAGAGGGTCCCTTCCCTCCGGCGCCGACGGTTTCGCGGAGCAAGTCAGTGTAGAGATGGACCGACAAGCTCCGGGGACCTCCGTTCCACAGCCCCACCCACGGGACCGGCACCCCGAGCTCTGCCGCCAGGTCCCCGGCGAACCAGAGGAAGCAGTCACTTATCACGCTTATTGTCGCCCCGCCAGTACTACGGACCGCCTCCTCCATCCCCTCTCGGAAGTTTCCGGGGGTGACCCGCATGAAGTTGTCGATTTCCTCCTCTGGCTTCCTGAGATCGAAGGTGCTGTCTGCCGGACACCCGTCGTCCACGTCATAGAACTTCAGGTTTGGTGACGCAGAGTCGACGGCGGCGAGGGTGGCGTTGGACTTGGCGGAGTTGACGAAGGAGAAGGCGACGTGAGGGGCCGCGGCGGGGAGGCGGCAGGCGAGAGCGTGGAGGACTGCGGGGTGGCTTCCGAAGGGGAAGGCGAGCACGGCCACATGCGACTGCTGCCCCTTTACTCCGTTACCAGCCTCCATGAATGACCGCGAGAAAATTTTGACTGCACTTGGAAGATTGTTATAAAACTCTCAAATTAGGTCAAATTAAATTTTTACTTTTCTGAGGTTAGTCACCTAAGATAGATTCATGAAAGATTATGTTGCTGGATATCTTCAGGTCGAACACAAGAATTAGGAATCTGACGAGTTTAAAACCGATTTTTCTCTATTTGATTCATCGACGAAGGAAGATGGGAAGATGAGAAGATTGAGAATAAACCATTTTAAACGCTTAGAAAGGGGAAAAGAGATCACGCAATCAAGATGTTACTCTTAATCTCGTGATGGAAAGAGAGAAGATAAAATCGTTGAAATCTTATGAGCTACGTATTCTAGAAATTCCTAAAATCCAGTCGTTGCATAAACATGCAAAGGGACCGGCTGTTGATCACTGAGTCTCAGATAGCAATGCAGAATACTAAGCTTTTATTGAAAGATTCAAAGCGTAGAGTACATTCCAGCCCCTTCTCCGTCACACGACAGCCGCCGAAAAAACTCTCTCCCCCCCCCCCCTCCCCACAAGAGTGACAGAACAACTATGCTCCCCTGCCTCGGTTGCCCATAGATGACCTAGATCGTGAGGTCAGGTCTCAGCAGTCGTCAACAATCCGATCTTCATCAGACATCAGCGGCGACGATTTCCTGTTTTAGTCTAGACAGTTTTCCGATTTTCGTGACCCATAATGACGGTCCGATGATCACTTTACATCGCGACTGTTGGATCCAGATATCAAGGATTGTCGTCCATTCTGACACGATTAAGTCGTGTTCGTCAGATCGTTGTACCAAAATCCATCGATAAGCCTATCAAGGATTGCCGTCAGATCTTCCTTCGCCACTCGCGATCATCGGATCTTCCTAAAATAATAAAATAACAGACAAATCATCAATAGTATATTTAACATAAAACTAGGTGATTTCTCGCAAGACAAACTCTGAGAAAAATCCCAAAAAACAGGAAAAATCAGAGAATGCTTCTGAAATAAAATGAATCATTTTAAGCTTGATAAAATGTCATATTCTTTGAAAACCTGTTAAAAACGTGTATAAATAATATTATTGATAATGTAAGATAACATGTTATCACACCAACCCCTCAATTTAAATCATTGCTAGTCCCTAGCAATAGAATAAAATTCAGTAAAAATTCTGCAATATATTCTATGTATCGTGCTCATGAGTTAGAAAATTTAACTTAGCTTGATTACCTATGTCATTCACCATCATCTCAAGGTAAATTCAAATTGAACTTACCTTGTTTATGTTCAAACACTCTTGGGAACTTTGGTCTAAATTCAGCTTTCTAAACCAAGTCACTGATCCTCTCAGCATAAAATAAAATTCAAAAATGCTTAGACAATCAAACTTCAGATTAAATCATGTTATCACTTTTTCAGATTAGATTGACATGCTTTATCACTTCCATGTCTCATAAATTTAATACAAATGCAAGTAGCTTTTCCCATAAATTATGCTCACTTGTCTTAATCTTGCATAAGGAAAGCCTCCATGAGACAAGCAAGAAATCCCTGAAGAGCATTTTAGCATTTTCAACTAAACTTGTCCTAGTCTTGCATGTGGAAAGCCTCCATGGGACAAATCAAGAAACCTGTAGTACAAACTTTTAAAATCGGGGCTTTCACTCTGCATGGCCTTTTTGTTGTACATACAAGGATCATGGTATTCAAAAGTTTAATCCAAAAGATCAAGTATATTCCTCATGATGATCAGACCTTTTGAATGATGCTAAGTACATCTAGAATATCTTCCCTGTATATTTAATCACCAATGAAATGATTGAATACACTAAATTCTTCTCTCATCCATGAGTATTTTCACGCTACTAAATGCACAGCTTTCTTCTAATTTAGCAATGATATTCAAGCTTCTGAACAAGGTCAACCATATTCAGATTAAATATTCTAACCCAAAGCATGACACATAGAATACCAACTACCAGAATCTATCATACAAATTTAATCCATGATACAATTTATTATTATTATCATTTATTTTATTTTTTGCAAACTTATATATAGAAATAAACATGAATACTATTTTCCTCACCCCCCAACTAACATTAAACATTATCCTCAATGTATTTTAATAAACAAAATAATACAATGAAAATATGTAAGGGAGTAATGAAATTAAAACCAAGCTGCTCGAAAATTGAACTTTATGTCAATCTCTTCATAATTTCATATTTTGTAAGGTCAATTTATTTGAAATGAGACAAGAGTTTAAATAAAACAAAGATCTATAAGAGTACAAAGAGAAATTAAAACTAATGAAATTCTGGTGGGTTATCTCCAAACAAGTGCTTAATTTATAGTCTTTAGCCAAACTAAACTCCCTCATGCAGCATTAAATCTAATGCTTTCATAGAAGGCAAAGCTATATTTTCAAGGTACGGTTTTAATATCTGCCCATTAACATTAAAGGTTTGACTAGTGCTAGTATCTGCAATTGTTACCACAATAATCATAAAGGTATGATCAGTGCTAGTCTAGGCCATTCCATATAGATTTCAATTTTTCTAGAAAAAAATTCAGTCTAGAGTTATATAGCGAGACTTTTTGATTAGGAGAAAATTTTCTTCTATAAATATTTTTATCATGAAAAGCCTTAAGTCTAACTTTATAGATCCTAAAATTCTTGTAAGTGATCAAACCTTAGTCCTTGCAGTTAAAGTCATCAAATCTAAAATTTATAATATGAACTCAATTTGGTTTAACTATTAGGAAATAGTAGAATCTGAGTCAAACACAAGGAAGACGTTCACATCACTGTGGTTAAATCATTTCAGCATAATTTTAATTTATTCATGCAAACTCTCAGCCTATAGGAGGATCTCACAAAGCTGAGCTGAGCACTACCTCACTTCATGTAGTCTTGTGACCTAGTAGCACCTCAAATGCAAAATTGATTGACATGGAAGACTGAAATGTTCGCTGAGCCAATAGTTGCTCTTCTTTATGAGCTGATTGTGATAACAAAAGAGATCATGTGATTCATTGAAAAGGTAAATACAAAAATTGCATTCAATCAAAAAAATTAATCTCCCAAAGTTCTTTCTAGCTACAACTTCTATTGATTGAAAATAAACTCCCTCTTAATCTAATGCCCATAGGGGGGATAATGCCATGTGCAGATTGAAAGCTCGATGGACCTTGGTATGCTGTGCTAGGCAAGGATGCTCTTCACAGCTTGGCTACTCCAGGGCTTCCCATATGAAGACCTCAAGTGACGTTCGACTTGATGTCACTAGCACTATCACTCGCTAGTGAAAGAGTAAAAAGATGAAGGAGGTCAGTCAAGGTTGTAGATGACGTCAAAAGGGGGAAAGGATGAAGTAGTCAGCTTAGGATGAAAATTGTGTTTAGGGTTTGAAGGGGAAGGAAATCAAAGGTACTTGATAATTATAAATTAGTAGTTACATCTATGCATTAATATCTTATATACATATGCTAATTAATAGATAGAGAATGTAATTATACATGTGTTACTAACTCATTATCATGTTGGAGAGACTACAACATTAATAGACATTAACTTTGAGTACAGAGATGATAGCTGCCAAGGTGAAGTTTGTTGGTAGTGTCAGCCCATCATAACTAACCCATTTGAGAGACGTGCAATAAACCTCCTCCTGTCTTACTCATTTAGGAGACGTGTGAGAAACCTTATCATGTCTAACTTGCTCAAGAGACATGTGAGGAGCAAGGGGCGGTGATTTGGTTGTCACCTCATCCCATCTAACTCATTCAGGGGTCATGTAGGGAGAGAGATGGTTGTCATCTCATCTCTTTTGACCTATTTAGGGATCATGTAGGGAGAGAGGGAGCAGGAAAGGAGGAAGGTTGAAACCATTACTTTCAAGATGTGTGAACTCACCCGCACATAGATCAAGATGCCTCATTGTAAGAGGATAGTTACCTTTTCCTATTTTCTATAAATAGGACATGTATATTCCTTTTTTTTTAGTACAACAGACAACAAGATTTGATGTGCACTTATTGTTGTATTTAAATGTCTATTATCTAATATTATTTATAACTAAGATTTAATTAAATATTAATATAGAAGTAAGTCTCAGGTCAAATACAAGAAGATTGATTAATTTGTCCTAAAAACCAGTTTAGTTTATATAGGAAGAGAAGTGGAGAAAGGAAGGAGAAAAAGAAAGAGAAGTGAGAGCTCTCACGAAATAAAGAGGAGATCTCTCTCAAAAGAGAGAAAGAGAGAGGAGGAGAGAAACCTCATGTGAGACGAAGAGAGGGAAACATCTTATGAGAGAAAGGGAGAGAGAGGGAGAGAAAGAGAGATCAATTGATGGAAAGAAAGAAAAAGAGATCGAGAGAGATAATAGACATTTAAATAGACATTTGACTACAAAAATTAATACAAAATAAGTTGAACACAATCTTAGCTTGATCTCATACGAGTTTTAGAAGATTCAGAAAATGAACAAAGATTATTCATCAAGTTTTGAATTAATTCTACTCATTTCTATCAAAATAGAAATGAAATAGAAAGAACTTGTTGTAAAATAGAAATAAATGATATAAATAAGTATATAAATATTGAAAATAAGAAATAAATTATTCCTCAAGTTTAGTGTACCTCTTGTGCAACTAGAGACACTAGTGTGGCGGCTTGGTTTCATTTGGACATGTCACACCATGTTAGAAGTTATAGAAGTATTGTCTAGAAGTGTCACACCAGTGACCAAAGAGATCCAAAAAAGAGGGATCAACCACATTGTCCTTGTCATCTGGGGGGAGAAGGAAAGAGCTGACCACTCGCTAAAGGCCTTGAGTGTAGTTGGAGGAGGAAGGAACGAGCTTGTCGATTACTAGAGGTGTTAATTGCGTAAAATAAGAGAAGAAATAGATTGTCATCGAGATTTTAAAGATAATTGATTATAGTTATTTTACTAGATAATAATTAATTATTATCTTTATATCCCTAAAGGTGATACACGAGAGAAAAGTTCTCGATATCTTGATGCTTCATGAGCTACTAGATCAAATGTGCTTAGTCATGTGGCATGCTGAGCGATGCCAAATTAACCCACCATAAACCACTATTGATCAAGAACTTAAGTTCCTATTACGGTGGCACTTCATTAGCCATTAGATCATTGTTTATAGTCACGTGTGTTTAGCAACACTAGTGATAAGTCTTCATTATCATGAGTTAATAATTAATAAATAATATAGTTTTATCCTTAACTCATAATAAATAAACTTATATTTGTGTTAAATTATGACAAGTGGTTTTTAGTTGATTAATTTTGACTAATGAAGAAAAAGAAAATAAAAAGATAGAAAGGGGGGGGGACTTGCCAGCCAATCAGTCCCGCAAGCGGTGGGTTGAAAGTGTAGTTGGGGCGGAGTTACGATCAAGGACTCAAATAGCTATGAATCGATGGGGGCACATGTACGTCAGTCCCCTTGCACGTCATCAATGGCCAATTAGGCGTGGGCCAAGGAGTGGTTGTACACATGCAAGAAAGGAACTTGTTGATTTCAAAATCTTGTATTACTATATATTTGTTCAAAAATTTAGTGTACAACTGATGTGGGACTAAAATTGTGTCACATTTTTCCTAGAATAATTTTGATGATTTTAATACCTAAAATATCCCTTATTTATAAGAACGAGATGCCATGATGATGTCACTATATAATGATATTCAAGGATTTATTTCTCTCTCTCTCATGTAGGCAAGCGACCAATAAGGGTTCAAATCCTACTAGAGCCAAAACTCGTATTTTTATCTAATTAAAGTGTAACTTTCTTGTAGATTGTTGGTGAAGGATTAAATTGTTAGAATTACTTGATCATTCGCAAACATTTCATCAACGTGATTCAAAAAATATTGTTATTAAAATTGTTGAACAATTTGTGATAAAAAAATTATGAATCTATCAAGTAATTGATCTCCAATTGATTGACGAATAAGCCATCCTCGAGAAGAGGATGATCTACCGTGAGATGAGTTACCACTTCTTCAGAGCATGTTAGATGCAATGAAGAGCCTCCTCTTACTATGCAGACCTGAGGATGAAGCTCCCTAACATGCACCCCATCTCAATTCAACTCCTCTTTGTTGGGTGATAGTTGCTAGAGAGTCACAAAGTCATTGTTTTTTTACTCCATCGGGTGACAACTGATAAATCTTCATTATCATGAGTTAATAATTAGTAAATAATATAGTTTTAACCTTAACTCATGATAAATAGACTAATATTTATGTTAAAGTGTGAAAAGTGGTTTTTAATTAATTAACATGAATTTTTGGGTAATTATGTGATTTTATATAAATTTATATAATTTTTATAGTTTTACTTTTGAGATAAATAAAGAAAAAGAAATAAAAATAAAAATCTAGCAAAATGGGGGGACCCACTGGCTAGCCGGGCTTGTAAGCGGGTTGGAAGCATAGTTAAGCGGCTAGAACCAATAGGGACAAGTGTGCGCCACTCTCTTTCCATGTCACTAGTGGCCAATTGGCTGTGGGGCAAGGAGTGGTCATACACATGCAAGAAAGAGACTTGATTGCAAATGTAATATTATTATATGTTCACTAAAAACTTCGACACACAAGTGATGTGAGACTAAACTTGTGTCACACCTTCCCTAGAAAAGGCGAGCAACTAGTGCGGGTTTGAATCCTACTAGAGCCAAAACTCATATTTTTATCTAATTATCGCGACTTTCTTGCAGATTGCTGGTAAAGGATTAAGTCACCAGAATTGTTGGATCATTAGCAAAAATCTCATCATTGCGATTTGTGGAGCATTATTACTAAAATTGCTGAATGATTCGTGATAAAAGGATTACAAATCTATTGAATAAAGTATCTTCGATTGATCGACGAACAAGCTATCGTCAGGAAGAGGATGATCTACTAAGAGATGAGTTGCCACCTCTTGATAATGTATCGGATGTGAGGAAGAGCCTCTTCTTACTACGTGGACATGAAGATGAAGCTCCTTGACACATGTCTCACCTCTATCCAACTCCTCTTTGTCAGGTGACAATTGTCAAAGAGCTGCAAAGTCACCATTTTTTCGCTTTGCTGGGTGACAGGCACCGAAGATAATTCGACGACCCATTTTATTGATCTCTAGACTTCGCAAGGAGATCTAGAGATTGCCCACATCGTCTTTGTTCAAAGAGAGCCCTCGAAGCTATGGACACTACACGACGATCCTCCTACATGCTCAGGATTCCGGTACATCGCCGATGTATTGTCACTGCATCACCAAAACTCTATTTTGCTACTTTCAACTTAATTTTTACTTCATTTAGTGATAATTTGTGTGATTCAAATTTACCGAGATATACTTTATTCAATTACGATTCTTTTGGCTTTTATAAATCTTAATTTGATCAATTAAATCATTTGTAATTACTTATGAAGAATCACCAGGTGGAACTCTATTTTTGCTTGATTCGTGCTTACCAGGCATTGACGTCATCATGACGTTGCACCCTTATTTTCCTTTTCGTGAATTTTAAATATATTTTCTTTTTATTTCCTAGTATAAAATTCATAGAAAATAGTATTCTTTGAAAAAAAAATTGAATAATTACAAACTATTATATTACATCCCTGTGATCAACTTAGAAAATTATTGCTATTTTTAGAAGTTTAATTGAATTATAATTGATATATTTATTTATAAATATTTCTAAATATTTAAAAATTCATATTTTCTAGTTTTATAAATTTTAAATTTGTGTGATTTACTATACAACGACTAAGTCACGTCAACAACGATTAGAAATGATTTGATAACCTATTTTATTAATCTCTAAATGATGAATTTGAATTAGAGGTTAAATATGTTGTTGTGAAGCAATCAAGTTCATGTAAATAACATTTATAAAACATCATTCTTCTACTTAGGATAAGGGTCAATCCTCAGAGAGCAGAGGTAATGAGTATATGAATTCTACTTATTTTATTTCTTATATAGATATATATACATGAGATTCTAAAAGGCAGAATTAAATATAAAAGGGTGAAGACAAAAGTTGTGAAAAGCATGACAAAAGAGAGAGAATGAATCTAACACAATAGAATGATAGAATCAATGATAAAACTAGTTTAAATTAAAAGTTAATCTATCCATGAAGAGGATTACAAGGATGCCCCAAATCTAGATCTTGCACAGACCTTGTTGTGCGCTAGTCTTAGGCTGAGTGATGCTTGATCCATGACGATCTTGATGCACTCTAGGTAATCTCTTCTCCACGATGATCTTGGGCACAAAAGTGTTGTTGATCAGGCCTTGATTTTTCTCTTGTTTCCTTTGATTAGCCACTATTAGAGAGAGAGAACCAAAAAGCACCCTCAAAGAGGGGGGCAAGATGTCTTAATCCTTTGAGAGTTAGGCCCCTCCAATGGATAGTTAAGATTAATAACCAACTCTCTTAGTGGACGGCCCAAATCATTCCATGAGGGCAGCACTCTAATCCTTCTCTTAATTTCATCTTAAGGTGCCCTAAGATGGACTGCCTAGATCTTATCTCTTGATAGCCCTTTTAAGTCCAAATGGGTTAGGCCAAAGTGACGCTCTTTCTTGGGCCCATAAACATATTAGGTCAACTCTCTCCATAAGACTTGGGCTTCTTCTATTACTTCTAACTCGTATTAAGAACTCACCTAAGTTCTTACAATCAAATAATTATCAAAAAAATGTGAGAGAATCACCATTTGACTTCATAAAAGTCAAGTGGGGTTAGTCTCATAATATAAATAAAACAACTAAAATAATATGTCTTAGGAGTTAAATAATAAAATATTATAAATATGATAATGAGTTGGAAATACATGTATAATAGTATTATCTACTTAGTAATTAACATCTATATATATGATAGTAATACATTATTCTAACTACTAATTTATAATTATCACTAGACTTCACAGTAAGATTTAGAAATTACCCACGTCATCTTTGTCCAAAGAGAGTCTTCGAGGCCATAGACATTACATGACAATCTTCTTGAATGCTCAAACTTCTAATGCATCAGTGATGCATCGCCGTCACGACGTTAGAACTCTATTTTATCATTTTTTAATGAGTTTAACATTTGTTATTATTTTCTAGACTTCAAAAAGGAGATCCAACAAATACTCAAGTTGTCTATATTTAAGGAGAGCCTTTGAGGTTGTGGACATCATTTGATGATCCTCTCGAACAACAAAATTTTGGCGATTGCTGTTGGGAGGTTGAAACTATGCCTTTCTTATTTTCAACTTAATTTTCACTTTATTTAGAGATAATTTGTGTGATTTAAATTTACTAAACTATTCTTAATTCAAATACGATTCGTCTTGCTTTTACATATCTTAATTTGACCAATTAAATCATTTGTTAATCGGTTACATAAAAATTCTTAGGTGGAACTCTATTTTTACTCGAGTTGGGTTTGTCAGATGTTGATGTCATCCTGATGTCCACACCTCTTATTTTCTTTTCTCATAAATTTAAAATTTATATCATTTAATTTCTTAATCTAAAATTCATAAAAAATATATTATTTAAGAAAAGTTCTAAAATCTTATGTGATATTATATTACATCATTATAATCAACTTGAAAAATTCTTACTATTTTTAAATTTTTTATTAAATTATAAATGATTCTATTTGTTGAAAAATACTTTTTAATATCTAAAAACTAATATTTCTAGTTTTATAAATTTTAAATTTACATGGTTTACTATATAATGACTAAGTCACGTCAATCAAGTTTACGAGTCACTAATGGATTGTTCTGCACTCTAGGTATCGTGGTGGTTCACTAGCCCCAAGATCTAGCTTATTTGGCTTATTGAGCATTGCTAGATCACATCACATCCTAAACGGCTACCCAAACACATGAGAAAATTTAGTCTCACATCGCAATTATTTTAGTGATTGAGCTAGATATATATCAAAATTACAATCTCTCAACACATATCACTTGAAATAAAGTAATACCTAAGATCATCTTGAAAGAAGATAGAAAGACGATCCACCTTCACATGTATATGTGTGTACGATGCTCCTTACTCCACAACTAGTTGACCACCGGGATGTGGCAAGGGAGTGACCCACATGTGTGTGACATGAGTCCTCAACCACTCGAGCCTAGCTCATAGTTACCCCTGGTCTAGGTTTACTCACTCAAGTGCAGCACCCCTATGAGTCAACTATTGAGTGCTAGCTTGCCAACAAATAGTGATATTTTTATATTTTTTTAATAATTGAAAATTAAGTATTTTAACATTAGACTTTTAAAATTAATAATATATTTATATATTTATTCTACAAGTTAATAAAATAAAATAAAATAATAAAACTAATTAAAACATAAAAATCTAACTTTTACAAAATTTCTCTCTCTTTCTTGATTCTATTATGTCTCCATCAACTCTCTTTTTATTTTTTGAACTCTTTTCTTTTTTTTATTACAAGTTAACTCTTTATGAAAGGAGATGAGTCTCTCATTGACTCTCTAGTGTGTGGGTCATCTCAAGAGTATTGAGATGTGGATTAGAAGTATTTGATAGAAGTCTTGTTCTTATTATGATTTATGATGGTTTGATGATTTCTCTTTTATTTGCTCTTACTGATATTAAGAAATTGAGTTTCTACTATTATTATTATATTGTGTTTACATGTTTATTCTTACAGTAAAAAATAATACTTTTTCATAAGAAAGTCACTCAATGTTTATCAAAAAAGATGTTGAACTTATGAATGTTGCAACATAACAAAACTAATTAATAACACTGAAAGAACTCTATATAAGCACCCACCTTAGATCATTGTAAAAGTATAGTTTTTCACACAGGTGCCTGCTAGTGGTTGTGGAAATCAGGCGGTTCCTACGCGGCTGCAAAGTGGAAATTAGGGGGGTCACGGGGTTTCACCTGCCACAAGATATGCGGGCCAGGCGGACCGAAGCGATCCGTGGACCGGAACCTCATTTTGTAGCCGCGTAAAAGGAGGAAACGCCAGACGTCCAGAACCACTGGCAGGAGCCACCTCTCGGGGTTTCCCCGTGAAGACGGAGATTTCTTCCTTTTTCTGCAGGCGCGACGGTGGGCGTGAATGGACCCGAGGCGCCCGTGGTTGGTCCCAAATGGGGTCTCGGTAGCTGCGCCGCGCTCCTCGAATGTGGAGGTCCCCCCAGCACCGCACCACAGAAGCGCGTCCTCCTCGGATGCGGGGGCCCTCCAGGTCGTGGCAGAGCCCGAGAGGATCTTCGGCAAGACCATCCGTGGCCCGCTGAAGAAGACGAGATGGAGGACCCTTTTTCGGACGAGCTGGATGACCGGCGCAGCTATCGAGACCCCATTTGGGACCAACCACGGGCGCCTCGGGTCCCTCCACGCCCCCCGTCGCGCCTGCAGAAAAGAAAAAGGAAGAAATCTCCGTCTTCACTGGGAAGCCCCGAAAGGGTGGCTCCTGCCAGTGGTTGTGGACGTCAGGGGGTTCCGAAAGCCCGTGGACCCCCCCCCCCCGAAGTAGGGTCCAACGTGAAGGGCCGCGGGCAAAATTGGAGGGGCGCGGCGTGGGCTCCGAAGCGGAAGGATCTCCAGTTAGGTTCTGTCTGTGGCTAGCAGAGTTGGGTTAGGTTCATAAAATGCGCCATCCAACATGAAGGTCCCACGGATAAAAAGCAAGAAAATATATTCATTGGATCCCAGTTTATTTAGTGAATAGAAAGACGCCACGAATTCGGCAACTAGACCGTAGGAACTAGCCTACACTCACTTGCAGCCCATCAGCAAGCGGAGACTATCGCTACGAGGGCGCTGAGGTTCTCCGACGAGCTGCCGGCGGGCTGAACCTGCTGGAGCGCCACCGTCCCCAGGGCGCATGCCCTCTCCTTCATCTTCTCCCCCTCCGCTGTCCTGAGGACCACGTGGAGAGCCTTGGCGACCTCGTCCTTGGTCATTGTCTTCTCTGGGAAGGGCACTCCGATCTTCCACGTGTGTGAGATGGCACGCGCGTTGATATGCTGGTCGCCAAGAACGGGGCGACATACCATGGGAACGCCGCCAGAGAGGCTCTCCAGCACGGAGTTCCACCCGCAGTGGGTCACAAAGACCCCGACTGCGGGAGGGATCATAAAGGAGCCGAAGCCGATGTATACCACCTCGCCGTGGGCCTGTCGGTTCAACCACTCCAGGCAGCCGGTGGATTCGCGCGACGCCGGCGGGCATAGGAGGTTGAGCGGTCCCAGAGGGAGACACCTTTTGAACTTGGCATGGAAGTCACTGAGCACAGCGGGGTCAAGACCTTCAAAGGTGTTGATCGCCACTGCGGACGCGCGCGCCAGCTCGAGGGCCATTCTGTGGAGGAGGGGGGTGAAGACAGTTGAGATCGCCGGAGACGATTCCCTCCGGCAAATCGCGGAGGCGCGTGCCGGCCATTCCGGGGAGAAAGCCGAGGTAATCGTCAAGCTTTGATTGCACATCAGAGGCGCCCTGCTTTCCGGCGCCGAAGGTTTCGCGGAGTAAATCAGTGTAGATATGGGCCGACAAGCACCGGGGGCCTCCGATCCACAGCCTCACCCACGGCACCGCCGCCTCGAGCTCCGCCGCTAGGTCCCCGGCGAACCACAGGAAGCAGACGCTTATCACGCAGCTTATCGCCCCGCCAGTACGACGAACCGCCTCTTCCATCCCTTCTCGGAATTTCCCGGGGGTGACCCCGAAGAAGCAGCGGACTTCCTCCTCTGGGTCATTGGGATTGATGACAAAGTCTGCCGGAGTCCCATGGTCCACGTTGAAGAGCTTCAGGTTTGGCGGTGATAGTCGACGGCGGCGAGGATGGCGTTGGACTTGGCGGAGTTGAGGAAGGAGAAGGCGACGCGAGGGGCCGCGGCGGCGATGCGGCAGGCGAGAGCGTGGAGGGGGGCAGCGTGGGTTCCGAAGGGTAAGGCGAGCACGGCCACATGCGGCTGGTGCCCCTTTACTCCGTTACCAGCCTCCATGAATGACCGCGACCGAGGCTCTTACTCCGGCTACTGGAGGGCGGTGGATATGGGAATGAGTAGGTCCTTTCAATAGGCTACTACTTTCAAATGGTAATAAAAGGCTATTAAAGAACTCTATATAAATACACATGATAATTTTTTATTATCATGAGTTAATAATTAATTAATAATATATAATTTTATCTTAACTCATGATAAGTAAACTTATATTTGTGTTAAATTATAAAAAGTAATTTTTTGTTAGTTAATGTAAAATTTTGGCTAATTATGTGACATGTAAATCTATATAATTTTTATAATCTTATTTTTGAGATAAATAATAAAAGTAAAATAAAAAGATAAAAAAAGAGGAGAACTCGCTAGTCAACTGGGCTTGCAAGTAGGTAGGAAGTGTAGTCAAGTAGAGTTGTGAGTAGAGGCTCAAGCAACTAAAGGTAGATGATTAGGAACATATGTGCATCACTCCTCTTCTATGTCACTGATGGTCAGTCAGGCATAGGGTAAGGAGTGGTTGTACACATGCAAAAAAAGGACTCATTAATTTCTAAATCTCATATTACTATATATTCATCTCAATAGTCGACGTATAACCGATGTGTAGTTAAATTAGTAGTCACACCTTTTCTGTAATAGTTTTAATAATTTTAATATCTAAAATATCTTTTATTTATAACAACAACATATCATGATGATGTCACTTTATAAGAGCACTAAAGTACTTATTTCACTATCTCTCATATAGACCATTGACTGACATAAGTTCAAATCCTACTAGAACCAAAACTCATATTTTTCTCTAATTAAATTATAATTTTCTTGTAGATTGTCAATGAAGGATTAAGTTGTTAGAATCACTCAATCATCGGCAAAAATCTCGTCAACGTGATTTGCGGAGCATTATTACTTAAATTACTAAATGATTTTAGATAGAAAGGTCACAAATTTATCGAGTAAATTATCTCTAGTTGATCAATGAATAAGCTGTCATCGGAAAGAGGACGATCTATTAGGAGATGAGTCACTACCTATTGAGAGAATACCAAATGCGATGAAAAGTCACCTCTTATTATATGGACTCGAGGATAAAACTCCCTAAGATGTGTCCTACATGCATCCAATTCATCTTCATTAGGTGATAGTCGCTAGAGAGCCATAAAGTTACTATTTTTTTACATTATCGAGTGATAATCGCTAGAGATGATTCGATGACATATTTCATTGATCTCTAGACTTTGCAAAAAGATTTAGAGATTACTCACAATGTCCTTGTCCAAAAAGAACCTTCAAGATTGTGGACATTACACAACAATCCTCTTAAACACTTAAGATCCTAACGCATCATTGATGCATCATGACTATGACCCCATAACTTTATTTTATTATTATTTTTAACTAGTTTAACTTTCACTATCATTTTCTAGACTTTGAAAGGAGATATAGTGAATGTCTAATGAGTCCATATCTAAAAAGAGCTTTTGAGGATATGGACATTGTTTGATGATTATCTCAAACACATAGAATTCTAATAATCACTATTGTGAGGTCAAAACTCTGTCTTTCTTATTTTCAACATAATTTCTACTTCATTTAGTGACAATTTGTGTCAAGTTTCTTAATTATTCTTCGTTGAATTATGATTCTTTTGGCTTTTACATATCTTTATTTGACCAATTAAATTGTTTGTAATCACTTATGTGAGAATCACTAAGTGAAACTCTATTTCTACTTGATTCACATTCATTGAGTGTTGACATCATCTTGATATCTGCACCCTTATTTAAATTTTTTTAAAATATATTTTCTTTTTATTTTTTAGTATAAAATTTATAAAAAATTATATTCTTTTAAAAAAATTCTAAAATATTACATGTTATTACATCCCTATGATCTACCGAGAAACTTTTTACTATTTTTGAAACTTTTATTAAATTATAATTAATATATTTATTTAAAAATACTTTTAAATATCTTAAAAGTAGTATTTTTTAGTTTTATAAATTTTAAATTTATGTGATTTATTATACAATGACTAAGTCACGTCAACACCTTACATCACTATAAAAATATAGTTTTCTTCATCAATAACATAATCATATCTTTTGCTCTTGTTCTTCTCTATTCTTCTTCTCTTCTTCTTGCTCATTTTGTTTTCTCACATGATGTTAGATCTCATAGACAAGAATCTATGACAGTTGAAACAAGAATCGCTTACTCCTCTTCCTCTATGCAAAATACAATGTCATCTGCCACAATGCCTTTATTACTAGTAATGCTCACGAACAAGAATTATCTTTTATGAAAAACATAATTTGTTGCCCTTCTCAAAAGTCAAGGGCTTCTTCATATCATTGATGACTCAAATAAGCCATCTCCTACCATCAAGAATGGAAATGAAGGTCTTGAAAGTAATCTCAATTTCATTCAATGAAAATCGTCATGATCAATCAATATTTTCTTGGATCTTGTCTTCCCTCACATAAGCCAATTATCCAATTATTATCAGACACCATACAACAAAAGACACCTAAGATGCATTAGCTCATGAGTTCACATCCAAAACAAGATCCCACATCCTTCAACTACATGCACAATTACATGTTGTGTAATGTAAGACAACATCAATACAAGAATATATACATCTCTGATGAATTGCCAACAAACTTGCAGCAATTGGACACCCAATCAATGATCAGGATTTTATCATGATAATCCGCATGGGCCTGGGTTCCAATTACCAAGCATTTACTATAAGCATTGTGAATAGAATGGACATCCTTTCTTTAGAAGATGTACTTATCTCACTACACACGAAGCAATGGCAGCTCCAACTATGCTCAAGCCAACCATTCTCAAGGATGCAATTTTGGAAACAAAGGAAGAAATTACAACAACTTCAATAATGCAAGGGGATACAGAAGAGGATGCATGTTTCAATGTCAAATTTGTTTATAATTCAGCCACTGCATACATGAATGTTGAGAATGATTGAATCGTGATTTTACCAGTGTAATCATGTAGCATCAATCTTTGCCATATCAGTAGTCAACCAAAGGTGAATCATTTCATACTTATTGATAAGTTTTCATTATCATGAGTTAATAATTAGTAAATAATGTAGTTTTAGCCTTAACTCATGATAAATAGACTTATATTTATGTTAAAGTGTGGAAAGTGGTTTTCAATTGATTAATATGAATTTTTGGGTAATTATATGATTTTACATGATTTTATATGATTTTTATAATCTTGCTTTTGAGATAAATAAAGAAAAAGAAATAAAAAATACAAATAAGACAAAATGAGGAAGACCTACTAGCCAATTGAGCTTGCAAGCAGGTCAGAAGCTCAGTTGGGGAGTAGCTGCGAGTAAGGGCTCAAGCGGCTTGGACCAATAGGGGCACGTGTGTGCCACTCCCCTTCCATGTTATTGGTGGCTAGTTGGCTGTGGGGCAAAGAGTAGTTGTACACGTGAGAGAAGAGACTTGCTTAGGAATGAAACATTAGTATATATTCACCTGAAAAATTAGTGCACAACCGATGTGGGACTAAACCTGTGTCACCTTCCCCAGAAAGGGCAAGCAACTGACATGGGTTTGAATCCTCCCAAAGTCAAAAATCATTTATTTTTATTTGGTTATCACGACTTTCCTGTAGATTGCTGGTGAAAGATTAAGCAACGAGAATTGCTAGATCATTGGCAAAAATCTCGTCAATGCAATTCGCAGAGCATTGCTACTAAAATTGTTGAACGATTCGCGATAAAAGGATTGTAAATCTATCGAGTAAATTATCTCTGATTGATCAACGAACAAGTCGTCGTCAGGAAGAGGATGATCCGTCAAGACACAAGTTGTCACTTCCTGAGAGCATATCAGATGCAATGAAGAGCCTCCTCTTGCTACACGGACCTAAGGATGAAGCTCCTTGACACACGCCCCACTTCCATCTAGCTCCTCTCCGTCGGGTGACAACTACCGAAGAGCCATAAAGTCATCATTTTTTTGCTCCGCCAGGTGACAGCTGTTGGAGATGATTTGACAACTCATTTTATTAATCTCTAGACTTCTCAAGGAGATCTAGAGGTTGCCCACGTCATCTTTGTCCAAGGAGAGCCTTCGAGGCTGTGGACACTACACAACGATCCACCCGAATGCTCAAGATTCCGGTGCATCGCTAACGCATCACCATCGCGATGTCAAAACTTTGTTTTCCTGCTTTCAACTTACTTTACGCTTCATTTAGTGATAATTTTTGTGATTTTAATTTATCAAAATATACTTTATTCAATTATGATTCTTCCAAGTTTTACAAATCTTAATTTGATTAATTAAATCATCTGTAATCGCTTACATAAGAATCACAAAGTGGAACTCTATTTTTGCCCGATTCGTGTTCGCCAAACGCTAACGTCATCCTGACGTTCACACCCTTATTTTCCTTTTTTGTGAATTTTAAATATATTTTCTTTTCATTTCCTAATATAAAGTTCACAAAAAATTATATTTATTGAGAAAAATTCTGAATAATTACTAGATATTATATTACGTCCTTGTGATCGACTTGAAAAATTACCACTATTTCTAGAAGTTTTATTGAATTATAATTAATATATTTATTCAAAAATACTTCTAAATATCTAAAAATTTATATTTTCTAGTTTTATAAATTTTAGATTTGTGTGATTTAATATACAACGACTGAGTCATGTCACTTATTTTATAACACATAATCAAATGGAAGGATTGTCACCTATGAATTTCACATCTTGGTACCCTAATAGTGGAGCTACTCATTACATCACAACTGATCCAAACAATATCATCGATCCCTCTCTATACACTAGGCTGCATAAACTTCATATTGGCAATGGAGCAAGTTTGAAAATACATGTGGTTAATTTATCTTCAAAACTCCCTCATGTTCTTTAAAATTCAATCATGTGCTTCACATACCTAATATAAACTGAAATTTATTATATGTAAGTAAACTTACTCTTAATAATGATAGTTATTTTGCTCAATTTATTGCCTCATAAAGGACCAGAAAGTAGGGAGAATTCTACTATGGGGCCAACTCAAGGATGACCTCTACCATTTCCCTCGACTCCACTATCATTCCTTGAGCATACATTGGCAAATACACATCTCCCATCACTTGGCATGAAAGATTAAGACATCCAAACTTCAAAATCCATTATAAGGTAATCAAGATGTTTGGATTACTGATTACACATCTCCCCACACCCTCTTTCTATGAGTCTTGTTGTCTTTTGAAGAGACAACATATTTCAAACAACCCTCTCAAGTTGATTCATTCAAATCTATGAGGTCAATCTCCCATCCAATCACATTTTGGGTTCTCTTACTATGCCATCTCCATGGATGATTATAGGAAGTATATATGGATATATCCCTCAAATGGACAAGTGATGTGGTTATTGTCTTTGTTTAATTCCAGCAGTAGGTTGAACAATAATTTTCTACAAAAATCACCTCACTTCAGTCCGATTGGGGAGGAGATTTTTAATCACTTCGTCACCATCTTCAGCAACAAGGTATTAAATATAAAGTCTCCTGCCCACATACATCAGAAAAAAATGGCACAGTATACAGAAAACACTACCATTTAATCATTTTTTTTAGCTCTACTATATCATGCCTCACTACCACACAAGTATTGGGATGAGGTTGTCTCTACTACAACCTTCCTTATTAATAGGCTACCCATACCTCTTCTTCATAATACTCCCATTTTAAATGCTCTTTCAAAAGCCTCTTGATTATTTTGTTCTCAAAAACTTCAATTGCTTTTGTTATCCTATCCTTAGAGCTTATGCAACAAACAAACTTAACGATTTGATAGATGCATATTCTTTGGCTATAGCTATCTCCAACTTGGGTATAGATGCCTTTCTCCTGCTACTAATCGTCTTTATATAACATAAAAAGTGATTTTTGATGAGTCTACTTTTCTTTCCACTAATTGCTCGTGTCACCCCACTTAAACTGAATTTCCTCGTAATGGGACTAGTATTCTTTCTTTTCTCTCATTTTCAACCTCTTCACTACCATTCCATACACCATTACCTTCCACTCAACCTTCACATATTGAGTCTCCAAATCTTATAGATTCTATTCAAGTTTTTGAACCATTAAATTTGGCAACATCATTTCTCATATCTACCTAGTCTCTAGCATCTCCCCCATCTTCCAATCCTCTTTTCATTCCTTCTTACTTTCCTATTATTACTGTTTACACCATATCTCTTGCTGATATCTATGCACATACATATCCTCTATCTTTTCTACTTAGTTCTCTACTTGATATCCCCTACTAATATGTTCTCAATGTAGTTGTTTTTTGTCTAGAGAAATGTCCTCCACAATTAGATGAATGACACGTTAAGAATGCTATGATATTCTTCTTCAAGAATACATCTCATTAAAATTTGATCATTGCCTAAGTAATATAAATCAAGATCATAAAAAAAATAATTTCTAATCTTAGAAAAGAAATAATGTTTTTTTTTTATCTCACTATTCTGAAGTTCTTCTAGAAATCAAAAAATTAATAATATGCACATACCATGGTGATGGTTGATGTTGAGTGGTCATCAATTGTTCATCTGAAAATGTGTCTTGCAAAGGTGCTGCATTTATTTCTGTATCACTTAATTTAGAAAGATGGTTGACGTGACTTAGTTGTTGTATATTAAATCACACAAATTTAAAATTTATAAAACTAGAAAATATAATTTTTTAGATATTTAGAAGTTTTTCTGAATAAATATATCAATTATAATTCAATAAAACTTCTAAAAATAGTAATAATTTTCCAAGTTGATCACAGAGATGCAATATAATATCTGGTAATTATTTAGAATTTTTCTCAAAGAATACTATTTTTTATAAATTTTATACTAAGAAATAAAAAGAAAATATATTTAAAATTTATTAAAAAGGAAAACAAGGGTGTGGACGTCAAGATGACGTTAGCACCCAGCAAATGTGAATCGAGTGAAAGTAGAGTTCAACTCGGCAATTCTTACGTAAGTAATTACAGATGATTTAATTGATTAAATTAAGATCTATAAAAGTCAAAAGAATCATAATTGAATGAAATATATCTTGGTAAATTTAAATCACAAAAATTATCACTAAATGAAGTAGAAAGTAAATTGAAAGTAGGAAAATAGAGTTCCAACGTCGCAGTGACAATGCGTCAGCGATGCACTGAAATCTTGAGCATTCGAGAGGATCATTGTGTAGTGTCCACAACTTCGAAGGCTCTCCTTGGACAAGGACAACGTCGGTACTCTCTAGACCTCCTTGTGAAGTCTAGAGATCAATGAAATGAGTCTTCAAATCATCTGTGACGGCTGTCACCTGGTAGAATAGAAAAATGACGACTTTATGGCTCTTTGGCGGCTATCACCTGATGGAGAAGAGCTAGATGGAGGTGGGGTGTATGTTAGGGAGTTTCATCCTTAGGTCTGCACAGCAAGAGGAGGCTCTTCATCATATCTGGTATACTCTCAGGAGGTGGCGACTCATCTCCCATCGAATCGTCCTCTTATCGATGATGGCTTGTTTGTCGATCAACTGTAGATGCTTTACTCGATGGATTCACAATCCTTTTATCGCGAATTATTCAATAATTTTAGTAACAATGCTTCGTAAATCATATTCACGAGATTTTTGCTGATGATCCAGTAATTCTAGTTGTTTAATCTTTCACTAGCAATCTACAGGAAAGTTGCGATAATTATGTAAAACATATGAGTTTTGGCTCTAGGAGGATTCTAACTCGCACTGATTGTTCGCCCTTTCTAGGAAGGTGTGACACAAGTTTACTCCCACATCACTTGTGCGTCAAATTTTTGGAGGAGTATATAGAAATGTTATATTTCTAATCAAGTCCTTTTCTCATGCGTGTGCGACCACTCTTGCCTCACAGCCAGCTGGCCACCGGTGATGTGGAAGGGGAGTGGTGCACACATGCCTTTATCGGTCCTAGCTGCTCGAGCCCCTACTTGTGACTCCTCCCTGACTGTGCTTCTAACCCACCTTCGGGCCTAGCTGGCCAGCAGGTCCCCCTCATTTTATTTTATTTTTATTTTTATTTCTTTTTCTACATTTATCTCAAAAGTAAGACTCTAAAAATCATATAAATTTTTATAAAATCACATAATTACCTAAAAATTATTTTTCACACTTTAACACAAATATAAGTCTATTTATCATGAGTTAAAGCTAAAACTGTATCATGATAATGAAGACTTATCACACTCTCTAACTTAAATCATTGCTAGTCCCTTAGCAATGGAATTACAAAAGTAAAAATTTACAAATCTCAAACATCATAATTCAATACAAAAAAAAAATACAATTAGAAATGATGCACCTTTAGACACATTGGATTCTTATATCAAGTATTTAAGAATGATGTCAAGCACTAAAATGTTTAAGTACTCCTTAGAATAACAATCTAGACGTCACTTCTTCTATTCACATCTTTATCACTTATTCACTCATAGATATATTTACAAGATGTTCTAATTATCAATACTTATCTAAAAATAATATTGATCCTACATTTCCTTTTTTCTATGGCTTGATTTTTTAAGTTTGCACTATATTTCTTCTTTTTTTTATTTATATATATAATAGATAAGTAGGTTTTCTTGTAGATAAGTAGGTTTTCTTGTAGGTTTTCTTGTACACACCCTCTATGTGTACTCTTTATTTTCAAGGCTTTCACTTTATCCACTTATTTTGTAGCAAATGGTTTTCTATACACGATTTTTGACAATGAGAATGATGTCTCACACCCTCCATGTGTACTCTTCGTTTTTAGATTTTTCAAATTATTCTCTCTCTTTTTTTTTCTGAAATAAGTGATTTCTCCTCACAAGTCTTATAGATCAAGGTGAAAAAATCTCCATTAAATTCAAATAATCAATCAAATTTTCACATCAAGTAAATACTATCCATCAAGATCATGAAGTGAAAATCTGTAAAATCAAATTCATGTTATCTATCATGTATCTAAGGAGTATTCTAACATTTCATGATACTAGATCATTCTTTTGACTCAATAATAATCTTCCTAGTATCTTTTGGTATTACTCAATCTAATTGATTTAATTTTTCATGCATGTAATATAAATGTAAGAAATTTGTAAATTAGATAGTTCTAACAATTTTGTTTTTATTTTCAGTTCTATTTTAGCAACAATAAATTTGTCAAAAATAAATCAAAACTATCCTCTTTATAGTTGTAATTTCGAATTTCAATAATATATATTTAAGGGATTGAAATGTGAGAAAAGGGTCTTTAGAATTTCGAATTTCAAGTTATTTTTTATCTATTATTTTTGACAGTCTATTGTTCTTAACAGAAAACTAGAAAATAGATGTTGTAGTTTCTCTGAATTTTATTTTATTTTTATTTTTATTTTTAGTTTTTATTCTGAGTATGAAAAAATAAAAATAAAATACAAACACATGTTCTTAATCGTCCTACAACATAAATTAATAGTTAATATTTCACCCCCAAACTTAAAAATGACATTGTCCTCAATGATAGAGAAAAATTAAAATAGAATATGTAGAAAATATAATTTTGAAGTGAAGCATGCATATATGTAAAGTTAAGTATTAAAAATATTTTCATAAATGATAAAGCTCAAAAAGACATCACCTCAACCTCGTTTTTAATTTTCCACTTCGTCTTACACTCCTCCTCTTGCACTTTTTTGAAAAAATAAATATAGAAACAAGTACTACAAAATTCTAAGAAAAATAGAGCTTAAAAAAAATCAAATAGAATGAAATAAAAACCATGGGTTGCCTCCCATATAGTGCTGAATTTAATGTCTTCAGCTAGACAACTCTTAGATCATATAAGATGATCTATGGCCATCACAATATATTTGTATCCCAAGGTAAGTTTCATGATATTCTTTTTTAGATTTAGCATAAATTCATATATTTCATATATATACCTTGACATACTTTCAGCCAAAAAAAATAGAAATTAATTTTTTTCCCAAAAATAATATTTCCATTTTGAAGATAATATTTCCTCATTTTTATCTTGTTTTGTAAGGCTCTCATTTATTAATAAATACTTTCTTTTAATGTACCATAAAATGTGATCAGGCCATATAATTTTCAAATTAGCTCTTACCCAATCTAGAATTTTTTTCATCTAAATTGATCTCTAATTCTTCTATTCATCCATTTCTTAATGTATTTTTTTATCTACATAATCTTCCCTTGCTCTATTTTATCTTCTGTACATATTTGTTCAATTTGAGCAGAGTGAAATATTCCAAGCTTAGAAGTAATTCTAATGGGTTGTGGGTTTTGAAAGATGGAAGGATTGTCTTCTTTAATCTCAGATCTAATGAATTCAGTAAAATTCAAATTTTCTCCTCCAAAATTATCTTTATATTCATATCCATTATTTTCATTTCTCTTTATTAGTTGAATTAACTTTTTTCTAGCTTTTTGTTTCTCAACTCATCAAATTTTTCATCTTCTCAAGAGCTATCTTTTAATTTCGGTAAATGATATATATCATCATCCTCACTATCAACATTCATAGTTGTAAAATTATGATTAAATTTATTAATTTCATCTCCTACATCTCCTAAATCAACTGATTTTTTTTCACCTGAAATATATTTTTCTGCATTTCTATCCTTACTCCTTTCTACTAAAATTTAGATGATTCTTCCATGATCAACTGCTATTTCTTCATCTAAGGGCTCTTTCTCTTCATCATCCTCACTATATTCATTCATCAATTGTGAGAAATAAATAATTTTATTCAAATTTTCTACTACTATATTTTAATCTTTAATATTATCATTTACTTCTAATAGCTCATCGATTTCTTCTAATAATTAAAAATAAGGATCAGGTAAAATATTATCACTCATTGCATTCAATGTCCTAATATTTTCATTTCATGAGTTTTTTCCTAAATTTATCTAGCTGAACTCTCCTTGTTGAAGTCCTATTGTTGGATAGTTTCTTGAATTTTCTATGAGTTGACTAGGTGGTTGTCCCTCTTCTCTCCTATTCTCAAAAGCCTCTATAATTTTTTTTTAGTGCAATATCATTTGATTCATAGTTTGTTGCATCATTTGACTCATTTGCTGCATCATTTCCATAGCATCAAGTTGGATTTGAGAGGGCTGATTTTTCTGAAATTTGTGTTCCTATTTTGAAGGAAATTCAAAATTTAAATTAATTCTAAGTGTTTTTAGATTTTGAATATTATCTAGGTTTTTCCACAAAAAATTATTCCCCCAATTAGGATTATAAGAATTTTAAAAATATTCCTTATTTTTACTAAAATCGTGGGGTACCTACACTTTTTTTTGCCTAGGATGATATTGAAATTCGAAATGATCATTTTCACCATACATATGACATGTACTATTTGAATTATGTTGATGGTTAAGAGGCTATCTAATATTGTCAATAAGTAAATCAAGTTTTTTTAATCTTTGATTAATCTGATTAACCTCATTTCTAAATTTAGAATCATCATCATGATGTAATTCATAAATTCCTCTCTTCTTATCCCTATCATATAATTCAAAAGAGGCTTGATCTCTAGAATTTTCACTTAAATTCTCATAAATACTGTAAGTCTTATTAAGAGTTTTCTCTATAAAAATTCTTCCACATATAGAATCAATCATATTTTTATGTTGTTCTAATAATCCATCATAAAAAATTCTATTGAGCTGCTACTTAGGTATAGCATGATGAAGACACATTCTAAGTAAATCTTTAATTTTTTTCTCATGTTTCATGCAAAGTTTCTCCTGGTCTTTGAGAAAAACTCTATATATATTTTTTCATATTTTAAGTTTTTCCAAAGAGATAAAATTTTCAAAGAAAAACCTGTTTTATATCTTTCTAGCTAGCTAATTTTGTACCTAATGTGGATAGCCAAGACTAGCTTTGTCTCTAAGTGTATGAGGAAATAATTTCATCTTAATAATTTTTGGTGTAACTTTAGGGAGATTAACTAAATCACAGACCATATGAAATTTTTCTAAATGCTAATGAGGTTCCTCTTAAGGCAATACATGAAAACTAAGGAGCATTTGAAAATTTTCTAGATTTATTTTGAATTTAACAGTGGGTACTAATGGGACTTTAATATTGGATGCTCTTTGAAATGAATCAGAGATATAATAATTTTTCATGATCATAGGGTTGTTCTCAATTTGATCTGTACTTCCTTCAAGATCCATCAAAAATAATTTTTCTTTTAGATTTTTAGTTTTGAATGAAATAATGAAAAAATTTTCTAGCTTTGGATATAAGGATCTTATATCATACATAAAAATCAATAAATTTAAGGAAAAATTTTAATAATTATTACCCTCCTTCAATATGCTCTAGTCCTTGCCTTGTTTCTATTTGTTCTTTAAAAAAAAAAAAAAGCAAGAAAAAATAAAAATAAGAGTTAATTTTTTTATGTACTCTAAGAAAAAAATCAAAAAATACTAAATATAATGTAATACATTCCTGACAACGGTGCCAAAATTTGACATGACTTAGTCGTTGTATAGTAAATCACATAACTAATTTTCTAGTTTTAGAAGTATTTCTAAACAAATATATAAATTATAATTCAATAAAACTTTCAAAAATAATGATAATTTTCCATGTTGATCACAAGGATGTAATATGATATTAGGTAATTTTTCATAACTTTCCTCAAAGAATACGATTTTGTATGAATTTTATACTATAAGATGAAAATAAAATATATTTAAAATTCATAAAAAAGGAAAATAAATGTGCATACGTCATCAGAATGATGTCAGCACCCAACGAACATGAGTCGGACGAAGAAAAAGTTCCACCTGATGATTCTTATGTAAGCAATTACAAATGATTTAATTGATCAAATTAAGATCTGTAAAAGCCGAAATAACCATAATTGAATGAAGTATAGTTTAGTAAATTTAAATTACACAAATTATCACTAAATAAAATAAAAATTAAGTTGAAGGTAGGAAAATAGAGTTCCGGCGTCGCAATGACAATGCATCAGCAATGCATCAAAATCCTAAGCATTTAGGAGGATCATTGTGTAGTGTTGATGGCCTCAAAGGCTCTCCTTGGACAAGGATGATGTGGGCAATTTCTAGTTCATCCAAGATCCTCATGACAATGAAAACTTATTACTTCTAATGAGTTAGTTTATCCAAGATCTTTTGATCTAAGGTTGTGATTAAATGAAGGTATTTTTATCTTTTTGGCCACAATAAGATCAAGTGAGAGTTGATTTCTTCTCAACTTGATCTACAGAATTAGACTTGAAGGTTTTGTTGTAGCCATAGGATCTTCCTTAATGTTGAGATCCAGTGCACCCTCAATAAATATGTTCCATCTATTGTTGATTGCGTAGACATTCTCAACGACTTTCGATCTCCTTATTTGATGATGCTGGGTGTTAGTGCCTCAGCCCTTGATTCTATCGCCTCATCTTCACAAATCAGATCTCATCCATCAAAGCATATATTGACTTGCTAAAACCCATAAAAAGATATCAAAAATTTCTAAAATTCTGTCATATTAATAAAAAATCAATTATGACTGTAAAACTAAGAGAAAATTTCCAAAAAAAACTCTAAAATATTAAACATCATGGAATACTCAAAGAAATAATAAATATTTATTTTTTAATATAATAACATACTATATTGTAAGATTTAAGCTCTTCAATAAAATAATTCTTACACCTTTCATGTCATAATTAACATGTTATTAGGGAGCCACAAGCTGAGCTTGAGTGGCAAAGGACTTGCTTTGCACACATGTGCATCACTCCCCTATCATGTCCTAGTGGCCAACTGGTCATGGAACAAGGAGCATCGTACACATGTGTGCATGCAATAGTAGATCATCTTTTTACCTTCTTGCAAGATGGTCCTAAGCATTATTTTATTTTGGGAGAAGGGATCTCCCTTAAGAGACCATAACTTTGATTTACATTCAACTCAATCACCTAAATATTTTTGGTGTGGGACTAAAGTTTTTCGTGTGTTTTAGGGTAGTCGTCTAAAGTGTAGTGTCATCCAATGATGTTCAGCAAGCCACATCATCAGATAAGCCAAATCTTGTAGTTGGTGAGCCACCACAATACTAGATGCATAAAGCAAACCTCTATAGTTTGCAAATCCGATGCTGCTCAGCACATACATGGCCATAAATGATGATCCAATGGCTAATAAGATGTCACAGTACCAGACCCAAGTTCCCAATCAGCAATAGTTTGTGCCTAGTTAATACAATGTCGCTCAACATGCCACGTGACTAAGCACATCTGATCCAATAGCTTGCAAAGTGTCACAATACTAAGAACTTAAGTTCTTGCACATATCACCATCAAGGATTTAAAGATAATAATTGATTATTATCTAGTAAAATAGATATTATCAATTATCTTTAAAATCTTGATGGTAGTTGTGAATATGACAATCTATTTCTTCCCTCCTTTCGTGCGATCAATGACTTTGACAATCGGTGAGCTCGTTCTTTCCTCCCCTAATTGTACTCAAGGCCTCTAACAAGTGGTCAGCTCTTCCCTTCTCCCCCAGATGATAGTGGCAACATGATTGACTTCTCTTTTTAGTAGATCTCTTCGGCAAGTGGCACAACACTTTTGAATAATACTTTTGTGACTTTTAGTATGGTGTGACACATCCGGATGAAACTAGGCCACCACACCAGTGTCTCTAACTATCCACAAGGTAGACTAAACTTGGACAATGATTTTTTTTCTACTTTTTTCATTTATTTACATAATTTTAAATTTTATTTATATTTTATAATAAGTTATTTCTATTTTGTACATATTCTAATAAAAATGAATATAACTTAGCAAAAACTCGATGAATAATCTTCATTCTTCTTCTAAATCCTCTAAAACTTGTCTGAGATCAAGCTAAAATCATGTCTAACTTATTTTTCATTGATTTCTATAGTTAAATCTTGATGTATTTGCATCCCTGACACTTTGAGAATAATGAATATCTTTATATTTTCAAATGTGAAATTAGTGAGATTAAAGGCTGATTTTTGAGCATTGAATTGTTAAAATAAGATGGAAACATTCATGGCTGACCTCATATCATGTGTGTGAATTCTCGAGTACACATTTGTTTGAGAATCATGGTCACCTTGAAAATAGTTTGACTGTGTTTCTCCTTCTTAATTATTGTCTTATTTCTCTCTCTCTCTCTCTCTCAATCGATGTCCCTCTCTTTCTCTCTATCAATCGATCTGCTTCTCTCCCCTTATCTCTCGTGAGATGTTTCTCTCTCCATCTAACATGAGATTTCTTTCCTTTTCTTCCTTTCTCTCTCTTTTACAAGAGATCTCTTCTCTCTCTTTTGTGAAAGCTCTCTTCTCTCTTTCTTTTTCTCCTTCCTTTCTCTACTCTCCTTCTTTTATTCTTTTCACCTCACTCTTTTATTTTCTTATTTCTGTTAAATAGTTATAAAATATTAAAATCACTCTATTTATAAATTAATTTAGTTTTCATGATAAATGAATCAATCTCCCTATGTTTGACTTGACTTACTTCTATACTAATATTTTATTGTCTTAGTTATAAATATTATTAAATAATGTGCATTTAAACACAATGACTAGTGCACATCAATTTATATCTCTTATTGTATTATATTTTCATCCTTATCTCTTCCATTATGTATCAAATCTAGTTTGGCTAAAGTGAAGCCATTAATTAAATCTGATCCACTTCATTAGGACCCCTATAAAAACTTGTATTCCTTTTCATATTTTAGTATAATTTTTCATTTCATCCTTTCCTCTCTCTCTCTCTCTCTCTCTCAACTAGTAGGAGCTCCTCTAGTGGCCAATGAGCTAGGGCAACTTAGACAGTCACATTCCCCCTCCCGTTTGGCCAATCTCTTCTTTATAACATGTTACCTGATTATCATGACCAAAAATACACTATGCCCAAAAATAATTTCCCACAAGATAAATTTCAGATCTAAATGTTGAGTGAATTCATTCATGAACACCACTTGATCATTTCTAGTCCAATTTGTGGCTTAGAAATGATTATTCTTGAACTTTGGTTTCATTCGTAGGATATTATCCTCAAAATAATAACTTAAAATGTCAAATTTCTCAATATACCATAGTTAATAAAACTTTTAAGGTCATTAACAACACTTCAAAAAAGATCTGAAAGGTGATTTGGAATGACACGATCACAACTTTGGCATGGCACTGCCAAGCCAATAATTTATCTTAATCCATGTAATAATAGTTTCTTAAATTTCCTTTTTATTTGACAAACTGAGTTCGTTTTATTGATTAGACACGATTGCACTTGGTATGGATGATAATATTTTAGACTCAGTATATTCCTTTCCTGCGTGCATGTTCTTGACTAACGGGGTGATTCAGGATAACCACGACGCTCTGTCACATAACTTCTTTATATCATTTTTGTTTTCTTTTCATTAATATGTCAGGACAGCCAGTGACGTCGGTTCCCCAAATATCAAACTTGGCTGAGTGGGGGTTTGATGCTCGGCAGTTCAGCAACCATAAATTGAACCAACAGCCGGTCGCTGGCACGTGGTGAAGTGTGCAACCCAATAAAAGGTCCTCCGGGAGTCACTCCTTCCCGATCAACCCAACTCCGACAGCCAGAGTAGGGAACCTCGCTCGCGGTCCTTCATGGCGGCTCACAACAGAGTAAAGGGGCAGCAGCCGCACGTGGCCGTGCTCGCCTTCCCCTTCGGAACCCACGCCGCGCCCCTCCACAATCTCGCCTGCGGACTCGCCTCCGCGGCCCCTCACGTCGCCTTCTCCTTCGTCAACTCCGCCAAGTCCAACGCCACCCTCGCCGCCGTCGACTCTGCGCCACCAAACCTGAAGTTCTACGACGTGGACGACGGGGCTCCGGCAGACTTCGCCTTCGATCCCAGGAGCCCAGAAGAGGAAATCGATAACTTCATGCGTGTCACCCCCGGAAACTTCCGAAAGGGGATGGAGGACGCGGTCCGTCGTACTGGCGGGGCGACGATAAGCTGCGTGATAAGCGACTGCTTCCTCTGGTTTGCCGGGGACCTGGCGGCGGAGCTCGGGGCGGCGGTCCCGTGGGTGGGGCTGTGGACCGGAGGTTCCCGGAGCTTGTCGGTCCATCTCTACACTGACTTGCTCCGCGAAACCGTCAGCGCCGGAGAGAAGGGAGCCTCTGATGTGGAATCCAAGGTTGACGATGAACTCGGCTTCCTCCCCGGGATGGCCGGCATGCGCCTCTGCGACTTGCCGGAGGGAGTCGTCTCCGGCAATCTCAACTCTGTCTTCGCCCGCCTCCTCCACAGAATGGGCCTCGAGCTGCCACGCGCTTCGGCGCTAGCGATCAACACCTTCGAAGGTCTCGACCCCGCCGTGCTCATCGACTTCCACGCCAAGTTCAAAAGATGTCTCCCTCTGGGACCGCTCAACCTCCTATGCCCCCCTCCGTCGCGGCCCGACTCCACCGGCTGCCTGGAGTGGTTGGACCGTCAGGCCCACGGCGAGGCGGTATACATCGGCTTCGGCACCCTGATGACCCCTCCGTCAGCGGAGCTAGCGGAGCTGGCCGAGGGGCTCGAAGCCAGCGGAGCCCCCTTCCTGTGGTCGCTGAAAAAGAAGTTCTGGCCGCTTTTGCCGGCCGGTTTCCTCGCCCGGACGGCCGACCGGGGGTTGGTAGCGACGTGGACCCCTCAGGCGCGCGTCCTTGAGCATCCCGCCGTCGGGGTCTTCGTGACCCACTGTGGGTGGAACTCCGTGCTGGAAAGCCTCGTCGGCGGCGTTCCCATGGTGTGCCGTCCCTTCCTGGGCGACCAGCACATCAACTCGCGGTCCATCTCACACACGTGGAAGATCGGAGTGGCCTTCCCAGAGAAGACAATGACCAAGGACGAGGTCGCCAAGGCTCTCCACGTCGTCCTCAGGACAGCGGAGGGGAAGAAGATGAAGGAGAGGGCATGCGCCCTGAGGGCGGTGGCGCTCCAGCAGGTTCAGCCCGGCGGCAGCTCGTCGGAGAACCTCCGCGCCCTCGTAGCGATAATCTCCACTTCCTGATGGGCTGCAAGTGTAGGCTAGTTTCTACGGTCTAGTTGCCGAATTCGTGGCGGCCTACAGAGAGAAAAATCCCCAAATATCTGACATGTGGAGGAAATGGGGTCAGATGTTCACTTGCGGCGTTTCATGAACGAAGCAGTTAACCACCAGCCGCGACGTGGTGAGGTGGTGCAACCTAACCAACTCCGCTAGCCACAAACGAAACCTAATTGGAGATCCTTCATTGCGGCTCATAAGGAAGCCGGCAGGTGGCTGCTCATTGTGTGGCGGTGCTTGCCTTCCGTTCTAACTCTTCTAGATGAAGAAAAGAACTCGGAGAATAAATCCCTGGTATTATGAATCACATGTGAATTGATAAAATATTCATCCTGGACTGATATTGACTTCTACCACGTCAAATTAGGATCTCCTCCTGCGTCAGACAATAACTTTCTTCTCGTGATATTGTATAGATGGCAAAGGTCGACGAGATTCTCGAAGATGGGTGGTTTTGAATCGATTACGAGCCGGCAGAGGCGATCACAAACGAGGAGAAGGCGAGTTTGAAACAACATTGAGGTTTTGCATTAGATTTGGACGTGTTTTGGTTGATTCGTGTGGATTCAAAGCTTAGAGTGGTGGAATAACTACTCGAAGAGGAAACCATTTGGCCTTGGCAACATATAGAGGCCCAAGGTAAGTTCATCCAAATTCAATGTGTTCCACGCATAATCAATTGGTTACGTATTTGTAGTTTGAAATAGGGTGATTTATAGTTTTGATTCTGCATTACGAGTCTTTTATACATGTGTTCATCTCTCTAGTATTTTATATATGTGTTCATGATAGTTCTCATCCCTTCTCTCTCTCGTGAGAGCTCTCTCTTCTCTCTCTTTTTCTCCTTCCTTTTTTGCACTTCTCTTCCTTTATTCTTCTCACCTCACCCTTCTATTTTATTATTTTTGTTAAATATTAATAAAATATTAAAATCACTTTATATATAAAGTAAATTAGTTTTCATGATGGATTAATCAATCTTTTTGTGTTCAACATGAGACTTACTTCTATACTAATATTTTATTAAGTTTTAGTTATAAATATTATTAGATAATGTATATTGAAATGCAATGACAAGTGTACATCAATCAACCTTGAGCCTACCACAGTACTTACCTATTTTAGTATTCTTATTTGATAAATTTGTGATTAGTTGATAGATTCACAATTTTTTTTTCGTGAATCATTGAGTAATTTTAATAATAATATCCCACAAATTGCATTGACGAGATTTTTGTTGATGATTAAGTAATTCTAGCAACTTAATCCTTTACTGATAATTTTGAGAAAAGTCATGATTTAATTAGATAAAAATATGACTTTTGGTTTTGGTAAGATTCAAACCTATGTTGGTTGTCTGCCTACATGAGAGAGAGGGAATAAGTTGTTAAATACCCTTATATAGTGATGTCATCATGATATCTCATTGTTATAAATAAGAGGTATTTTTGGTATTAAAATCATAAAATCATTTCAGAAAAGGTGTGACTGCCAATTGAGTCCTACATTGGTTATATGGAGGATTTTGAGATGAATATATAGTAATATCACATTTAGAAGCAATGAGTCCCTTTCTCGCATGTGTATGACTACTCCTTACCTCATAGCCAACTAGCCACCAATGAGGTGAAAGGGGAGTGACACACACATGCCCCCATCAGTCTTGAGGCCCTGCTCATGGCTCTACCGCGATTGTGCTTTTGACCTGCTTACAGGCCTAGCTGACCAACAAGTTTCTCCCTTTTTCTTCTTTTTATTTTCTCTTTATTTTTCTTCATTTATCTCAAAAATAGGATTATAAAAATTATATAAATTTGTAAAACATAATACAACTAGCCAAAAAATCACATTAACCACTTTTCACAATTTAACATAAATATAAATCTATTTCTCATGAGTTAAGACTAAAATTATACTATTTATTAATTATTCACTCATGACGATGAAGACTTATCACTACCCCATATCATTTTCAAACAAATGGTCAAGCAGCATTAGTTAGTAGAAAAATAAAAAAAAATTTATAGAGAGAGTTGTCTCTCCTAATAAAAAAGATTGGTCTGAAAAATTAAATGGTGCATTTTGGGCATATAGGATAGCATACAAAGCTCTTTTAGGTGCATCACCTTATATATTAGTTTATAGAGAATCACATAATTAGCCAAAAATTCACATTAATCAATTGAAAACCACTTTCTCTAATGTAACACAAATATAAGTCTATTTATCATGAGTTAAGGCTAAAACTATATTATTTACTAATTATTAACTCATGATAATGAAGACTTATCACACCCTCAACTTAAATCATTGCTAGTTCCTTAGTAATAGAATTATGAAAATAAAAATTCACAAATCTCAAACATCATATTTCAATATATATATAAAAAAACAATTAGAAATGATGTATCTTTAGACACTTTGGATTCTTATATCAAGTATTTCAGAATGATGTTAAGCATTTAAATGTTTAAGTACTTTGACGTGACTTAGTTGTTGTATATTAAATCACACAAAGATAAATTTATAAAACTAGAAAATAATTTTTTTTGGATATTTAGAAGTATTTCTAAATAAATATATCAATTATAATTCAATAAAAATTCCAAAAATAGCAATAATTTTCTAGGTTGATCATAGGGATGTAATATAATATCAGGTAATTATTCAGAATTTTTCTCAATAAATACTATTTTTTATAAATTTTATACTAGGAAATAAAAAGGAAATATATTTAAAATTCACGAAAAAGGGAAATAAGGGCATAGACGTCAAGATGATGTCAGTGCCCGGTAAGCGCGAATTGAGCAGAAATAGAGTTCTACTCGGCGATTCTTATGTAAGCGATTATAGATGATTTAATTGATCAAATTAAGATTTGTAAAAACCAGAAGAATCGTAATAGAGTAAAGTATATTTTGGTAAATTGAAAACACAAAAATTATCACTAAATGAAGTGTAAAGTAAATTGAAGTAGGAAAATAGAGTTTTGGCGTCCCGACAGCGATGCGTCGGCGATGCACCGGAATCTTGAGCATTTAGGAGGATCGTTGTGCAGTGTCCACGACCTTGAAGGCTCTCCTTGGACAAAGACGACATGGGCAATCTCTAGATCTTCTCGCAAAGTCTAGAGATCAATGAAGTGGGTCATCAAATTATTTCCAGCAGCTGTCACTTGACGGAATAGAAAAATGGCAACAGCGGCTGTCACCCGACGGAGAGGAGCTGGATGGAGGTGGGGCACGTGTCAAGGAGCTTCATCCTCAGGTCTGCGCAGCAATAGGAGGCTCTTCATCGCATATGGTACATTCTCAAGAGGTGGCGACTCGTCTCCCGGTGGATCGTCCTCTTCCCGACGACGGCTTGTTCATCGATCAATCGGAGATGATTTACTCGATGGATTTGTGATCCTTTTATCGCAAATCGTTTAGCAACTTTAGTAGCAATGCTCTGCGAATCATGTTGACGAGATTTTCGTCGATGAACCAGCGATTCTCGTTACTTAATCATTCATCAGCGATCTGTAGGAAAGTCACAATAATCAGATAAAAATATATAAATTTTGACTTTGGGAGGATTCGAACCCGCGCCGGTCACCTGCTTGTGAGGAAGGTGTGACACGAGTTTAGTCTCACATCGGTTGTGCGCCAATTTTTCAGGCGAATATATAGTAATGTTAGCTTTGTAAGCAAAGTCCTTCTCTCACGTGTACGACCACTCCTTGACTCACGGCCGGCTGGCCACCGGTGACATGGAAGGGGAGTGGTGCACACGTGCCCCTATCAGTCCAAGCTAAGCTGCTTGAGCCCTTGCTCGCGGCCACTCCCCGATTGCACTTCCGACCCGCTTGTAGGCCCGGCTAGCCGGCGGGTCCCCCATTTTGCAATATTTTTATTTTTATTTCTTATTCTTCATTTATCTCAAAAGTAAGACTATAAAAATCGTATAAAATCATATAATCACCCAAAATTAATCATTTTTTAACACAAATATAAGTCTATTTATCATGAGTTAAGGCTAAAACTATATTATTTACTAATTATTAACTCATGACAATGAAGACTTATCATACTTCTTAGAATAATAATCTAGACTTCACTTCTTCTATTCACATCTTTATCACTTCTTCACTCATAAATATATTTACAAGATGTTCCAATTATCAATACTCATTTAAGAATAATATTGATCCTACATTTTATTTTTTTCCATAACTTAATTTTTAAAGTTTACACTTTATTTTTTCTTTTTTATATTTTTATATAGTGGATAAATAGCTTTTCTTGTAGACAACTTTTGACAATAAGAATGATGTCTCACACCCTCTATGTGTACTCTTCATTTTCAAGGCTTTCACTTTATCCACTTATTTTACAACAAGTGTTCTTCTATGCATGATTTTCAACAATGAGAATGATGTCTCACACCCTTCATGTGTACCTTTCATTTCTAGATTTTTCACATTGCTCTCTCTTTTTTTTTTTAAATAAGTGATTTCTCCTCACAAGTCCTATAGATTAGGGTGCAAAAATCTCCATTAAACTCAAATGGTCAATCAAATTTTCACATCAAATAAATACTATCCATCAAGATCATTGATAAGTTTTCATTATCATGAGTTAATAATTATTAAATAATATATTTTTAGTCGTAGCTCATTATAAATAGACTTATATTTGTGTTAAATTATGAAAAGTGGTTTTCAATTGATTAATATGAAATTTTGGGTAATTATGTGATTTTATATAAATTTATATAATTTTTATAGTTTTACTTTTGAGATAAATAAAGAAAAATAAATAAAAATAAAAATATTGCAAAATGGGGGGGGACCCATCGGCCAGCCGAGCCCGCAAGCGGGTCAGAAGTGTAGTTAGAGAGGAGCTGCGAGCAAGGGCTCGAGCGGCTAGGACTGATAGGGGTATGTGTGTGTCACTCCCTTTCCACATCACTAGTGGCCAGCCAATTGTGGGACAAGGAGTGGTCATACACATGCAAGAAAGGAACTTAATCGGAAATGTAATATTACTATATATTCATCAGAAATTTCGGCGCACAAGTAATAAAAAATAAACCCACATCACACCTTCCCCAAAAAGGGCAGACAATCGGTGCAGGTTTGAGCCAAAACTCATATTTTTTATCTAATTATCACAACTTTCCTACAGATCGCTAATGAAGGATTAAGCAATCAGAATTGCTAGATCATCGACGAAATCTCATTAACACAATTCGCCAAGCACTGTTACTAAAATTGTTGAACAATTCGTGATAAAAAGATCACAAATCTATCGAGTAAAGCATCTTTGATTGATTGATGAACAAGTTGTTGTCAAGAAGAGAATGATCAGCCGAGAGACAAGTCACCACCTTGTGAGAGCGTACCAGATGTGATGAAGAGCCTCCTCTTGCTACGTGGACCTGAGGATGAAGTTTCCTAACACATGCCCCACCTCCATCTAGCTCCTCTCTTTCAGGTGACAACCACCAGAGAGCCACAAAGTTGTTGTTTTTCCACTCTGTTGGGTGACAGCTGCCGAAGATGATTCGACAACCCATTTTATTGATCTCTAGACTTTGCAAAGAGATCTAGAGATTGCCCACATCATCCTTGTCCAAGGAGAGCCTTTGAGACTGTGAACACTACACAACAATCCTCCTAAACACTCAAGATTTTGATGCATCGCCAACGCATCACCATTGTGACATCAGAACTCTATTTTTCTGCTTTCAACTTAATTTTTGCTTCATTTACTGATAATTTAAGTGATTTAAATTTACAAAGATATACTTTATTCTATTATGATTCTTCTAGTTTTTACAAATATTAATTTAATCAATTAAATCGTTTGTAATCACTTACATAAGAATCACCGAGTAGAACTCTATTTCCACCCAATTCATGTTCGTTGGGCACTAACATCATCTAGATGTCCACACCCTTATTTTCCTTTTTTGTGAATTTTAAATATATTTTATTTTTATTTCCTAATATAAAATTTATAGAAAATAATACTCTATGAGGAAAATTTTGAATAATTATTAGATATTATATTACATCCTTGTGATAGACTTAGAAAATGACTACTATTTGTGGAAGTTTTATTGAATTATAATTGATATATTTGTCCATAAATACTTCTAAATATCTAAAAATTCATATTTTCTAGTTTTATAAATTTTAAATTTATGTGATTTACTATACAATGACTAAGTTACGTCAATTATGAAGTGAAAATCTATAAAATCAAATTCATATTATCAATCATGTATCCAAGGAGTATTCTAATATTTCATGCTACTAAATCATTCTTTTAACTCAATGATAATCTTTCTAGTATCTTTTGATATCAATCAATCTAATTGATTTAACTTTTCATGTATGTAATATGATGTTAATTTTTTTTAATATAGATAGTTTTGACAGTTCTACTTTCTATTTTCAATTCTATTTTTTGTAATAATAAATTTGTCAAAAATAAATCAAAACTATCCTCTTTATAACTATAATTTCGAATTTCAACAATATATGACTAGGGGATTCAAATGTGAGAAAAGGGTCTCTAGAATTTCAAATTTTGGCTTTTTTTTTTGTGCTGTTTTTGACAATTTATTATTCTTGATAGAAAATTAGAAAATAGATGTTGTAGTTTTTCTGATTATTTTTTTCTAGTTGTTGTTCTAAGTGAACATGAAAAAAAATGTTAAAATATATTTTGAATTGTCTTATAGCATAAATTATGAATTAATAATTCACCCCCCAACTTAAAAATAGCATTGTCCTTAATGACAGAGAAAAATTGAAGAAAAATATGTAAAAAAATAATTTCCAAGTGAAGCATGCATATATGCAAAGTTAAGCACTAAAACTATTGTCATAATGATAAAGCTTAGAAAGACATCACCTCAACCTCATTTTTAATTTTCTACTTTATTTTACACCCATCCTCTTACACTTTTTCGAAAAAAAAAAAACATAAACAAGTATTGTGAAATTCTAAGAAAAAAAAAAGCTTAAAAAAACCAAAATGAAATAAAGGCCATGGGTTGCCTCATATGTAGCGCTGAAGTTAATGTCTTAAGTTGGACACATTAATCTTACACTTGAATTTATTTTAATAATATAATTTACTTTTTTGCAAGGCATTCATGTTCTATGTAATGTTTAAGTTGCTGTCAATTTATCTTAAAGTTATGATCACTTTTAGGATCTTTAATTATTATAGCCCTATGATCATGTCTCTACCACCACATAAGGCCCTGTTCATTTTGATTTAAATTTTTCTAGGAAAAATTTCAGCCTAGAATCATATAACCACACTTTTTGTCCAACATCATTTTTTTTTTCTACTAATGTATTTATCATGAAATTTTTTAGTTTTTTCTTTATATATTCTATGATTTTCATAAGCTTCATTCTTCAACTCCTCTAATTCATATAGTTGAAAAATTCTATGCCCACTAGCTTATTTTTCATCCATACATAAATTTTTATAGCCCAGAATGCTTTATGCTCTATTTCTGTAAGAAGATGACATAGCTTTCCAAAAATGAGACAAAATGGGGACATACCTATAGGATTTTTATAAGCTATTTTATAAGCCCATAATCCATCTTGTAATTTTGTAGGTCAATCTTTCCTATTTGGTCTAATTATTTTTTCAAAATTCTCTGAATTTCCTTATTTGTTACTTTAACTTATCCATTTATTTGAGGATGATATGAAGTTGCTACTTTATGGTGTACTCCATTCTTTTTTAATAGTTCCTTAAAATATCTATTTGTAGAATGTGTTTCTCCATCACTAATAATCACTCTAGGACATCCAAATCTTGAAACGATATTTTTCTACAAAAATTTCATCACGATTTTATGATCATTAGTTCTAGTAGGAATAACTTTAACCCACTGAGACACAATCAACAGCAAGAAAAATATATTCATAATTTTCAGCTGATAGAAAAAGACCCATGAAATCTATTCCTTATATATCAAAATTTTCGACTACTAGCATTTACTCATGAACATTTCATTTTTTTTACTCATGTTACTTATAGATTGGCATGAAATACATGTTCTACTAAATTCCATAGAATCTCTAATGATTGTAGTACAATAAAAACCATACTGAAATTTTTTTATAATTTTTTTTTATCTAGAGAAATGTCCTCCACAGTTAAATGAATGGCATATGTTAAGAATGCTATGATATTCTTCTTTAAGAACACGTCTTCTTAAAATTTGATCATTGTCCAAGTAATATAAATCAGATCATATAAAAAATAATTTCTAACCTTAGAAAAGAAATGATGTTTTCTATTCTTATCTAACTATTTTGAAATTTTTCTAGAAACTAGAAAATTAACAATATGTGCATACCATGGTGACGGTTGATGTTGAGCTACTATCAATTGTTTATCTAGAAATGCATCTTATAAAGGTGCTATATTTATTCTTGTATCACTCAATCTAGAAAGATGGTCAACAATAACATTCTCGAAACCTTTTTTATCTTTTATTTCTAAGTCAAATTCTTGCAACAATAAAATCTATCTTAATAAAAGTGGTTTTATATCTTTTCTATTTAAAAAATATTTTAATACTATATGATCAGTATAAATAATAATTTTAGCTCCCAAAATATATGATCTAAATCTTTCTAAAAAAATACTACAGCTAACAACTCTTTTTTAGTCGTAGTATAATTTAAGTAAGCATCAGACATAGTTTTATTAATATATGAAATTACTATGGGTTTTGATTCTTTTCTTTGTCCTATAATAATTCCCACTATATAATTCGATACATCACACATTATTTCAAATGGAAGGGATCAATCAAGAGCTTGTAAAATAGGTGCCTTAGTAAGTAATCTTTTTATTTTAAAAAAAGACTTAAAATGTTTCTCATCAAAATTAAAAGGCACATCTTTAGATAATAACATGGTGAGAGGTTTAGAAATTTTCAAAAAAAATTGAATAAATTTTCTATAATAACTTGCATGACCCAAGAAAGATCTAATCTGTTTTACTGAATTTAGAGGTTTCATTTAAGATATAATATCATTTTTTGCTCTATCCACTTCTAAACTCCTTTTACTCACAATATGACCCAACACAACTCCCTCTCTAATCATAAAATGTGATTTCTTCTAATTCAAAACTAATTGTTTTGTTATACATTTCTCAAGTACATGTTATAAATAATTTAAGCTATCATCAAATGATTCACCAAAAATAAAAAAATCGTCCCTAAAAATTTCCATGTATTTTTCAGTCATATTAGAAAAAATAGATAGCATACATCTTTGAAATGTGACTAGAGCATTACACAAACCAAAAGGCATGTGTTTAAAAGCAAAAGTACCAAATAGACAAGTGAAAGTTGTTTTTTCTTAATCTAAAGGGTTTATATAAATTTGATTATAACCAGAATATCCATCTAAAAAACAAAATAAGTTTTTTCTAGCTAATTTTTCTAGAATTTGATTAGTAAATGGTAGTAGAAAATTATCTTTTCTAGTAACTAAATTTAATTTTCTATAATCAATGTAAACCCTCCAACTAGTAGTTAATCTTGTTTTTATTTCATCCCTATTTTTGTTTTTTATAACTGTGATCCTTGATATTTTTGGCACCACTTGTATAGGATTAACTGATTTGCTATCATGTTAGCATTTAATCTTCATTATGATTCCCTCCTAGTTCTAGCCCCCTCCTCTAGATATATATTATACATGCATACATTCATATCAATGTCCCTAAGATCATCTATTTTTCAGTCAATAGACTTCTTATTTTTTTGAAGTATATCTAATAATTTTTCTTCTTATTCATCACTCAAATCAGCTACAATAATAACAAGAAATTAATTATTTTCCTCTAAAAATATATATTTTAAACTAGAGGGAAGAGGTTCTAACTTTAAATTCAAATGATCTTCCTCTTTCTTTTCTCCTAAATTTATATTCTCTATTTTTCTAATTCTTCCAACACACAATCATCAGTAACATCTGGATTATCAAAAGCATCTAAAAGATCTATGATATGACAATCATATACTTGGGATTTCTTAAGATCATTTGATACATCAAAATTTTTAATTTCTATTGATTGATCTCCACATAAAATTTTCACAATATCTATGAGAAAATCAATATTCATCTTTGTTCTATACAAAAATTGTCTCCATAGGATGATTGGTGTATCATAAAATTATCCATTAAAATTCATTTCTAGCACTATGAAATCAATTAGAAATTTATACCCTTTAACTTTCATTATCACATTTTTTAAAATATCTTTAGAATGTTTTATGGATCTATCAATAAATTATAACACAATAGTAGAAGGTTTAAGATTAGTAATATTAAATTTATCACAAATACTTTTAGGTAATAAATTAATACTAGCACTAGTGTAAAGTAATGTATTTTGAAAAATGAATCCATTGATATCACACAAAATTAAAGGGGCACTAGTATCTCTCAATTTATATGGTAATTGATTTAATAATAAAGCACTAGCATGCATAAATAACTTTTCTACTCTAGGTGCCTTTTTTGGTGTACACACTTCTTTCAAAACTTTAGCATATTTAGGAATATGTTTAATGGCAGTGAGTAAAGGAAGACTAGTTTGCATATCTTATAAAATTTTATTTATTTTCTCATTGTGTTCCTTTTCCTTTCTTTGTCTAGACTCTACAGCCTTAAGAAATAAAATAGTTGTCCTCTCTTTTAGAATTTCATATTTGATTTTATTTTAGATTGTCCACATTTTTCTTTTCTTCTAATGTTTGGGGATAAGGATTATGTAAAATCTTCTCACTCCTTAATGCATTCATTATCCTAACATTTTCATTTTGAGGGTTTTTTTCTTAGATTCATACTATTAGACTCCCCTTGCTGAAATCCTATTGTTGGGCGGTTCCCTAGATTTTCTATGAGCTGACTAGGTAGTTGTCCCTCTTCTCTCTTATTCTTAAGAACCTCTATAATTTTTTTCTACTACAACATCATTTGATTCATAGTTTATTACATCATTTAGCTCATTTGCTCAATCATTTCTATAACATCAAGTTAGATTTGAGAGGGCTGATTTTCTAAAATCTATTTTTCTATTTTGAACAAAATTTGGAATTTGAATTGAACCTAAGTGCTTCTGAATTTTGAATATTATTTAGATCTCTCTATGAAAAATTATTCCTCTAATTAGGATTATAAGAATTAAAAAAAGGCTCCCTATTTCTATTAAAACCGTGAGTTACTTGCACTTGTTCTTGCATAAGGTGAAATGATTGATCTCAATTATAGCATTGAAATTTAGAATAATCATTTTCACCATACATAAGACATGTACTATTTGAATAAAATTAAAAGTTAAGAGGCTTTTTAATATTTTCAATAAGTAAATTAAGTTTTTCTAATCTTTAATTAATCTGATTAACCTCATTTCATAAATTAGAATCATTTTGATGATGCAACTCATAAATTTCTCTCTTCTTATCACTATCATATAATTCAAAAGAGGCTTGATCTCTAGAATTTTCACTTAAATTCTCATAAAGATTGTAAATCTCATTAGGGGTTTTCTTCGTGAAAGTTTCGCCATATGTAGAATCAACCATATTTCTATGTTGTTCTAATAATCTATCATAAAAATTCTATTGACCTCTCACTTAGGTATAACATAATGAGGACACTTTCTAAGTAAATCTTTAAATTTTTCCTATGTCTCATGTAAAGTTTCTCCTAATCTTTGAGAAAAACTCTATATACGTTTTCTTGTATTTTGAGTTTTTCCTAAGGGATAAAATTTTCGAAGAAAAGTCTGTTCTATATATTTCTAGCTAGTTAATTTTCTATCTAATATGGATAGCCAATGATTAGCTTTGTCCCTAAGTGTATGAGTAAATAATTTCATCTTAATAATTTCCAGTGTAACTTGAGAGATATTAACTAAATTACAAATCATATGAATTTTTTAAAAATAATGATGAGATTTCTCTAAAGGCAATCTATGAAAATTAGGGAGCACTTGAAAATTTTCTAGATTTATTTTGAATTTAACAATGGGTGCTAATGAGACTCTAATATTGGATGCTCTTTAAAATGAATCAAGGATATAATGATTTTCATGGCTATAGAATTGTTCTCAGTTTGATTTGTACTTCCTTCAAGATCCATCAAAATTAATTTTTCTTTTAGAATTTTAGTTTTGAATGAAATAATGAAAGAATTTTTTACCCTTAGATGTAAGAATCTTCTACCATGCATAAAAATTAAAAAAATTAAATAAATTTTTTAATAATTATTACTTTCTTTTAATATGTTCTAGTCCTTGTTTTACTTCTTTTTGTTCTTCTTGTCGGTGATTCATCAATTTTGGTGGCTTAATCTTTCACTGATGATCTATAAGAAAGTCACAATAATCAGATAAAAATATGAGTTTTGGCTCTAAGAGGATTCAGATCCATGTCGGTTGCTCATCTACATGAGAGAGATTGAAATAAATACTCTAATACCTTTATCAAGTGACATCATCATGGTATATCTCTATTATAACTAAGGGGTAGTTTAGATATTAAAATATAACTTTCTTTTATTATATTTTTATTTTAAATTTTTTATTTATTTATCTCAAAAATAAGACTATAAAAATTATATAATTTCTTAGAAATCTCATAATTAACCAAAAATTCACATAATCAATTGAAAACTACTTTTCACAATTTAACATAAATATAAGTCTATTTATCATAAGTTAAGGCTAAAACTATATTATTTACTAATTATTAACTCATGATAATAAAGACTTATCAATGACCCTTTAACTAAGACATCAACACTCGAGTTGATTCAATAGATAAACCTATCTCATATAAAACTTTTGAGCACCAAGACTCCAAATGGCTACTACCAGAAGACCAAGTATCGAGAGGAGAGAGAAAGACCACTTGACAAGAGATATGGGATACAGAAAGCGGGAATACAAAATTACTAAGACCTCTCAAGTTGTGGGGTCACCGATATGAGATGGCAACTACCGATACATGACATTGATACAAAATAACCAAAACTCTTCTTTATAGCTATAGTTTGCACATCTCAACAACCGCCTCTTGTCTAGCAATTAGATCTGATGGGATTTGAGACTTGCCATGCTCCATTGTTGTCGGTGTTAGGTCCTACCGCTGTCTTGTTTTCTCTACCAAAATCCATTTGCTGCACATGCCTCTTGTTCTGTAGGCTCCCACATGAAGTTGTCCCTTTTGGTGTTTGACTCATATTTGCCTTACTTTGTTAATAGGCTGGGCCAACTTCTTTGGGACCTCTTTTTTTGTGAGCTCATTTGTGTTGTCAAGGTCTCAACAGATTGATGACGAAGTCTACCAGAGTCTTGTTTGGCAGTGGAGCATAGTTGACTATGGTGAGGGTAGCATTGGACTTGGCAGAGATGAGGAAAGAGGAAGCGACAATTGAGAGTGTGGAGGGGGGTTGCATGGGTTCCAAATGGGAAGGCAAACCTGGCCACATGCGGCTGCTGCCCTTTACTTCATCACCAGCCTCCATGAATGATCGCGAGTGAGGCTCCTACTCTGGCTGGTAGAGGGCAGTGGATTGGGGAAGGAGTCAGTCCCATTAGTAGAGGTCACTAGCTCAACACGTGCTAACCCTTGTGGTTCATTGATTAGTAGGGGGAATTATCACAAGTGAACATCAACCCCATTTCCCCCATGTTAAAGCTAGATTTATGTGTTTTAATTAGTTTTATTATTTGATTTTATTTTGTTAACTTTCAGAATAAGTATAGGATATATTATTAATCTTAAAAGTTTGAAGTTAAAATACTTAGCATAATTTTTTCTTATTAAAATAAAATAATAAAATAGAAAAAATTCTTCTGCCTGCTAGTAAGCCAGCACTCGGTAGTTGACCGCGTGGGGGGACAATAGTTGAGTGGGTAGACCCAGATTGGGGGAGCCACAAGCTGGACTCAAGTGGTGAAGGCCTCGCTCTATGCATGTGTGTGTCACTCCTCTTCCATGTCCTCGTGGCCAACTGATCATGGGGCAAGGAGCGCTCGTACACAAATGTGCACGCGAGAGCGGACCACATTATTGCCTTCTCCCAAGATGGTCTTGGGCATTATTTTATTTCGGAAGAAGGGATCTCTATTGAGAGACCGTAGCTTTAGTTTATGTTCAACATATGCGTCTGAATTATTTTCGATGTGCGACTAAACGTTTTCATCAATTTTAGCATAGCCATCTAGAGTTTAGTGTGATCTAGCAATATGCAGAGAGCCACGTCATCTAATTAGCCTGATCTGGCGACTAACAAATCACCACGATACTAGATGTGTAAAGTGATCCATCGACAGTTTGCAAATCTGACACCGCTCAATATGCCCATGGCCTTAAAGGATGATCTGACAATTGTGGAGGCACCACGGTATCAGAACTTAAGTTCTCGATCGGTAGTGGTTTGTGGCGGGTTGATCCTACATCGCTTAGCACACCACATACCAAGCTCATCTGATTCAGTGGATGTCAAAGTGCCACGATATTAGGAACTTAAGTCTTCACACATATCACCATCAGCTATTGTCTAGTAAAATAGATATTATCAATTATCTTTAAAATCTTGACGGCAGTCACAAATATGTAATCTGTTCTTCCCTTCTTTTACATGATCAACATCTTTAATGATCCGCAAGGTTCTTCCTTCCTCCCCTGACTACACTCAAGGCCTTCGACGAGTGGTCAGCTCTTTTCGTCCTCCTCCCAGACGATGGTGACAACGTGGTCGATCCCTCTTTTGGCAGATCTCTCTGACAAGCAATGTAGTGCTTCCGAACAATATTTCTACGACTTCCGGCGTGGTGTGGCATGTTCAGACAAAATCAAGTTGTCACCCAAGTGTCTCCAGTTGCCCAAGAAGCAAACTAAACTTAGGCAACAATTTATTTCCTATTTTCAGTATTTACTTACCTACTTTTATCATTTATTTACATTTTATGGCAAGTTCTTTCTATTTCATGTACGTTTTGATTGAAATGAGTAGAATTATTCAAAACTTGATGAATGATCTTCGTTCTTTTTCTAAATCATCTGAAACTTGTCTGAGATCAAGCTAAGATCATTTTCAATTTATTTTTTATTGAGTTTGCAATGGAATCTCAACGTATTCACATTCTAGAGATTCTGTAAATAACGAGTATTTTTTTATTTTTGAACACAAAATCACCAAGATGAAAGGCTGATTAATGAGCATTCAAAGATTAAAATCAGCTGGAGACATTCAAGACCGACCTCATGTCATGTGTGTGAATCCTTTGAGCACATATTTGTCTGAGAAAATAGATTGACTGTATTTCTCTCTTTTTTCATTCTCATCTTATCTCTTCTCTTTCATGAGAGATCTCATCCCTTCTCTTTGTCGTGAGAGCTTTCTCTCCTCCTCTCACTTTCTCTCCCTTTTGTGAGAGATCTCATCCCTTCTCTTTCGTGAGAGCTCTTTCTTCTCCTTTTCTTCTCTCTCTTTCCCTCTTTCCTTTTGTCCATTTTCCTTCCTTTATTCTTCTCACCTCACCATTCTATTTTATTATTTCCATTAAATATTAATAAAATATTTAAATCACTTTATATATAAATTAAATTAGTTTTCACAACAGATTAATCAATCTCTCTATGTTCGATCTGAGACTTACTTCTATACTGGTATTTTATTAAGTCTTAGTTATAAATATTATTAGATAGTATGCATTTAAACACAACGACAAGTGCTCACCAACATTAAGGCAAAGATTAAAAAAAATGATAGAAAGAAGTATCTCATAGAGCATTGTAGTTGTCCTAAATCTTTGTCAGACAAGAACACAAATGGAGGAAAGAAAATACTACAACATTTTTTGTTCATGATAAATGGGTAATAGGTTAGAAAGAACAGATTGACCTAAAGGGAGGGGAGGGGGGGGAATGTGACGACTTTTCATCTTCTGCTTGTCGTTCAAAAACTTCATAGGTTGTTAGTGGGAAACAAGCCCCAATACCGAGTTAGTTGAGAAAGAGAGAGAGAGAGAAGTGAAAAAGTAGTGAAGTTCTCTAGAGGCTTTGTTTTCCTCCTAGTAATATTTGCAGTTCTACTTTAGTTTCCATCGAAACCCATTTGGCCATTGAGGAAATCTTCACCTTGTCCCCACTAATTCTCTCATCCAGCCAATTTGATGAATTTTCCATGATGCCTCTACCGTATCATCCCTTCAGAATACTGGACAAGCTTCTATAGAGCTGCCTAGTGGAGCCAAGAGCAAGGTGATGAGTTCATTCCATCAATCCATAACAACATATTAACTATAGAGCATGGGACTTCTCCATTACCTCTTTGAAGGATGTGATATCCCTAATAAAGTTGAATTTGGATATCTCCATCATGTAGTGGGTTGGCGTCACCTCGATCACATGGATGTGTGAATTGTCAAGAAACAAGATGGATCGTCGTTTCTTTGGGGAAACACTATATATACCTCGACATATACCATGTGTTGAGATATGGACCTCATCAGTTTTTGAGGAGCATGTACCTTGAGGTATGTTGTTTAGGAAGGCAGCCATTATTCATTATTTGCAAGAAGATCTAGAGATTGTCCAAATCGTCCTTCTCCAAGGAGAGCTTTCAAGATCGTTGACACTACACGACAATCCTCTTGAACTCTTAAGATTCTAGTGCATCGTCGACGCACTGTCGTCATAATATTAGAACTCTATTTTTTCTACTTTCAACTTATTTTTTTTTTTCATTTAGAGATAATTTATGTGATTTAAATTTTCCAAACTATTTTTCATTCAATTACGATTCTTCTAATTTTTACAGATCTTAATTTGACCAATTAAATCATCTGTAATCAGTTACATAGGAATCACTAGGTAGAACTCTATTTTCATCCAGTTTGCATTTGTCGGGTACGAATGTCATCTTGATGTCTGCACCCTTATTTCTTTTTTTTCATGAATTTTAAATATATTTTATTTTTTATTTCTTAGTCTAAAATTCATAAAAATTTTCTTTGAAATTTTTTTTGAAATATTACTTAATAGTGTATTACATCCTTGTGATCAACCTAGGAAATTTCCATTATTTTTGAAACTTTAATTAAATTATATCAATCTCTTTCTTTCTCTCCCTCTCTCTAGATTGATCTCCTTGTCTCTCCTTTTCTCTCCTTCTCTTTCTCTTGTGAGACCTTTCTCTCTCTCCACCTCATGTGAGATTTCTCTCCTCCTCTCTTTGTCTCTCTCTTTTGCAAGAAATCTCTTCTCTATTCCTTCGTGAGAACTCTCTTCTCTCTCTCTTTTCCTCCTTCCTTTCTCCACTTCCCTTCTTTTATTCTTCTCACTTCACCCTTCTATTTTATTATTTTTGTTAAATATTAATAAAAAATTATAATCACTTTTTATATAAATTAAATTAGTTTTCATGACAGATTAATCAATCTTCCTATGTTCGTCTAGAGACGTACTTTTATACTACTATTTTATTAAGTCTTAGTTATAAATATTATTAGATAATGTGTATTTAAACACAGCGACAAATGCACGTCAACCCTCCTCTTAGTATTTCATTTAGCTACATTGAACTCAATACAATAAAAGATCTAACAATTTTAAAACAAAGTTGTTAATATATCTGTAAATAAAATGATAATTTTACAATCAAATCTCATGTGAATTATCTCAAATAAAATACCACCATTATGAAACATCTTTCATAATGAGTCTAATATTTATAACAAAGGAAAATACCACCATCAATTAACTTTTTGAAGATTGAAAAGATTTAAATCATTTTTCAGTATATATTTAGAAAGTTATGTGCACTAGAACAAGCTATCTAAATTCAATCAATGAATTCAATATCGAAAACATTTTAAAACTCATGATGTAATAGTATAAGTACATGATAGAATAAGTAAACTTTTATATCCATATTTTCTTTATAAATTCTCACTTGTTTGAGTGTCCTAATCATGAATCTAACTCAAGACTTACACAATGACTTAGTTGAAGTGTTTGCATGAAGTACTCATGGAAGTAGAGAAGTATTTGCTATGTACTTTGGCTGGTAACATGTTGGTACCATACATATGACAAAGCAAAATGACATACTTTGACTTAACCTCAAAAGTAGAAATAACTATTTAAGTATCACATATCTCCAAACAAAAACTTCAATATGATCTATGAAAGAATTAAAAATCTTGAAATGAAGAACAACCAATGGTTAGCTACACACAACTTAGAAGGTAGCACATTGGCGTAGTACATAGATAAATTGACAAGCTCAATGATTGTATTTGAGCTCAATCTTGAAGATAAAGATATTTGTCGATTTACTATGCATCTCTGGACATAATCTCAAAGACAACTTACTTGGGTACAGAAAGTTTTGATTGACAATGACCGAAGGTCAATAGCATGAATTCTAAATGATAACATATCAACAAAAAAAATGACGAGCTCAATAACTACATTTGAGTTAGACTTTAAAAGCAAAAATGTATGCCGATCTCCTACGTATCTACAGGTGAAATATCAATGACAACCTATATGAGAATGGAAAGCTTCAAATTGAAGAACAGTTGAAGATCATTAGCATGTTGATGAAGCAGCAAAAAATTGAATTTGTGTGACTAGCATCAAGTGCTGAAAAGACAATGAGACATTGAAACATATGAGAAACAAGTTTATAAACTAATTCAGAATGATGGAATCTTTCTCATCCCAAGCTTGAGAGAAGCTTATATTCCATCTATCAAAGAGAAATGACTGCATGCTTCAAAAAAAGATTTAAAAGTCATCATTTTGTTCATATGACTATGGTGATTCAAGTCAACTATTGTATTAAAAGTTGCCTCTCTTCATCAAGCCCTAAGGTAAATGTTAAGACTAGTGCACTTGACTTAGACATGTAATGTTAAGAGTCAAATTCTACCTGTGAGGGGTGTGATCTTTATGAAAATCAGGTATAAATGTTTGAGCCACTAATCCTATGAAGTCAATTATATTTTTAAAAGAAAATAATGAACTTTGCTAAGAAAGATCTTCTAAGATAAAACGTAGCCTAGTGTAGAACAAACTAATAAAAACTCCTACAAGTCTCATGATGTCATGTGAGAGAGAGAGTCTAGAGTTAACTTACATAGAAAGGAAGATTAAATTAGAAAAAATTATACACATAATATAAAATTAGTGTGAGAACTTCTGTTGACACATGTACACATAGACATAACAAAAGAATATAACATAAACTGTCGAAAACTAATTCACTCTAGCTTTGAGTCTTCAATTTAGCCACATTGAACCCAACATGATAAATGATCTAGCAATATTAAAACAAAGCCGACAATAAATATGTAAATAAAATGATAATTTTGCAGTTAAGTCTCGTGTGAATTATCCAAATAAAATACCATCATTAATAAGCATCTTGAATCATGAGTCTAATATTTATAATAAAGCAAAATACCATCGTCAAGTAACTTTTTGATGAATGAAAATATTTAAATATATTTTCTGTATATATTTAAAAGATTGTGTAGCACAACAAGCTATCTAAATTCAGTCAATGAATTCAATATCAAAATCTTTTGAAACTAATTATGTAATACTATAAGTATATTATAGACTAAGTAAAGTTTCATATCCATATTTTTCTTCATAAATTCTCACTAATTTGAGTGTCCTAGTCACTTTTTTTATGAGTGCGGTGGGTTTTGTAAATGTTTGTAATGTCCACAGTGACATATAAAATAATAATTCACTTGCTGAAATAAACTCAGTATCATGGATAATGAATGTTTAACAACTCTCTTAAAATTATTATTAAATAATGTTATAGTTAGCTTCATATAAAGTATATTCAAGATTGGATATAATTTGATCTTTTCATTGACTTTATAATTTGTTTTCATTAACTAAGTATCATGTTATTGGCGATCTAATAAGAATAAGACATATTCATATATGAACAAAAACATGTCATAAAAATAAGACTCTGTCCTAAATGTTATTTCAAAATTAGGATGTAAATCTATAGGTGCACATATATCTTTGAATCATAAATTTGGGAATGTAGAAAAGAGTAGCCTTGTAAATAAATTAATGTATCAACATCTCATGTAAATTCATTTACCTTGCTTACACTTTACCAAACATCGTATATTAAATGGGAGGCCTTAGTAAATTTATGTATGACTTGACAGAAATCCATCTTATACTGATCAATAATATTTTATAATATTTCAAGCATACATCTAGTAAAATAATTATATTAAAGAAAAATGAAAATATGCACATTCTATTATTGAAGGAAGGTCAAAACTAGACTATTTAACTCTTTTTGAAAATTATGTTATCATAAGGTAGAGCAAGAAACAATAAGTGGTGGAAAAATTGAGGGCAAAGTATTGTGGGTGAGATATATTTTATAAGACCTGAGAATTAAGTGGCATGATCCAATCAAGCTATAATGTGCTAACAAATAAGTGTTAACTACCATGCACAATCCAATATAATATGAATGGACCAAACATATTGAGATTGGTTGACACTTCATCAAAATAGAAACTAGATAACAACATTTTCATTCCACATTTCAATTCATAGGTAGTTGGCAGACATTCTCACCAAAGGATTAAATGGGTCAACATTTCAGGGACTCATATCCAAGCTTCGATTTGGCAACATCCACTTACTACCTTGAGTGAGAATGTCAATATATGAGAGATTGTAGAAGTATATATTATTTATTTTAATTGTATTTATATCTCTCATTGTATTGTATTTTCACCCTTATTTCTTCCACTTACTACCCTGAAAAAAAAAAAAAAAAAAAAAGAGAGAGAAAGAAGAGAGAGAGAATAAGAGAAAAGGAAAAGAGTTAGAAAAAGAGACCAAGTCATTCCTCGTGGGGTGAAACGTCCCTTACCTACTTAGAGGAAGTACGGCAACTGATGGTACTAACAAGATCTTGGCCAGAGGGATTAGACGCGTGCAACACTAGGAAGGCAAATTCATATTTGGGCTTATTGTCATACTCCAGCATAGTTCTATCTTCCTCACTATCTTAACAACTCTTTTCTCACCACTTTATATCATTTTATTTATTTCTTAGAACCACTTACTGCAGCAAATTCTTGTCTTGTAGGAACACCTCATGATGCACAACATGGAGGTTTACACATCTTACTACAGTCGACCAGATATTCCAACTTCATGAACTCAAAGGCTCTTTCAGCCCAAATGTAGACCAACCGGCTTCTTCAAATATGATGAGCGAACTGGAGTCTATCTCCAGTATTATCACATACCCTCTAAAAAAAAGAGGTCTTTCACCCTCCATGTCATCCATGCCCCTTGTGCGAATCAGGTCCCACTTATGTAACCTCAGAATGAGGTCAAACTTTTATCACTCAATCAAATTTCTTCATTAAAAAAAAAAAAAAAAAAGTGAAGCCCTGAATCTGATCCACTTCATTAGGACCCCTATAAAAACTTGTATTAATTTCTAAATTTTAGTATAACTTTTCATTTCATCCCTTCCTCTCTCTCTCTCTCTCTCTCAACTAGCAGCAGCTCCTTTGGCGACCAATGAGCTAGGGCAGCTTAGACAGTCACATTCCCCCTCCCTTTAGGCCAATCTCTTCTTTCTAACATGTTACCTGATTATCATGACCAAAAATACACTATGCCCAAAAATAATTTCCCACAAGATAAATTTCAGGTCTAAATGTTGACTGAATTCATGGATCAACATCACTTGATCATTTCCAATTCAATTTGTGGCTTCTAAATTTATTCTCGAATTTTGGTTTCATTCATAGGATATTACATCAAAATAATAATTGAAAATGCCAAATTTCTCAATATAGCATAGTTTATAAGACCTTAAGGTCATTAACAACACTTCAGAAAAGATCTGAAAGGTGATTTGGATTGACACGATCACAACTTTGGCATGGCACTGCCAAGCCAATAACTTATCTTGGTCTATGTAATAGTTTCTTCAATTTCCTTTTTATTTGACAAACTGAATTTATTTTATTGATTAGACACGATTGCACTTGATATGGAAGATAATATTTTAGACGCAATATATTCCTTTCCTGCGTTCATGCTATTGACTAACGGGGTGATTCAGGAAAACTGCGACGCTCTATCGGATAACTTCTTTCTAACATTTTTGTTTTCTTTCCATTAATATGCCAGGACAACCAGTGGCGTACGTTTCCCCACATATAAAACTTGGGGAAGTGGGGGTCGCCCTTTCAGCAATCAATAAATTGAACCAACAGCCGGTCGCTGGCAGGTGGTCAAGGGTGAAACCCAATAAAAGGTCCTCCGGGAGTGACTCCTTCACGATCAACCCAACTCCGCCAGCCAGAGTAGGGAACCTCGCTCGCGGTCCTTCATGGCGGCTCACAACGGAGTAAAGGGGCAGCAGCCGCACGTGGCCGTGCTCGCCTTCCCCTTCGGAACCCACGCCGCGCCCCTCCACAATCTCGCCTGCGGACTCGCCTCCGCGGCCCCTCACGTCGCCTTCTCCTTCGTCAACTCCGCCAAGTCCAACGCCACCCCCGCCGCCGTCGACTCTGCGCCACCAAACCTGAAGTTCTACGACGTGGACGACGGGGCTCCGGCAGACTTCGCCTTCGATCCCAGGAGCCCAGAAGAGGAAATCGATAACTTCATGCGTGTCACCCCCGGAAACTTCCGAAAGGGGATGGAGGACGCGGTCCGTCGTACTGGCGGGGCGACGATAAGCTGCGTGATAAGCGACTGCTTCCTCTGGTTTGCCGGGGACCTGGCGGCGGAGCTCGGGGCGGCGGTCCCGTGGGTGGGGCTGTGGACCGGAGGTTCCCGGAGCTTGTCGGTCCATCTCTACACTGACTTGCTCCGCGAAACCGTCAGCGCCGGAGAGAAGGGAGCCTCTGATGTGGAATCCAAGGTTGACGATGAACTCGGCTTCCTCCCCGGGATGGCCGGCATGCGCCTCTGCGACTTGCCGGAGGGAGTCGTCTCCGGCAATCTCAACTCTGTCTTCGCCCGCCTCCTCCACAGAATGGGCCTCGAGCTGCCACGCGCTTCGGCGCTAGCGATCAACACCTTCGAAGGTCTCGACCCCGCCGTGCTCATCGACTTCCACGCCAAGTTCAAAAGATGTCTCCCTCTGGGACCGCTCAACCTCCTATGCCCCCCTCCGTCGCGGCCCGACTCCACCGGCTGCCTGGAGTGGTTGGACCGTCAGGCCCACGGCGAGGCGGTATACATCGGCTTCGGCACCCTGATGACCCCTCCGTCAGCGGAGCTAGCGGAGCTGGCCGAGGGGCTCGAAGCCAGCGGAGCCCCCTTCCTGTGGTCGCTGAAAAAGAAGTTCTGGCCGCTTTTGCCGGCCGGTTTCCTCGCCCGGACGGCCGACCGGGGGTTGGTAGCGACGTGGACCCCTCAGGCGCGCGTCCTTGAGCATCCCGCCGTCGGGGTCTTCGTGACCCACTGTGGGTGGAACTCCGTGCTGGAAAGCCTCGTCGGCGGCGTTCCCATGGTGTGCCGTCCCTTCCTGGGCGACCAGCACATCAACTCGCGGTCCATCTCACACACGTGGAAGATCGGAGTGGCCTTCCCAGAGAAGACAATGACCAAGGACGAGGTCGCCAAGGCTCTCCACGTCGTCCTCAGGACAGCGGAGGGGAAGAAGATGAAGGAGAGGGCATGCGCCCTGAGGGCGGTGGCGCTCCAGCAGGTTCAGCCCGGCGGCAGCTCGTCGGAGAACCTCCGCGCCCTCGTAGCGATAATCTCCACTTCCTGATGGGCTGCAAGTGTAGGCTAGTTTCTACGGTCTAGTTGCCGGATTCGTGGCGGCCTTCTATTCACTAAATAAACTGGGATTCAATGAATATTCGGGTCTTATTTATATATATATATATATATATATTTGCTTATATATATATATATAAGCATCCTACAGAGAGAAAAATCCCCAAATATCTGACATGTGGAGGAAATGGGGTCAGATGTTCACTTGCGGCGTTTCATGAACGAAGCAGTTAACCACCAGCCGCGACGTGGTGAGGTGGTGCAACCTAACCAACTCCGCTAGCCACAAACGAAACCTAATTGGAGATCCTTCATTGCGGCTCATAAGGAAGCCGGCAGGTGGCTGCTCATTGTGTGGCGGTGCTTGCCTTCCGTTCTAACTCTTCTAGATGAAAAAAAGAACTCGGAGAATAAATCCCTGGTATTATGAACCACATGTGAATTGATAAAATATTCATCCTGGACTGATATTGACTTCTACCACGTCAAATTAGGATCTCCTCCTGCGTCAGACAATAACTTTCTTCTCGCGATATTGTATAGATGGCATAGGTCGACGAGATTCTCGAAGATGGGTGGTTTCGAATCGATTACGAGCCGGCGGAGGCGATCACAAACGAGAAGGCGAGTTTGGAAGACGTCTACCAGGCATTCCATAGGATTGGAGTATCTTCAAGAAGCTTCACTAAAACCACCCCAAATCTTGACCGTCAATTCCAAAATGAAGACCTGGGGAGAATACTGGACAGGAGACGCTCAAAACAGAAGAGACGAGGAAAATCCAGTCACCCCGTTTCGTCAACGCTTTCCAACTCATAGCCATGTCCAATCATCTTGACTTATCAGGCCTCCTCGAAGAGCAGGTGATTGCAGGATCCTCGGCTCGTTTCCTCCGCGCCCCTTTTTGCTCCATTCACTAACGTGTGGGCTCGCCGTCTTCTTCCACGAGGAATAGAAGACGAAGCTTGGTTCAAGGCACCCCATGACCGAGACAATAGAGAAGATTGAGGTCGCAGCCAAGGATGCCAGCCTCTCCGTGGAAAGGACGAACAGCTCAAAGGTAGGAGAAGATCATCTCTCTAGTCGAGAAATTGATACTTGTCACACTCGCCGTCACCCTTTTTGGTCTATATTTTATCGTAGAAAAGTAGCTATTGAGAAACATAGGTTTGCTTCACGAAAAGTATTACTGATTTGAAATCAATCGATGACAGGTTTTTTTATTATATTATTTGAGTAACCTTTTGATTTATAGTTACCCAAATAGTTTATAAAATGTATAAGTGCGTCAACGGGCCAACTGGGCCTGGGCCTTGAGATCCCTCTATCCAGCCCCATCTTCTACAAAGCTCAGATACCAAAAAATGCCCAGCGTATTAGATCTGCACCTGTTCTCCATGAAGACCCAAATGTGCATGACTTAGCTCTTTGTATTTAGCTCCTCATGGGAAGAGTGGGAGAGAGAGAGAGAGAAAGAGAAGAGAGATACAAAATCAGTGACTGTAGAACTTGCAAGTGAGAAAACCAACTGTAGAGTTCTAGGCTGGATCATGTCAAGTTCTGGATACAGTCCACAAAAGGACCGGATCAATCATATTTTCTTCGTAGGCTGTAAGTCTCGAGAAAAACTGATAGGGCATCCAGGCTTCTAACTCACACAGACCATCTAAGACTACACAGATTTTATCACTCGTTTCTTTCAAAGAATGAACAATCGCCGCCTTCCTGAGAAACGCAGGTCAAGCTCCATGCTCCTCAGAAACTGACGAGGTCCATATCTCAGAACACAGTATCTGCAGAGGTGTATATATAGTGTCTCCCCAAAGAAACGACGATCCATCTCGTTTCTCGACAATTTACACTTACAGGTGATCGAGGTGACGCCTACCCACTGCATGATTGAGGTATCCAGGTCCAGCTCTACTGGGGAGATCAGATCCTACAAAGAGGTATTGAGAAGTCCCATGCTCTACAGTTAATATGCTGTTACGGATTGAAGGAACGAACTCATCGCCTTGCTCCTGGCTCAACTGGGCAGTTCTGCAGAAGCTTGTCGAGTATTCTGAAGTGATGATACGGCAGCTCTTCGGAGCCGGAGGCGTCATGGAAGATTTATCAAGTTGGCATGATGAGAGAATCAGTGGGGACGAGGCGAAGACTTCCTCAACTGCCGAAATGGGTTTCGATGGTGACTAAAGTACGTAGAACTGCGAAGATTACAAGGAGAAAACGAAGCCTCTGAAGACCTTCGCTGCTTTCTGCTCCTCTCTCTCTCTCTCTTTCTCAACTAACTCGGGACTGGGGCTTGCTTCCTACCGACAACCTGTGAAGTTTTTGAACGACAAGCGGAAGATGAAAAGTCGTCACATCGCCCCCCCCTTTCCTTTAGGCCAATCTGTTCTTTCTAACCTGTTACCGTATCATGAACAAAAAATGCCGCAATATATTTCTTTTTTTTTTAATCTTGGCCTTAATATGCCAGCACAACCAGTGGCGTAATTTTCCCACCTAGTGGCCTAGTTTTTTCTCGGGTTTGGACCTTAACATCAACCTCGGGGTGAAAAATAAGCCCAGTTTGGTTATATCTGGAATTCGGTAGGGTCTAGCAAATAAAATGTTGCCTTATTTTCTTGCCATGTCTGGATCCAATGACCGCCTCCTTCATCTCTCTCTCTCTCTCTCGCTCTTCCTCTCTAAGCTGGCTCTTCGTACCATCAAGATTCCCGATCCTATGCAGTTGCATCACACATCCTACACGTACCCGAACAGGTCTTTAAGTATCTATATGTATCTGTTACAATGTAATGGGTAATTTATCTTTATGTAGGTGGGATACCTGAAATGTGAGAATTCCTAGCCGGTCATCTACATAGTACAACCCAATCAGATAGACAGATGGATAGAGAGGGAGAGAGAGAGGGACAAAGTACATTATTGTTCACACATGTTTAAAACATTAATCTTGACATTTATGTGAGGGGTATCCACTGATGGTATATCCTCAGCCGTGCGGCTATAAATCATACCCCAACAAATACTCCTGAAACATCGTCTCGGGCTTCATCGCCGAAGTGGAATCCCACGAACTTGTGGATAACTGCTCGTCGATACCATTACCAGCCCACCATATTTCACTCTCTCTTCCTCCATCGGTCTCTCTGAAGGAGACAAGCTCCATGTTGAAGGTCATTGACCTCGAGGGTGAGCAGGCCCCATTCAAGGAGGAAGTTTCGATGCCCCCGAGGGTATTCTCAACCACGAAGCTACTTAGTTCATCGAATTCGGGTCGAGTCGGAAGGGATTCCCTTGTTGAACTGGTCTCGGTGAGTCGTTGCACTGACTCATCTGCATTCGTGGAGTCGTGTTGGATCGAGAGAACTCGGTTGCCAAGATTCTGGAACTTGTGCCATAGAGCTGGCTCATTCAACAGAGATAAGGAGCCTTGGAGGCCATGGAGTTGGACGTGGAGCTGCATCCTTTCGTGGGCAGAGGCGCTTAGTCCTCGCGGAAGTCCTTCATAATTCTGTGACACCATGGATTCTTGGCTTGAGGACGGGCTGCCGCTGGCCTGTGATTCTTTGCACCTCCCAAGTAGTTTCTTCTTCAGCTTGGTGTTCCAGTAGTTCTTGATGTCATTATCTGTTCTTCCAGGCAATTGGGCTGCGATAATTGACCACCTGAAGAAGTATGGTCAGAGCCGAAATTGTGGCATGGAGGGGCTTCTCTAGCTGATGTGGAGATGAAAAACTGTGTGAAGGAATTGGGTGGGGGGGTGGGGGGTGGGGAGGAGAGGGGGAGGGAGAGAGCGAGAGAGAGGCTACCTGCTGCCGATGCTAATATATAGGCTTGATATGAGGTTATCTTCTTCCTCGGAGAAGCCACCGTGTCTGATGTTGGGCCTCAGATAATTCAGCCACCTTAGCCTGCAACTCTTCCCGCACCTCTTGAGACCTGGACATCCCTCAAAGGAGTAAGGTTTGGAGATATAGAAGAACATCTCTCCAGATTTTTTCCCTTCTAACCTTTCAAGAAGAGGGTTATAACCAGGTTCCACAGGGTTTTTTTAGTATTTTGTAAGATTAGTTCTTGGGAACCCACACACGTTCCTATTTATGTGAATTTTCGGGCCCCTAGCAGAAGAGAGATGGCATGAGAGTAAAATCATACTGGATTTCAACTCGAAGATGAGATCCTCCTGTGTTCGATCCTTTTCTGGCTCCTCGGATTCTGTGTAGTTAATCTTCTTACATGTAGTTTATCTTCTAGGGTCATTTGCACCTAGTTGATCTCCAGAAAATTTCTATCAGAGAAGGGAGAGCTTAGACTGACCAATTTTGTGAGGCAGAGCAATCCAGTTTCCCCCAGTACCATGCCGCTCGACGTAAGCCTTGAGCTTCGCGTCCTCTTCAGGTGACCATGGTCCCTTCTTCACGTTGGCCTTGTCGCAGCAGGGTGCCTTACCCATCTTTCTCTCTTTCTCCTTCTATCACCCAACAACGGCGAAGGTAGGAGTCAAGTAGTGGATGTCAGGTCCGGCGGGGAGAAAGCGATCCATGTGCCTGAGTTTTATACTGAGAGAGAAAGTAGATAGAGAGAGAGGGATACAGAGAGCGAGGAAAGAGATGATGCGATGCTTACAACAGACCGACAAACAGAGAAAGCTTTCGTTGAACGGGATTTCTAGGGATGTTTTTCCTCTTTACCCTCAGTCACGTCGTCTCCTTTGATTAGTTTCAAGGTCCATGTATCAGTCTGCCTTTCCTAAACCACTTTATAAATAAAAATTACCCTACTTTAGGATGTACCTCCGCTGGTACCGCAACGTCCATTCATACGCTAACCTTGGCATACAATCTTTGAATGCATCGGTCAATTGAACATAAAACCTCCTCCACCCATTGAACAGGACGAGTCTTAGACTCGGTCACTTGGGATACCTCGCAAGAGAACCCGTGTGGGTCTTTCAACCCTCAAACCATTTGGTTCCTAAGGTCCACGACCGTGCCCATTTACTAGGTTATTTGTCTTTTACTTCGCAACAGTGGATTCCATCCGACGATATAATCCATTTTAAGTGGTAATGGGGAAAGAAGCTACATCGATTGGCTCGCTCTGATGAAACGTTCTCAAGAGGAAGAGGCCCGGTAGCTTTCTCTCAAGGAAGGAATAAACTGTGGAGAGAAGAAGGGAAGGAAGGCGCCGGGATAGCCGAAAGCTTCTCCTTTTTAGGGGTAAAGATGAGGAAGGAGAAGAGGAAACCAGAAAGCTCTCTCATTGACCGTGGGGGTGGGGACTTGACAAGAATCGGGTCCACGGCATGGCACTGCCCGCAAGAAAACACAAATAAAAACCAAATCAAAGAACCTAGTGGTCGATAATTAATTACATAAAGTGGGACGACTCAGACATTAGTAAGTAGGGAGACCCGGAAAGGAGTCGCTGCCGCTGGCGTCCTTGGGCTTTGTCCTCCTCTTCCCCCACTAGATTCCACAGGCTCCACCACCTACGCCCCGCCACCTGATAGAGAGAAACAGAAAGGAGAGGGAGAGAGAGAGACAGAGAGAAAGATGGAACATGAATCTTGTTGGCTTATAGCATTTGCAAGAGGTAGATCGGTTTCCGGTTCTCTTGTCGTGGTAAAGTCTCTGTCTGTTCCTCTCTCTCTAATCTTCTCTCTCTTTCCCCCCCTTGCCCCGGTCCCTCTCCCTCCCTCCCCCTCTGTCTCTTCCTCTCCCTCTCTCTAATCTTCTCTCTCTCTCTCGTCCTCCCCCCGGTCCCTCTCCCTCCCTCTCCCTCTGTCTCTTCCTCTCTCTCTCTCCCTCCCCCGGTCCCTCTCCCTCCCTCCCCCTGTCTCTTCCTCTCTCTCTCTATCCCTCTCTCTCTCACTCTCTGCCTACTAACCCTCATAATAGTTCACACATTATGCAGATAAGATCGGACTCCGGGACTTTATAGTGTGAGAAAAATTGACATTCTACTTTACGAACTTTCGTCGAGCTGGGGAGCTGAGTTGACGTTCTGATCAACGACTGAGGTCTGCCCAAAATCATGGCCATGCTCTAAGGTCAAACTGCCCTCACGAAGATATGTGATGCTTCTTCTTGACTAGCCTTTCGGCCTACAAGGTCTTCCAACAGGGTCGTCCTAATTAAAATTAGTATTAAAAAAATTCCACATTGGTAGAAATAAATTCAGTTACGTTAACGTATGCGTGTGTGTATGAATTGTGTATAGCCTTGCGTATGGAGTTGACCAGAGCTTCATAATTTGTCAATGGAGAAGGCTATCGATCTCCGTCCCACTTCTTACGAACATTGAGTTTTTCAGAAATCGGTTGAGATTACGGCGAGTGGGGTTTGATTTTTCTTGTCTGTCCTCTGAAATATCTCCGAGGGGACCGCTCCAGATCTTTGACTTCGTGGATCCCCTCCGTGTGTCGGAGCTGTGGGGTCATCCTGGTTAATATGCCCCTGGAGCTTTCATGGTGGGAGAATAAAGTCAACCGGGAGTACACCCACAGGCAGGGACACCTTCCCTTCTCTTCTTCTTCTAAGCCGCTGGGTTTGGTACGGGACAACCTCGCGATCAGAACCCGCATCAATGAAGACAGGTAAAGCCTATAGTGTAAAAATAGGTCCACCATGACAAAGAAAGACGACCTGGGGGAGAGAGAGTGGGAGAGAAAGAGACAGAGACAGAGGAAGAGGGGAGGGGGGAGAGACAGAGAGAGAAAGAGCGGGAGAAGAAGAAGAGGAAGAGAGAGAGAGAACAGAGAGTGCGAGAGAGAGGAGAGAGAGAAGAGAGAGAGAAAGAGAGAGAGAGAGAGAGAGGAAGGGGAGACGAGGAAGGAATGGGGGCCTCAATTTTCCTCCAATCATGGCGGGGTGATCAAAGCCTACCTTTGTTAGGGAGAAGACCACCGGCATTTCCTTGACGTCTTATTCATCTCCGAAAAAATCTTCGGAAGAAGAGGAACTGGACGCGGAGAAACTCAACAATAAGATACATTTAAAATCTTGAAAAACATTGTAAAGACGTGTATACGCTGTCGGCAGCAAGGCTAGGCGACAGATTCACCATCGCTTTGGAGCACCCGGCCGGAAGCTTCAGCCAGGGATCTGCTGACCGGGGAGATCCCGAGTGCCAGCACTACTTCCATTGGTCAACAATTAAATCGACCCAAATAGAGATGAAAATGGGATAACCTCCGTTTAGGCACGTAAACTAATACATCAAGGTTCCCTTTCTCTGAGTATTCCTGAGTTCATTTGGTCTTTGGTCGTCCGAGAATCGGTCTTGGCCCTCGTGTTCACAAATCTTGACCGCGAAAGGACGGATTTCTGAAGCAGATCTCCCCTTCTACCGTCCCTAAATGCTCATCTCCGCCAGGGCAGTTCACTGTCTTCGATTGTAAAAGGACGACGCCTTTCCGCCTGAAGCAACCATGACCAGAATGCGTAACCATGAGTATCCAGGTCCTGACCAGGCACGAGCCCAGAGAAAGGGCCACAGTGTGTGCCGCATTATATGGATAATCTATCCGTTTCTTTCCGTTACTTGCGAGGATGCCTCTCTCTGTCCCTTCACTTTCTTCCAATAACACAAGGATGAGAGGCCCTCGCGAGGTTTGACAAGTGGGAATGGACCAAGATCTGTCCTTGGATGTCCTCTCGGGGGAGATCCGAAGGTCAACGCTTACCCACTCTCGCCGCGGTCCAAAAATACTGAAAGCTGAACGATTCGCATGAGATACACCTTTAGCAGCCCTTTATACGGAGCCCTCTGCGGAGTCCGCCGCAATGACCCACCTGCTCGTTGCTGGTTGTTGGGGGGGGGGTACACAGAGAGAGAGAAAGAGAGGGAATCATAAAGGCCCCTTGACAAAAAACTTCACCGGTTCCATCTGGTCACGGTTGAGAGAGAGAGAGGTGGGGAAGGAGACATTTGGAACCGCAGCTGATGGAATCTCGTCTCGTAAATCTAGCCAAATCATGCACCACTCATGGTGTTAGTTACCTGCCACGCGCGATGATCATTGACCAAAACTCGTTCTTTAATCTAGGAATCTACTAGAGCCTCATAAGGTCAATGGGGAAAAGAAATACTCTCTCTCTCTCTCTCTCTCTCTCTCTCTCTCCTTCTCTCTCTCTCTCTCTCCTTCTCTCTCTCCTTCTCTCTCTTCTCTCGCACACAGTCGAGTCTGCCACTTCTATTACGCTTCTATTTTTCTATTCCCATTAGGTTACTTGAGGGGTTTGGTGATCATCGAAAGCCTTTCTCCACCAACAATGTTCCTACAATGTCCTGCAGAGAGATCTTTAAGTCTCTCTCTCTCTCTCTCTCTAATCTCCTTTATTTTCGGTTTACAGGTGTCATTCCTTGTTCTCTCTCCTCTCTACAGCACCGTATTAGGAATCAATGGCAGGTGGGTTCTGGACAGCAACCCAGAATCTGGGCCACCTTTCGTCCTATTGTAGCTAGTTTCATGATCCGGTAGCTAGGCTTCTACCCCATGGGACCTAGTAACTTCCACCCCCCGCCAAAATAGAAGAGAGAAGAGAGAGAGAGAGAGAGAGAGAAGCCCAGTGCGTGGGAATCACGTATGCTTCCAAGGGGAAGTTGACTGCAGGAAGGATGCCCTCCTCCACTGGTCCTCCTTGACTCCATGGAGGAGCAGAGGCATCTAAAACAATCCCGGTATGCTCTACAAGTCTCGGGTTGACCTCGTCGTATAGAACCAGGCAGCTCTTATAAAACCAGCTGATGTTCTTGCTTCGGTCAGCATGCTAGCATAGCCATTTTTAGCACAACACCTGGGACCCACCTCCGTCGACAAGCCATCCCGTTGGAGGAGCTTCCCCGCGGAAGGTGGACACTGGAGCAGTTGACCGGAATACATGCGATTATTATTTCGTTTTTTATGCTATGCTGCAAATTATGAACCTTGATTTGCTTTAGTGGAGATTCCCTACTCAAGGGTTTTGTGCCAGAGCATCCTACCGGGCCTGGGCCCAAAACAATTGGCTCGAAGATTAATCGGGCTTTGGTTGCAGACGATTTATTCCTCTTGAAGAAGGAATAGTGGCCCAAAATGGTTTTGGGCCGTCTTTGGGACTTCAAGAGCAGCCCCGTAAGCAGTTAACTCTTTTTGTGTATGGGCCGGCCCAATAATGGTTTAATGGGCTTCCCCTGTGTTCATGTCTGGTCCTCTCGATCGACCCGTTTTGCCGTGATAACTTCGGAACAAGGCTCTACAGCGTCGGGAGGGGGACTCTGGCGACCAGCGGCGGTGGCGGTGGCGGTGGCGGTGGTGGCGGCGGCGGCGGCGGCGGCGGCGGCCGCGGCGGTGATATGAGCAACATCCTCTTGCCGACTCTGACGAGGAAGAGAGAGGTGGACACCATCATCAGGGACACCCTCGACAAGGTCCTCATCCTCCGCTTCGGCAGGGCTTCCGAACGCGAATGCGTCCATCTCGACGAAATCGTATGGCCTCCGATGCTTCCCTTTCCTCCGAAGGAATACTGATCGTTGTCTTCTTCCATGTTCATCTGAGATCTGAGATCAGAGTCTCCTCTTCGCCGCTCTCTGTTTCGCAGCTCTACAAGTCGTGCCGGGATGTCTCCAAGTTCGCGACCATCGCCTTGGTTGATGCGGATGCGGAGGAGATACAGGTTTATATCAAGTACTTCGACATCACGATGCTCCCCTCGACTGTCTTCTTCTTCAACGCACATCACATGAAGATGAACTCGGGGTAACTTTATTTCTCTTAATTTCCTAATTTTCTGCTGGTGCTTATTTCTTTTTATTTGAATTACATAAAATTGGGGTGTGTGTGTGTGTGTGTGTAACATATACGCCAATTTCCATAGGAATGTAGTAGAAAATCATACCAAAATTTTCTTTGACATTTACGGACTACAGATCAGCTAAATTAACGTTGAGAAAACCTACCAGCGTCCTTTCTTGTTCCTCTCAAAATTGTCACTGCCCTATTCTTGGGTCCCGACGGATACCTTGATGGATCTGGTGAATTTCATGTCTCTGAAGAAATCTCGTACCTATTCTTTTGTGGATGATCAATAAAAACGTAGAATTCATAGAAAGAGGTATATTATCCCGTTTCCTCCTGTTTTGATGTGGCCAGTGATTTTTCTGCATCCCCTGTGAAAGAAAATTACTCACTCTCCCGTAAGATAGAGGTGAAGAGCTAGCATCAAAAGCTTTGTTCCATGTAACTTGTCTCTCTCTATATTACCTGCAAACAGTGGACAACCTTTTCTCATTCAGAATATCTGATCCTGAAACTTTTAGGTTGGTCTTGGGGTCCTCGCATTGACTTCTCTCATCATCTTTTGCAGGAGTGCTGATCATACTAAGTGGGTTGGCTCATTCCACACAAAGCAGGATTTTATCGATGTTGCAGAGGTATCCCATGAAGCCTCTCAGAATTCTTGAAATTGATCCCCCATTGCCTGTTGCACATCTGTTCTCTTTGACTCTGTGATTCTTTCATCAACCTAAAGATCCATGTTATGAAATTCAGTTTACCATCAATGAATGTCTGTGGATGATCATTGATGCATCCGGTGCCTAACATGAGTAGAAGATCAACATCTGTAACAAACCGTAAGTGATTGAAATTAATATTTCGCTATCTCAGATCTATGTCAGTGAAGATGCTTAATATCTGAAGCGTTTTATGTTAACAAGTTTATTGACTAAAAAAGTAATGAAATATTCTGGAGAAATTATGTGTTGGGAAACTCATGAAAGTAATCCCTTTCATCAAAGTTGCCCATTTTCCTGTGTGGCTTGTACTGCCTAGCCATCCAATAAGGAGCATAAACCCTCTACGTATTGGTTCATAAATTGATTGAAACTTGGTTTTAGGGGTTGAGTGCGCTCACGTTTCAACACAGTAGCATTCTTCTACTATTTGACGTCCTGTGAAGGCTTAGCGTTCCAAAGATGGCTAAAACTTTTCATATGTCAGGTTAATCTGGCTCAGGCTCAAAACTAAATCACAGAAATCTACATGTGGATCGTTCGTTTAGATTACTACATGCATGAAAACAGGTCAGATGTGGTTCGTATGATTCTTCTTTCAATAGATAAATCAATCTAATAGACTAGACCAACTCTGAAACGAACAAAATCATGGGCAAATCAAAACGGGGTGTGGATTTATTTATCTTATATCATCACAGACATAACCAGCACGTCAGATTCATGGCAATCCTTTTTTTTTATTTTTTATCCACCTTGTAGCTGATCTCATCTACCATTTGGTTGTTTGCCCGAAGCAGAATATTCGCCTTGGAAACAGATTCAAGGCATTGGGTCTCTTTGCATTGGCTCTATATATTATTTATTGTCCATAGATGCCTTCACACGAGATGTTCTAAGCTATTTTCTTTCATCTTTGTTTGATGATCTTTGGGTCTGGGGTTGTGGCATTTTTCTACACCACATCAAGAATTTTTAACTGGGAAATGAACGTTATAGATTTCTGTTCAAGTTCCTTCATTGGGCACCCGCTTGATTTGTGCTTCGGCAGGTAATATTCAGAGGAGCGATGAAAGGCAAGCTGATTGTCAGCTGCCCCCTGCCTCCAGAGAGGATACCCAGATTCCAGTTGCTCTTCAAGGGCCTGTAGCTTCAAGCTCCTAGAAGGCTTGGTTCGTCCACAGCTCGCTCCAAGAAACGTAAAGATGTGGGAGTATCAACAATGATAATGATGATGCCATTATTATTATTATTATTATTATTATTATTATTATTATTATTATTATTATTATTATTATTATTATTATTATTATTATTAAAGTATGTCTTCCATCGAGAAGACCATGGCGAATGGATATAATTTTTAAATTTTCTATCGAGTCAGAAAAAATACGCGTTTAATTTGTTTTTAGCTCATCAAAGTCATATTGGTCGTCACTGAACCAAACCCTTCTTTTTGAATTGTTTTCTTATGTGTCCTCAGAGATTATCCGACTCATTATTTATTCCACTGGTCAGTTTCTTGTTACAGCTGGTGGATACGTCCTGAATGTGCTAACCCTTTTTTTTTCTCCGGTTTATATATATTTAAATAAATAAATACCCTCTTCAAGAGCGAGAGAGAGAGAGAGAGAGAGAGAGAGAGAGAGAGAGAGAGAAGGGATTTTATGAACTAATATCCGCATTTTGTGGATAGTTGATGAGCTAATCACGGCGGTAATCACGATCTTCCAGAAACCTCAAACTACACGTCATCATCACCTGAGGAAAAAGAAGAGTAATATCGGATTCGATTGGAAGCTGTCTGATGTGGCCTCTTCTCGATTTGTCCAGGTCGACCAACGGGGCTGACGTCAGGTGGGGCTTTCCACGTCGGGCATCTAGAAAACACCACGGACGGAGCGCCCCTCCGCAGCAAGGAAGGATCCTGCCCGGAAAGAAGTCCAGAATCGTCCGGGGACGGAGAATGGCCCAGCGAAACTGGGCCCATTCCATCTGACGGCAGAAAATTCAAGGGGTTGTGAACCGTCGCCGTAATCTTTATCGGACGGCTCAAATAGACGTAACGGCGTGTTTTGGTAGCTTCGCCGATAGTGGCCCACTAGATGAGTGGTGGGGCCCATTTGACTACCAATAAAATCCTGCTTCCCCCAAAAAATCTTCCACTCACAGACAGACAGTGGTAATCATTACTCTGGGCGGAGCCAAGTGCGGAGGAGAAGGGAGGGCGAGGACGCCATGGATTCTCTCTCCGCCAGGACGATCATTGGGCGCGCCGCCATCTCCTCTCCCGCTCTGCTCCCTCCTCAGTGCCTCAAATTCTCCGTCTCGTTCCGATCGGCGGCCGCTCCCTTCCTAGGCCGGTCCGCAGGGGCTCGCTCCGCCGGAGTGGGGCGGATCTCATGCGCTGCGGTGTCCGTGTCCACGCCGGTCGGCGGTACAGATGCCGCCGTCTCGTCGGCTGCCGCGGCCGTGGCATCGAAGCCGACGGTGCTGGTGTCGGAGAAGCTCGGGGAGGCCGGGCTGGAGGTCCTCCGAGGGTTCGCGAACGTCAACTGCGAGTACAACCTGTCCCAGGAGGAGCTCTGCGCCAAGATCTCCCTCTGCGACGCGCTGATCGTGCGGAGCGGGACCAAGGTGTCTCGGGAGGTGTTTGAGGCCGCGAAGGGGCGGCTGAAAGTCGTCGGCCGAGCTGGAGTTGGCATCGACAACGTTGATCTTCAGGCTGCCACTGAGTTCGGCTGCCTTGTGGTCAACGCCCCTACGGCGAACACTGTCGCTGCTGCGGAACACGGGATCGCGTTGATGTCCGCCATGGCCAGGAACGTGGCGCAGGCAGACGCCTCCATGAAGGCGGGTGAGACACTACTCTTCTCCTGGCACACCTCTCCCGGCGTTCTTTGAAGGACGAGATCTTTGTAGATCTGCTTAGATCTGTTTCGTTTTGCGGGTTTTTCTGCGATGCTTTTTTCACCGGACTTGATAATTTAGTGGACCCCTGGAAGTGGATAGAAATAAAAGAAAGTCGTGGACCCCTGCGAAAGTCAAAACACCTTGGCGTATTCATTTTTTATTATCAATTAACTGAGGCTCCTTTTCTCTTTTCAAAAACTCGATTCTTCTTTTCGGTCACTGTCTATTTTCTGAAGGCTTTGTCCCTTTCCCTCTCCTTCATTTTATTTGTTTGCCTCTAAAAATATCTGAAATATAGGAATATCTAATTTATGCATTTTTTGAGGGGCAGCTTTGAATCTGTTAATTAAAATCGAAGCACTCTCTCCCTCCTTCCCTATTCGGAGCAAGTAACTCGTGTTTCCGTGAAAATAATTGTCCAAATATGACTATAGATAGCTCATGATTCTTCCTGAAATATGATAAGTTGATGTCGTCATGTTTCCCTTTGTCGGACTGTTTCTCAGTGCGTTTGGAGGTGTGAGTGATTCATCTTATGATCAACCACGGCATTAGTTCATCTGTAGTTTGTTTCCTTTAATTTATGGATCCCATGCTTGCAAGAGATAATATTCTGAAATCTGTGATTGTAAGTTGAGCAGCTTCCACTGTTTCATCCGTCATAAGATCGGTATCTTTCACGGATTTTCTCAAGAGCTCTACTGCTCTTTCTATATTCAGAAATTTCATTTCAGCTACTCCTGAGCTGCTTCTTTCTTTACATGGTTCGAAAACGACTATGGCCTTAATTACCCCATTAATTTTCTTGACCATTGACAGGGAAATGGCAACGTAACAAATTTGTTGGTGTCTCTCTGGTCGGTAAGACACTGGCCGTTCTGGGTTTTGGAAAAGTCGGCTCTGAAGTTGCTCGGCGTGCAAAGGGTCTTGGAATGCATGTTATTACTCATGATCCCTATGCCCCTGCTGATCGAGCGCGTGCAATTGGCGTGGAGTTGGTTTCCTTTGACGAGGCCATCGCCACCTCAGATTTCATCTCACTTCACATGCCGTTGACGCCTACTACTGCAAAGATCTTCAATGATGAGACCTTTGCAAAGGTGAAAAAGGGCGTCAGGATTGTCAACGTTGCAAGGGGTGGTGTTATTGACGAAGATGCATTAGTGAGAGCCCTTGACAATGGAACTGTCGCTCAGGTACTTTAGCTTGTTCCTTTGGTGAAGTTCAGTCTTCTCACAGTTCACTCACATTCTGATTCGTGAATGAATTCTTCTATTTTCTGAGGGATTCTTATTTTTTTCTCTCAATTCGAGCAGGCCGCCCTTGATGTGTTCACAGAAGAACCCCCACATAAAGATAGCCCGCTGGTGCAGCATCCAAATGTTACCGTCACTCCTCACCTCGGGGCCAGCACAGTGGAAGCCCAGGTCCGCATCTCACCACCCCCCCCTCCCTCTGGCTTTCCTCCAATGGCATTTCCTTCTCTCTCTCTCTCTCTCTCTCTACCCTCCTCCTGAACGAGATTTCTCATTCCAGGAAGGCGTCGCCATTGAGATTGCAGAAGCCGTTGTCGGGGCCTTAAACGGTGAACTCGCCGCCACTGCCGTCAATGCCCCCATGGTTCCTGCCGAGGTAAGCCGGTTCTTATGTCATACGTAATCAATATTCCGCCCTCAGAAAATATAAGCTATATAGTAGCCAATCAAATTGTTTATTTATTTATTTAATTAGTCATTTATCTCTGTGCTTGTGTGTGTGAATGTGATGATATTCAGGTTCTGTCAGAGCTGGCTCCGTATGTGGTGCTGGCGGAGAAGCTGGGCCGTTTAGCCGTCCAGCTGGTGGCCGGGAGGAGCGGCATCAAAGGGGTGAAGATCTCGTACGCGTCGGCGCGGAACCCCGACGATCTGGACACCCGTATCCTGCGGGCCATGGTGACCAAGGGCATCGTCGAGCCCGTCTCCAGCGTCTTCGTCAACCTGGTCAACGCTGACTTCACGGCGAAGCAGCGCGGGCTCCGTATCACGGAGGAGCGTCACTTCCTCCACGGCGGGAACCCCGCCGACGGCGCCCCCCTCGAGTCCATCCAGGTCCACCTCAGCCATGTGGAGTCGAGATTCGCGAGCGCGCTCTCCGACTCGGGGGAGGTCCGAGTCGAGGGCCGGGTCAAGGACGGGATTCCGCACCTGACCCACGTGGGGTCCTTCGCCGTTGACGTGAGCCTCGAGGGGAACCTCATCCTTTGCCGGCAGGTTGACCAGCCGGGGATGATCGGCCGCGTGGGGAACATCCTCGGCGACGACAACGTCAACGTGAACTACATGAGCGTCGGTAGGATCGGGCACGGCCAGCAGGCCATCATGGCCATCGGCGTGGACGAGGAGCCCTCCAAGGACACCCTCTCCAAGATCGGCGACGTCCCCGCCATCCAGGAGTTCGTCTTCCTCAAGCTATAAAAAGCTAAAAGCTATCTATAGCTCAAGATCGGCCACGTACCCCCTTCTCTCTCTCTCTCTCTCTCTCTTCTGCTCTCTCTCTACTACTCTCTCTCTACTTCGCCTCTCTTGCGTTTGCGTGCGGTGGGGTTTGTGATCGAAGTGGAATCGGCGGAGCTGCGGGGTGAGTCGGTCGGTCAGTCGGTTCAAGTGAGTCGGTCTCGTTGTGGGCGTCGGAATCTTGAGTGGAATAAGCTCTCAGCCTCACCGGCTGGGTCCATTTCTTCTCCACCTCGTTCTTTGTGTTCCTCTCCACATCTACCCGTGCCGGGGGGGAAGAGAGAGACAAAGATCACGGCTTCTTCTTCTTCTTCACTTCTGCCCATGCCGAGGAGAGAGAGAGAGAGGGGTTCTCGGTTGTTGGGGCGAGGTCCACTCATTTTACAATCCGAGTGGGAGTTATTTACGGAGGCCAGGAGAAGAGATTCTATGGGCCCAATGGGCCCACAGAAAGCCCACATGCGAGACGATTCCCACGTTTCCGTCGGTGTCCTTCCCCCACACACTCAATGGCCCCTTTGGTTCTGTTCGGAGTCGGCCCATAAAATAGGCCCACCATCGTAGTGCGCCCACCGGCCGGTCGGAAAGATTCGGCCGGGAAAGGCTTCGGTTCAGTTCTACTGGTTCCCCGTGGGAGGAGAGAGAGGACGCATGGAATCCTCCCTTCACCCTCCTCTATCTTCCTGATCTCTCCGTCCCTCTGATCCTCCATCGGTTAACCCCTACGAGCCGGTGGAACTTGGCTTCTTCTCCGTTCTTGGTAACTCCTCCCAACCCCCCCAAACTGCAGGACGCCGGGGATAGCTTCCCCTTCTGCGTGCTCTTTCCTCCTCTTCGTGGGGTCGTATCGTCATTTTCGTTTGTGCTGCCTCAGGAAGTAGGGTCCTGCCCTGCAGATCTGAATTGCCGGAGGGCAGATCTGGTGTCTGAGGAAGGATGGGTATCGTCTTTGGTCGAATACTCGGCTCCATCTTCGGGAACCGGGAAGCTCGGATCCTCGTCCTCGGCCTCGATAATGCCGGCAAAACCACGATCCTCTGTAGGCCCCCGGGCGCTATCCTACTGTCTCCGCTTTTTCCGGGTGGATTGTCGGAGTTGATTCATTTTCTGTGGTTGCAGATCGGCTGCAGATGGGGGAAGTTGTTTCGACGATCCCAAGTGGGTATTGTGTTGCTAATCTCCAATTCTACCGTTATTTGTAAATCATTTCCTGTCTCTGACTACTAAGGGCTTGTCGTATCTTTCCCGCCCAATCGTGCAGCAATCGGTTTCAACGTGGAGACTGTGCAGTACAATAATATTAAGTTTCAAGTCTGGGATCTAGGTACGCTCATATTTTTTCTATAAAGAGCTCTCTTCCGCACTGTTCGTTAGCTTATTTCAGACATTGCTTGTGATGGTTTCTTATGCGCTACCGTTGCCCCTGGAAACTGTGCTCGATTCATCCCCTTTCCGATATTACTCAGATTCTTGATGAGCTCATCCGTGCAATACAGTTGGATTATTTATCTATCAATTTTTCGAGTTTTTGCAATACGCAAGCTTGAATGTTGTACCAATTCGATCGATCCGGAATGGATCTACTTTAGTACCAGCTAGTGTTAGTAGTACAACAGAATGTTCCCCGGGGTCCCTATGTGGTTCTTTGCACTGTTAGTAGCATAGATCGAGGAGTTGGACCCCATAGTTGACTTGAGCCGCTCGCTAGCTGGAGACCGTCTGATCCTGGGAACTGTCACTTTGTAAACGTTAATCCTATCTTGTGATTTTCTTGTTGGGGCCTTTAATAGGGATATCAATTCCAGGATCATGTATAGATGTCTACTTCTTGTGAGGATTTTGATATCTTGGAGTGATGGTTTTGTTGTGACATTCGCTTCCATTGATATGTTTAAATATTTAACATGCCTTGGACATGCAAATTCCAGATACCCATGCGTTTTTTTCCTTAAAACCATCGATGAAGTTGTCTAGTGTTTAAATGGGGCATTGCAATTTCAAAGGTTTCAGTGGACAAGGTGGCAGCTTTCATAGAGTTATCATTTTATTTACGCCTGTGTTGATTACAAACATTTTTATGGATGAACATGGGTTTGATTACAAAAGTCAGCGAGCTTTGTAAAGAATAGGCATTGAGATCTAAATGCCATTGTGTCTTTGTAAATACCATGTTAAATGGGTCTCTGTTCCTGACATCCTTCGCCATCTTGTTTTTGTCTGTAGCGAATGTGACACGAAGGTATCATGTTTAACGATTTTCTTCCGACGTATGCTTAGTAAAGAAACAAAAAATCATGGCAATCATCGTTGTCGAATTTTCTGCTGTTAATTTTGCCTGTGTAGCCAATGTCTGTTGCATACTTTTAGGACTACTTTCAGCAGCACATTTCTGCGAGGCCCTGGTTAACTTCCATATCCTTTCTTTTTGGAACAGGTGGACAAACTAGCATCAGGTAATTTCGTAACTTCTCTCCTTAGTCTGTCTAGGTCCATGTTCTTTATATTAGAATTTCCAATTCAAGAATTTTTTTCATCATCTTGTCTTGAGATGAAGTATCATACCATTGTCAATAAATTCGTTCCTAGAATGTTTACAAGCAATCATGTATGGGTGCTTGAGTGTAAAAGTAAGTTTCTTATTACATGGTCTCCTTGGACTAAGCTTCTCTTTCCATTTTCGTTATTTCTTCATATCTAAATACTGAAGGTTTTCTTAGTAAGTTTTCATGGTTTAATTTATCATGTTGTGGCACAATCGTTTGTCCAAATATGGTGTTCATTTATAGTAATCTGAATATTGTATTTGACAAGCGCACAATGTACAATGACCTATAATACTTGCATCTGCATATCTTTCATTATTCTCCACCAAGTGCAAATTGATGAGCATTCATGATGATGAGACCACTTCAATTATTTGTTACAATCAATTACATTGAGAGATCCAAATAAATGCTAAGACTTTTTTGGGTAAGCTCATTTTTGAGATAAACATCAGCTGGTTCACCACTAGCCAGAAATGATGCACTGGCAGACCTTAAAAATTAGAACATAAACGTTAAATAGTTGTGCACTACGGTTCTATTATTAGGTAAGAGTTAATGCTTCAGACTAAATTGCTCTGACCATCGTTGAATCGTGAGAAACAGAAAGGATGTGTATCAATGTGGATTAACATATTGGGATTCATTAATTGCTTAACAGAAGATAGTGCGTAAATCTAAGCTGCTTTTCATTTTTTGCCGTTTATTTGAATGACGAGTAATCATAGCATTATGACACCAGGTGCCCTGAAAAAGCTTTTCGTTTAGAATCGCAGGGCTGTGAAACAAACAATCTCATAGTTTACATCACAAAGCAACGTGTGGCACTGGGAGCATCATCACTACACTGATGATGATCAATCTTTTTTTGTTAACTGAAGTAGCTAAATCTCAATCTGTTCCCCCTGTTTGACAAGATTTTTGTAATTCCACGTATACTTCTAGCTGTAAATCATGAACCACAATTTTTATCGCCTGATTGTCGGAAATTTGGAATTTGTGGGAGGTTTGTTTTACGATATCACTTTTTGGCAGAAAAATTGTAGGGAATATGTAGATTGGCGTTCCTGTAATTTTGATGGTGATTGAAAAGATGTGAAATTTCACTTTGAAAAGGAGGGCTTCTGTCTTTGTATTATTTAAAATAAAGTTGTGTCATGCACAACCGCCAAGGGATAAAAGTTCATGGACTCAAATTATTTCCGAAAATATGAGACCCTTGATTTATTTTTTTTCCCTTTTCTTTTGCATGTTATTCATCAACATGACGAGGATCCTATCAGAGACGTGCCCCCTGGAAAGCTTTTCATTTTTTTCTACTCGTAGAGATTTTTTAAATATTTAGGTATGCTTGCACGGTGATATAATATTCATCCGCAATGTTTCTTGCGTAGAGGAAAATTTTCCTGCTGCAAGATCCCACCAGCTCGTGGAATTTATCTCTTTATTAAAAGTGGATTGGATTTTCTAGAACCCGTAAGAATGATTACAAGCTTGGTCCTGCACCTCATCTGTATGACCTTTTGTCTCCTTTATTCATGAGTATAGTTTAATTGTATGCCACACATATTTTCATCAACAAAGCAGACTTAGTTTGGCCAGTGCAGTAGAAGTATGCCATCTTGACTTTTGAATGCCATATGTTACACTGTGTTAAATAGTTGGTAAATGTAGATTATGTTTCGATGCCATTTGGAGATGGAAACAATGATACTGAATTGAAGAGAAGAAAAGGTGGAAGAGGAACTTAGTTGCTCCATTACTTACTCTACCCTTATTGCTCATTTTGATTTTTCTGCCATTCCCTCTGTTACTCACGAGTTCTGGGACTAATAAGAATGTGTTGATGAGGATTTTAAATGGTGCTTTTTGTTTGAAATAAGAAGTATTCTTTGTGGATAGAGACGGTGAGTTGGTTTAATCCAAAAACCTCCATATTCGGAGATGTACTCCAACACTGTGTGCGTAGGATTGTTGTATAGCTCTCTCCAGGTCACCCAATGGACTTGGTGGTAACCAAGGTGGTTGTAAAACTTCTTGATAGAGAAGAAATGGTGGAAGGTGAATTTTGGTAATACTTACAGTCGGTAATATCCCATTGGGAGCCTTGTTGCCTGGCCATGGAGATCCATGTTTATCTTTTTTCTTTATGTTGCCAAAGATAGATCCAGGAACATGGTCCTGGCATTCTTCAGGAGTTCAAGAGGAAGCTGACATAGTAGATGATTGCTTTCTATCCTACAAGGGAGACTGATTATTGGCTGTCTGCTTGCTAGATTGCCCACTTGTGTTGATCAGTGGTGATTGGGAATTGTTCAAAGAATGGAGTTTGGGACATCAACATTGTATTTCGAATCATTATCAGATGTGGGTAGATATTCTTCTAGGCAACTAATATTTTTAGGGCGTGGGTCGTTTGTGGGTAGACACTTTTCCATATCAGTTATCCCCATTTCTGTGGCCAAAGTGTTTGAAGGATTAGGGAAAATAATACAGCGAACTCTATACTTACTCTAAAGAGGGTTCAGATGTAATGGAAATGATCAACCCATTGGATTGTGTTTTCACTAGAGTGAACGCCTTTAATCAGAAAATGGTGATCACTACTTTTTAATAAATTATGCTCATTAATGGTCAAAACCATGGAAACACTTTAGGTATTAAAGCAGCAAAATTTGCTATTGTATTATCATCGGGATGCGTTTATTATTTATGCTGGTTGTAGAAATTTTGATCAGTGACAGTTCTTGAGCTCATCACCTTGTTCTACCGATTGGATGTAGGCCATATTGGAGATGCTATTTTCCAAATACCCAAGCTATCATATATGTAGTCGATTCAAGTGACACTGAGAGGCTTGTAATAGCAAAGGAGGAGTTTCATGCCATTCTGGAGGTATGCCTCCTGAATCTTCTGCTTACAGTGTTTTCCTTTAGATCCGGCTTAAATTGTGGAGGGTTTGTTTAACTGTGAATATATATATATATATATATATATACTAGTCGAGGGAGAATAATTGCTCAGAAAATCCATTTCATGCTGCTATTTTCTCATTCCGGTCGTTTATTTATTTCTCTCAGGAGGAAGAACTCAAGCGAGCCGTTGTCCTCATCTATGCAAACAAGCAGGTTACAAGATAATAATTAATTAATTAATTAATTAATTTTTATAGTAATGGGAAAATTACATCTGAGAGAGCTTCCGTCAGATACTGATCCTACCTGCGCTGACCTTTTGTTCTTGTGCAGGATCTTCCTGGTGCTCTTGATGATGCGGCAGTGACAGAGGCCTTGGAATTGCACAAGATCAAGAGTCGCCAATGGGCCATCTTCAAGACGTCGGCTATCAAAGGCGAAGGGATATTCGAGGGCTTGGACTGGTAATCTATGATTTACCCTTTCATCACGTCATGCTCTTCATTCGTTATTCATGACAAAAAATAATAATTAAAAAAAAAAGTCAGCGGGTGGTGCAGAGGGATCTGATCTTCTCTCTCCGCCTGAAATATTATTAGATAAACTCCACCTGAAACATTAAAATGTCCTTTTTCCTTTGAAAAATGTGGGCTTGCCGATTCGGTTTCATGATCTGTCGCATTGGTGGTTGACCCGTCATGCTGCAGGCTGAGCAACACGTTGAAGGCCGGAGGTGGCTGACTGAGGCGGACGATCACTCGGGTTGACTTCGAGCCTCCCCATCCAGAGTCAAAGTCTTAGGGAGTTGATTAATGTGGTGATTGGTCGAAATGGGCACAGACAACGGAGTTCTTAGCTCTTTATTTTCCTGAATTTTGCGCCGTGTATTCAATTTCTTGTCAATATATAGAGCTTTTTTATTTTCCCACCGGAATCTCTGCGATAATCTGTCGCCCTCGATCTGTGCGGCCCAGAAGCCTGGAGCCCATTTGGGACTCTCTTTCTCTCTCTCTCCCCCCCTCTCTCTCTACCCCCTCTGTCTCGCCCTCTCTCTCTCTCTCGCTCTCTCTGCCCGTCTCCCCGTGTCTTCCCCCCTGCTCCCTCGCTCTGCCCCCCCTCTCTCTCTCTACCCCTCTGTCTCCCCCTCTCTGCCCCCTCCTCTCTCTCTCTCTCTCTCTTTCTCTACCCCTCTGTCTCCCCCTCTCTCTCTCTATCTCTCTCTATCTCTCTCGCTCTCTCCCCCTCTCTCTCTCTCTCTCCCGCTCACTCTCCCTCTCTCTCTCTCTCTAGCGATCAATGCGCCGGGCGGTGATGGATTCTGGAGATGAGAATTAATTCGGTATTTTAACTGAGCGATGAGGGTAACGCGGGCCCCGCATGATCCGGCGGTGACCGATCAGATAGGTTCGGGGTGATTCAGCGCGGGCGGCTGTCAGAGGTTTCTATAGTTTTTTTTATTACAAAAGGTCCTAAAAAGATCGTGAATAATTTTATATCTAATTTTGGGTATATAATTTGAGATATACTTCTGGCGTCGGTGGGGAAGCATGGTACAACGGGGACGGCGTCAAGGAGGCTTTTATTGACAATATCACATTTTAAACGGATATATCTGAAAAAGTCTCGTGGTCCAGACGCTTCGGTTACTTCACGAACAAAATCGGATTCCCGGCCGTATTTCCTTGGCCCAGAACGAGCCACGTGGCATGGACTCAGATGCGACCAATCCAAACTCCCCCAGGTCGGCCCCTTCGATCCCAAAATCCCTTCCCCGCCCCCCCCAGAAACCAGAGAGAGAGAGAGAGAGTTTGTGGCGGAGTGAAGGAGAGAGAGAGAGAGAGAGAGATGGCCACAGTGAAAGAGGTGGTAGAAGAAGAAGAGAGGAAGAGCTACTGGGGCGTGATGGGGGCGAGGGAGTGCGACTTCTGCAGGGGGTCGCCGGCGATGCTCTTCTGCCGGGCCGACGCTGCCTTCCTGTGCGGCGGCTGCGACGCCAAAGTCCACGGGGCCAACAAGCTCGCCTCCCGCCATGCCCGCGTCTGGCTCTGCGAGGTCTGCGAGCAGGCCCCCGCCGCCGTCACCTGCAAAGCCGACGCCGCCGCCCTCTGCGTCTCCTGCGACGCCGACATCCACTCCGCCAACCCCCTCGCCCGCCGCCACCACCGCATCCCCGTCGCCCCCTTCTACGACACCCCCGCCGCCGCTGCCCTCCTCAACCCGGCCAACTCACCGGCGGCGGCGGCGGAGCTCCCCCTCCTCAGGCCCTCCTCCTCCTCCCTCTCCGACGACGATGACGACGATAACCTGTCCGAGGAGGCAGAGGCCGCCTCATGGCTCCTCCCCGACCCCGAGCCTCCCGCTTCGGAGGAGGACCACCATCTCCATCATCTCCATCACAAGCAGAAGGTGGAGGAGGTGGAGGAGGTGGAGGAGGAAGAGCTCAAGACCACCGACTACTTGTCGGAGGAATACCCTTATCTCGACCTGGAGTACCCGAGCAGCGTGGACGCCGCCATGGACAGCGTAGTCCCGGAGCAGATGCCGGCGGCGGGGTTGGTCGCCGGCCATCCTGCAGCGTTCATCTCCCCCGACGGCGGAATCGACTTCGACTTCGGGATGTCCAAGCCTCAACTCCATGGGATCTACCCTTCCGCCTCCTGCGTCAGTCACAGTGTAAGTACCACATCGGTGGCTAGTTAAGTTGACCTCTCCCCGCTCTTCTAATTCTCGCATGCTCAGCCTATTGATCTCGGTGGTTTGATCTTCCGCAGTTCTCCTCGTCGGAGGTGGGCGTGGTGCCGGATGCCGGCGCCGGTGCGGACGTGACGAACCCGTACGGGGGGAGGGTAGACAGAGAGGCGAGGCTGATGAGATACAGGGAGAAGAGGAAGAACAGGAGGTTCGAGAAAACGATCCGCTATGCTTCCAGGAAGGCGTATGCGGAGACGAGACCACGGATCAAGGGGAGGTTCGCCAAGCGAGGGGAGAGGGAAAGCAACGTCGCCGGGATCTACTCCTCCGGCGATCCCCCCGCCGCCGCCTTCATGGTTGACCCCGGGTATGGCGTCGTTCCCTCCCTCTGAAACTCTCCGTACCGGCGGCGGTCGTCCTGGCACACCGTCCCTTTCCCCCCCACCCTACCTGTGCAAAATGTGATAATTTCCCCGTTTCCTTGGTGTTCTTGCTTTGGGCGATAAACGCTGCCGCTGTGAATTCTACCCTCTACAGTTTTCTCATCGTGCATACAGAGCGAGAGGGAGGGAGAGAGAGAGGAGCCCGCAAGGGTTTGTCTTGCCCAAGAGGACGGATGACGATTACAGAGCGAGAGAGAGAGAGAGAGCCTGCGGGGCCATTGGAGGTGATGGATGGGGAAGCATCGTTTGCCCTTTTCTCACTGTCATGTTTGATCACAGATCGCAGCATGGTTTTGCGCATCTGGGTTGAATTATTTCTGAAGTTTGGACAGAAGTAACGATTTTGATCCGCAGATCGATCGGGAAGTGGGCAGAAATCTGAGAAAAGGAACTCATGGTGTAGATCAGCCAATTCACTCTGAGCATACGGGATTCTCCGACGATCTATCTCCAGGATAGGATCAATCGCGTCCCACCGTGGCATCTCTGGGTACGTGCTAGAGAGAGAGAGAGAGAGCTCCTTCTCTAGTGAATAAAAAAGTATTATCTTCTAACAGGCTTCCCGAAGCTTCTAACACGGTGACACACTCTCGTGAGCAAGCAGAAGCGACGTGCCGTGGCCGTACATGAGACTCGATTCGTAGGACAGGGTCAAAGCTTTTGTGCCTCTGGACCTACGCCTACTGGACCCACAAAGGTGGTTGGATTCCCGGGGGATAAGGTTATTACTAGGATCGCCTCGCGGTCCACGTCCGCCCCTCGTGCTGTCGTCACGAGAGAGAGGGAGATGATTCGATCTACAAACCTCATTGACCTAAGTACCTCACCAGGTCTCCCGCCCACTTTGGCCAGGGCCCCCGCTTATGAGCCGCCCATAAATAATTGGCATTCATTTATTATGAGGTTAGATCTCTACTTTTTTGGTGAGGTTAGATCTTTATCGTTGTATAAATCAACCTCTAAGGTTCAATGTCATGAGGATTCCAACTAGAATGCATGCTTTTCATTTCATCTAACTGCCTCATTCATTTATGCATCAATATTGAACAACCTTCTCCTATGTACATGCACTCTATTTGGCACAATGGGGGCGTCTTCTGTTGGTCTCATGGTGACGCCACACTTTCAAGAAGGGGAGGGGTGAATTAATTTTCTTTTAAACTCTAACTCTATAAATATTATTTAAATTATAATTATGAACACAATGGCACCAAAAATTTATAGTGATTCAAAACTTCAAACCTATATCTACTCTCCAAGGACTCTTCGTCCCAAGATTCTATTAACTCCTATGTTTACAAACTCACTTCAACATTAAATCTAGATTTCACGGCTCTATGCAGCTCCAGGTTTCTTAAATTCTCTACTTAGATTCTTGAGTTCAAGGTAACCTAAGTTAATTGAAAGGATTCCACCCACCTCTTCTTAGATATTAACCTCTAAGAACACCAAAATTTAATGAATTAATATAATAAATTATATACCAACTTCCACATTGGTCTTTGGAAGCTGTCTTTTGTATGATCAAGAACCTCAAAACATAGTATAATTGACTTGAAATTGAGTTGATCTGAATGAAATGTTATTAGTTGATACATGGTTGGCCAAAAGGTTTCTGATTCTCTATTACACTACACATATAGACCAAAATAATAGAATTATAAACTTTTTTATATGCTCAAATTAACAAGAAAGTTGCAAATTCAACATCAGAAAATCATTATAGAATTTCGTTTTCTAAGTGAAGATGATCTAGAAGATTACTTGTAGCAAGGGTAGGAAAAAACTAGTGTCATAGTATATATTATGGGAAAATAGACCAGTGAAATCTATCAAGTAAATGAGGTAGGCCAAGGAGACAAAACTAATATAAAATATTAGTGTTCTTTGTTGGATTATTGGTACAGTTCAAAAACTAAAAATGAATGCTTAGGAAATGTGGTACCTTGCTTGTAGTTTTTAAAAACTATTTGTACTTCACCAGCACTGATTATAAGGATCACTCCTATTGAGTTTTCCACAAAACACTAATTAGACTTTTGGATGTAAACTAATGAACAATTTATTATAGCCATGAACTCTTTTAAGTGATAAGTCTTGCATGGTCAAGGAAAAATACCTTCCAAGTGACTTATTTGTAATAGATCAAAGGTGATGTTCTGTTAGAATTTGATTAAGTTTGATGATCTTCATTGAATCTTGATCCTTCTCTCATATCAAAGCTCTTTTAGTGTTGAAGACTCTTTGATTTCTCCTTGAGACATGATGCTTTTTTACTCAGATTCTTGATTCTAAATTCTGTCTTCACAATGCTGAATTAAACTTTTAAACTGCCATTCAAATTCTTGCTCAAAGGGTCATTCAAATGTTCCAGAAAGACACCCATTCATCGACACATTGAATTGGTCTTTCTCTATTTTCCATTATCTCAATATTTTCTTGCTAACTTTGTTGGAAGAGCTAATAGAAATATCAGACATGAGATATCTTCTAGAGCTCCAATCATTATTTGACATTCTTATCTTTGAGGCATATCCCTTTATATGTTAATAATGATGTATTCCAAAAGAGAAGAACAATTTTCTTTTAATTATATTGTATATCTTTGTTGTCAAGTGTTCAGTATGTGATGTCATTCCATGTTTATGCCAGCACATAGCTACATATATAAGCATTTCTAGTACTCTAATCATTCTTTCTAATATGTGCATAAATTTTCATTTTATTTGAAATATATGCACTAAACGAAATAAGGATTTTGAGCAGATTTCTAAGTCTCACGTGAAATATTATATCATGATCATTAAATTCATATTAACTTCTGAAAATTTTAAATGTATATTTTATTAAATATCATAATGATTGTTACTCTTCATATGAGTATCCATATGGTACATGGTATTTTTCATCAAATGTTATTTTTTTATTATATGATTATATACATGTTAATTGGTCATTATCAAAATATTTCAGGGTAATCAAAGCTGCTAAAACAAATAAAACAATTTGTCAAAGTATCCAAACATTAGTGTCTTGACTCACTTTTTTGACAAAAAAGGAAGTTTATGTCAACCTTCTTCATTAAATCTGAAATTGCATAAATTATATGAAATCACTCTAGAATGCTAAAACAAGATAAGAAATCAATTCACTCATTATCTGAAATGTACATTACATCTCATTAGAGAACCAACAATAAACTAGTGCATTAGTCTCAGCATTGAGAGATAGATCCATGAAATATGTTGTATAATTGATTTTAATCCCCTAAAATGCAGTTATATTTCTATAAAATATAGAAAGGAGTGAAAACTAAGAGTAGAATCTTTAGAAAGTGAACGTAGGCCTAGGAAAGACCAAACTACTATAAAGCTTTGTACTTAACATGAAGCAAAATTTATAGATTCATCACTCTAAGCAGCCAAACACTGATTATCTAGTATTAGGCTACCTTTCTAGATTAATGTTTTAAAAAATGCCAAGTATAGGCTCTAGTTTTTGCTATTGATAAGCTTCAATGATATAATTGTGGATTATAAACATTCCTCATAATAGTATATTGACTTAGAGTTGCAAGTTCTTCTTTTAGGCTCATTACCTTGAAGTGTTATTCATAGAAGTTTAACATAGAAGCATATTATTTAATGTTTGATTTCTTGTTGTCTTACTTGTGTCATATACTGAGTAGTCTATGTATTTCTTAAATTTCATTCTTAAATTCCACAACTTAGCTCAATTTATTAAAGTATTAATGTTGATATTGTTAACTCCTCACTTATAAACATATTGGTGTTAATATATAGTATTTTGCAATATAATTCTACATTTATTGATATATTGACATATTAATGTATTGTCATATGCTCATTTACTAAATTTTTGTCTCCTTTCTGCTATGGGATTTAACAATATTGAACGACCATTTTTTTCATTTCACACTTTAGAAACTTTCAAACTTATTTGAGATTCCAAAACTCTTCAAGTTTTTCTTGATTTAATTATTAGAAAACTCTCTAGTGATGGGGTGACAACGGTTTCTTTTTTTGCCTTACATATATTAGTTATAGTTAAGTTTTTCCATAGAATATATATTTGCTTATATTAAATTACTCCCAACATGGCCAGCACAAGCTGTGGTGGCTAATTAGATTGCCATCATTCAGACTTAACATTCTTCTTGGTTTCTCATAGGCACATTAAGAAATATTTTTAGGGTCAAGAGATTACACCATGGTTTAGGACAAGTTGGCTAAATAATGGGGCATTCTTTCAAAATTATCTTATCCAATAAGAAATGAGCTGATGTTGATCAGCATTATTTGTGTAATCTGCTAAGCTCAGTAAACCATGTACACCATTAGGCAACAAAATTAAAATTTTAACTTCATTAGCATCAAAAGTAAGTTGAATTTCCATGAAGAATCAAAACAGCACATGAGTTTCACCAATGTAATGAGATAATCTCCCAACCAAGTCAAGCTATCAATTGAATTATGGGGTATTAATGCGAGAGCTACACTAAACACTGTTCCAAGGTAGGGACATAAGGATGTTGGTGTATCAATGTATAAAATGTTCTCAAATAATACCAGATTTAATATTATTACCTAGACATTACTAACGTCCTGACTAAAAAAAAGGAACTAAAACTAATCCTTTATTTTTTTTACTTCTCAAGAGTAAACAAAGACATGAAAAATACATTTGGCTTTATATGTACATGACTTTCACTAGGAAGCTTGATTGAAACAATGGTTTGGACACTTAGTGGGTTCAAATTGAAGCAACTCCAAGAGTGTTTGGAAAGAGAAATATATATTTTGGATAGGTTGCATGGTTTTAATTAATGATAAGACAAGGGAACTAACGCTTGGTTGGTTTTAAATACCTTAACTGTGTTTTTTAAAGTAAACATAACAACAACTTATAACCACAGAATATTATTAGAAAAAATTATTCTAATAATTTCCATTGGTAAAATTATTTAATAAAATTATCAATTTACAGAAAAAGAAGGAATTTTAAACTCATTTACTAGAATATATAAATATATAATCTTATATATCTTACTAATCTGTAGCTCAATGTTATTTGAAGAGCTTCATGTGAGCCATGTTGAAACATGGAAGAAGTTATGAAATACACAGACTGTTGGACACTTGGCTTTCTTAGTTATGCATGGTTTTGCATCGCTGGAGAAAGGAAAGATAACTTCAGCAACTGTTTGCCCTGCAGACCTCAATCCTATTGAAGTTTAAGTGACCTTGATGTCAAGGAATCAGATAGGTGAACAGTTGAATACAATGGTTATAATGAAGCTAAAAATGCCTAGTGCCTTTATCTTTTACAAACCAGGGCTTTATCTTTGTACTAGCATCCAAAAACTATTTAGATGCACCTGTGGAGGTTGTGGCTCATATCATGGGTACAAGGTAATCCTTTAGACGCTATATTGAACTAAAGATTAGGGTATCGCCACGGAGTCATGTGAATTCAATGGTCCAGTGAGTCGTCTGAAAGTTACCTAACCATCCTTTGTGGAAAACAGAAGGGGATCCAGTGAGTCGTCTGAAAGTCACATATATCATTTTCAATGCTTTTTGGTAAGTACTCTTATCGATCTTCAAAATCTTTCACCGGTACTGACTATGAAATATAAAAATCATTAGAGGTATCTGTTTTCAGAGAAAAAAATCATATGATACATTTTTTCCTACAAATGAGAAACATGTAATTGAAAAACGTGCACTCTATGTAATACGGTCTAGATCTATGTAAACATGAAGAACATGGGTTTTGTTAACTAAAGCCATTTTTCTTTCAAATTTCAAACTACGTGAATTTTAGTGGTTAAGTATTTCATGACTAAGAGTGAATCCAGAACGAGAACCTGATAACCTTTGACCGAGTTCCATTCATTGCTTCTGTGGTGCCCTTCAACCCAAATTCTCTTCAGGACCAACACGGCGATTGAAATCATCATCAGTTGAGTCGGTCTCTGAACCGTATTTTCAGCATTTCTACTTTTTGTTCAAACGTCTTCAAGAGGCCAGGCCTCGTCTTCTCAGCGTCGGCGTAAACCAAGCTACCATTCAACAGTCGCTTCTATCAAGAACCATACGATGCGGCACCACATCTTTGGCCTTTGATTCATTCCTGTCTTTTTCAACTGTGTCGGTTTACCACTGTCGAAGGATACTTTTTAAACGGTGCGGGCGTCGGTAAAAATGATAGACAGTCCGAAGGTTGGGTTCATCGTGGGTCATTTAAATGTGCACCGTCAAACCATAGTTGTCAGTCAATGGCAGGCTTCGATCTGTCCCTTCTGTCCAGAACGGGGATTCTTTCAATAGATTGACGACCGTAACGGACGTCGGCTCTCGTGCTACGTCCGTCACTCCCATGCATCCCATGAAAACTCTAATACAAAGCCACATGGGGATTCAACCACGGAGAGAGAAGGTGACTTACTGTTTGTGTGCGTTGTGGTGTGTGCATGTGTGTGTGTGTGTGTGTGCGTGTGTGTGTGTGTGTGAGAGAGAGAGAGAGAGAGAGAGACAGAGAGAGAGAGACAGAGAGAGAGACAGAGAGGGAGGGGGGAGAGAGAGAGGGAGAGGGAGGAGAGAGAGAGGGAGAGGGGGGAGACAGAGAGGGAGAGGGGGGAGAGAGAGAGAGGGAGAGGGAAAAAGAGAAAAGGGTTTCGGGAGTTTACAACTGTCGCCACATAAAAGTTCTTTCCCCATTAGGAACGACGCCCATTCTGCCGTTTCCGTCACCAAATGGTGCCATCTCCACGGTATAAATGAAAACCTCTCATAGACACCTGCCGCACCGCATCAAAACCCTAACAAGAGCCAGCCGATCCTATTCCTTCTCGACGATCTCTTCCTCCTCCACTGATGGCCTTACCAATCACCCAGGACCTTCTACGCCTCCATTGGATTGAGGGCCAGGTTTATGAGAGGGTGAAGCTCATGAACAGGGAGTCTGTCGAGGCCAGGAAAGTCGTTGCCCTGTGGATGTGGCTCGAATCGATGGGGTTCCCCAACATGGTCCGACGAGCGAAGAACGCCCCCGCCGACGTCTTCCAACGTCTATTACTCGAGGCGGAGGCGATCCTAGACTCCCTTCATCAAGGGAACCCAAAAACCTCGCAAAATGCAACCGCCATCTTCCTAACGGCGTACGGCGCAAGGGATCCCATCACTCTCCAGTTCTTTTACGCCAATCGTGATCTTGGGATAAGGAGCATCGTAGCTATCCTTGACAGCGTGGGTAGGATCATCTTTAACGATGAGCTCGTCAAGGCGTCGAGAGAGAGCGATGCAGGGCGTCAGCTGGAGCCGAGCTTGGCAGAGGCCTTACAGGCTCCTTACATTCACATGATGGAGCCGACACATGAGGACTATCGCTCGATGCTGGTCACCTTTCACCCGGGAAGCAATGTTACACCCGAAATAATTATAAACTACTTCGTTGGGTACTGCAACCCTAATCCTCAGCTGGATAATCTTGAAGGAGACTACGTCTTTTTGTTATACCCTTGATCTTGTATTTTAACCGTTGAACGTTTTCGTGTCTCATTGTGATCTGCAGGAGGTGGGGGGTCAGTGTGGAGAGGGTGGATCTTGACTTGGACCCCAAGCTTGGGCAGTGGGAGGGCCCGATGCCAACCTATGGCCGAGTTGTCTTCACAAGCCCCTCCTTTCTCCCCTTGCTATTGAATGGTGGCCACTATGCAGAGTTTAATATAGACGGGCTGTTCATGTGGGGGCGGAGGAACATAAACTGGTTCATTAACGCCACTGACTAGGGCTAATCCTCTTCCTTCTGCAGAATAATGCGTCTCTGTCGAGGATTTGGGACTATACAGCGGCACTCTTTGCGCAAACGTGTATTTGAACCTGTTGCTTTGGTTTCTTTGGGTCAGATTATCCGTTTCGGATTATTATGGCGCTAAACTATTCTACTTTGGGTTCATGGTTTTTAATATTTGCTAGTAAACTATAAGTAATACCGATGTGAACATAGTGTCACCCGCGTAAGTAACATTATCTAGTAGAAGCCTTCAGAATCGGCCCATGATCTTGACTTCTCTTAGGAAATGGTGCTCTCTGTCTATCTATCCAGGTATCTATATCTCTATCTCTCTCTCTCATATTCTGTGCCCAAGTATGTTAAGCTGAAGGACATGATCATGGACAAGTATATTGCTCAAACATTCCAGTCTCATCAAATGTCTTTATTGATCTTCTGTTATATATAAATCACTCTCAATCAATATGCGCCGCAAGAATGTCAATCACCTTCGGGGAAAGGAGTTTTCCATTTGGAAGAAGTGAGAAATCCAGTACCAATGACACAGACAGATGAAAATCGTGTACCAAATTATTATTCACAGATTGTGTTTTTGTTATATATAATTGATACCTCTTGCTGTCTAATAATGTACTGTTAACGTCATTTTCATCTTGGTGACAACTTTGAATGAATACACGGAAAGAAGGATGATGAGCAATGGGAATTTTTCACTATTTCCAGATTTTACGATTGGTTTCCACTTTGATAATAGCGCATCATACGGCTGTGGATCACTGTGAACGCCTTTGTTTTGCGATAATGTTCTTTAGAAGACGCCTCAAATCACGAGAAGAAAAGGACAATTTGTATTCCGGAGAAACATTACTTTTGGGGATCATTTCAGAATGAAAATTTATATTCTTCTTTGTGTCTACTCAAATATGTGCAGCTGGATTAAATTTCATCTACTGGCGACATACCCAGAATGAAAACCACAACTCCTTAGGGAATCCTGTTATCTTCTTGAATCTGTAAAACTCAGGTCTGCCATTCTAAAAGAGATGAAGCTGATGCATCTGTTTCAGCTTATTTCTGATCATTCGCTGTATTTTCTCCATTTTTATCTTTTCTTTGATCCCCATTTTAATCTTGAGAACTTGTTCACACATATGAGCTTGGTGACTGTTTAATGTAACAATCAATTGGCGTGGAAGTGTACACAAATAGAGAGATGGAAGTGTTGACAATGAAGTTAATTATGAAAGAAACGATTGTTAATTATTTCCACGAATCTAATTTCTAGTAATATATAATATCTATTCGAGGCACCAGACTAAGTACAACACATTGGGTTTTGGGCCCAGAATAAAAGCTGTTGTATGCCCAGATAATAGATATGTTTTATTGTTATTTAATAAATAATACCTTAAACATCTCCGACATGTTTTATTGTATGCCCAGATACAGAGTCGTCGGGCCTCTTCGGTCCATTTTAGGTCCGATACTAAAGCCGACGGTCATTCGATTCGATCACTTGGATTTTCCCGAGCAAGACGACGCGGAGAGAGATTGGAAAACCGGAAAAGTGCACTGGAAAAGAGAATGATGGAAAGGAGGAAGAACGGTGGGATAATTCATTCCGACCAGAATGGGTGACTCCCTCTCTCTCTCTCATCTTCGGCCGTCATTTAAATTTTCTGACAACAAGAAAGAAGGAAAAAGAGCGAGAAGGAAGAGAGAGAGAGAGAGAGAGAGAGAGAGAGAGAGAGAGAGACGATAGAGAGTAGGAGACAGAAGAATTGAAGGAGACGGAGGAGGGAAGGAAGAGGGAGAGAGAAAAGGATGGAGGAGACAGGGAAAGAGAACGAAGAGGAGAAACGAAAAAGAGAACGGAATGAGAGAGAGAGAGAAAGAGAAGACGACACTGAAGGAGTGATGGAGAGAGAGAGAGAGGACGATATTTCTTCTCAGCGCCGCGCCCACTAGGTTGTAGCAGTTCCGTGGGGTGCCGTCTTGGTACCACTAGCGGTCCGTCGGTGCAACCCTGGCGAGGCGGCACCACTAGCGCGACCCACTGTTAATGGCGTCGCGGGTTGGGGGAACGCGACGGCGGAGGAGGCATTCACTCTTCGGCAACCCGCCCACCGGGAAGCGAACGTAAGACGTAACTCACCTACCCAAATGACCATTATAAAAACCTTTCGATGGTTAGAACTCTCTCTCTCTTTCTCTCTCTCTCTCTTATCCTCTCTCCCCGTCTCTCTCCCCCCCTTTATATATATCTCCTTCCCTCGCTCTCTCTCTCTCCCCCTCTCTCTCTCTCTCCTCTCTTTCTCGCTGACAAGTGCATATGTAGATCCCGGGCCCGAACGATTGGGAGGAGCAGGCCGCTTCGACCATGTCTAACCACTCCACTTGACCAGATAACCTCAGTAATCTCGGTTATTTAATTCGAACAAAAGCGAACGGAAAATAAAGATCTAAGTTTGGTTTTCATGTCCGGTGGCGTTCCGTATAAAATACCCCTATCCTGCTCTTCTATGATCCTCTTGGCCTTCTCTCTCTCTCTCTCTCTCTCTCGGTGTCTGAGATACTAGGGATGGGGAACGTCACCCTCCTCGGATCGGCGGCGGCGATTGTGGCCCAGCATTCGCATACGGCGCAACAGCACTTGACGTGGCGCCCTCCCGTGCCGTATCTGTTTGGGATCCTGGCGGCCATGCTGGGGCTGATAGCGTTCACTCTCCTCCTGGCCTGCTCCTACTGGAAACTCTCCGGTTACGTGGAGCAGGAGAACAGCGGCGGCAGCGGCGGCCACACCGAGAGCGGGGAGGGCCAGGGTGAAAATGGGGACGCCGCCAAGGCCACATGGACCCCACCGAAGCAGAGGATCGTCGAGATCATGGCGTGGAATGAAAAGCCCAGCTTCCTCGCCATCCCAGTTTCTTGTAGAGCCTCTTATTTCGGAGACTGTTCCGGGAGGGAGAAGGTAGGCGTCGCCGAGAAGGAGATGGACGATTGGACGAAGAAGATGGCAGGGAATAGAGACGCTGCCGAGTCGGAAGCTGTTCAGGTTAGCCACTGAAAGCCTCCAGGCTTTCAGTGGCTAACCAGGCTTTCGGTGGCCAACCTTCTCCCCGCCTGTTGGTGTTTCTGCCCCACTTTATTTATGGGTATCCCCCCGCCAGCTCCCCTAAACTCATCGTTGCTGTGGCCGTCCGTTGTCATGCGGGTCCGTCGTTGGGGGCTGGATCGCGCAAGGGAGGCTTATGCTCGCCGAAAGTAGTCTCGGCGAAAATCGCCTTCGAGGAAAAGATGAAAGGGATTAAAGGATCGTGTAATGAGAGGGAGGAATAGAGAGACTGATTGCGGGCGGGTAGAGAGAGAGAGAGAGAGACGTTTTTTTTGAAATGGTGCGCATCTGCCAAAGAAAAGCCGAATCAGTACCTAAACGACGACGGAGAGATATTACGGGTGTATTATAGAGGCCAAATCCGGCTTTCTTTCGTTTGGCCGGGATACACCCAGTGGCCTGTTTCTGGCACTCTCTTCCTGCACCGAGATAAATGTTGAAGTCGTTGAACAACGACACGCATGGAATTACGTTGACTCAGGAAGACATGACCTTGAGGTTGACAAGCTCGTAGCCTTCCTGAAACCTAAATGAGAGGAGCGACTTCATGATTTACGCGGACCAGACATCGAGACATGAAGACATTAAGTGTTGACTTTCTCAATAAGTTTACCGACACTGTGGAATCAATAACACCTTATGCATCTATACCAATTGATAAGTCCGTTTCTGTTAATGTTAAGCTCTTTCTCAAGCAAAACAACACACATTAAGCTTTTGTTCTGGAGTAAGTACGATCCCGCCGGTCGGCGGACATCTCTTGAGGTTTATCATTCACGAACTATATGTATAGAGCAATGCACAAATCTACAGCAAGCTACCTTTGCCTTGCTTGCATGGCATTCGTTAACCGTAGCTGAAATTTATGTGAAGGATCATGACTTCGATGTTCTATTCAATTTGATTAGATTATGCCGTCGAAACAAGTGATTTCGTACTTTTTCTCCTGTCTTTTCAGAATCTCTGCAGTAGCAACCTGAGAAAGGGGGGTTAGAGCTTCTTAGTGGCGTGTTTGCGTTAGGTAGAGAAATCTACTGTGTAGATAGCTGGGAGAGGTATGTTGTAGACACAGAAAGAAATCCAATGATTTTCGATGCAGACCACGCAAGGAATTGTGGTCAGTTTTCGGAAAATGACGTGCATTTTCACAGATCCAAAATAAAAAATTAAATAAATTAAAATCTCCGCAGAAGGCATTCTCACTTATAACGCAAGAACATTGTATCCTGCGCGGACGAATGGAAAGATTTTTTCAACGAATAGAAGTACGACTCGTACCCCGAAAGGAAATGTCGGCGCCGGTGAAGAAATAACCATTTGATTGATTTTCTTTCTCTCCAGTAGCAGCAAGAAAGGAATCTATCTATCAGCCAAGCTTCGGTAGATTTCCCCAAAAGCTGAAATTCTACGATTCCTGTCGGTGGATACGTCCGAGGACGATTCATAAGCAGTGCGGAATTGGGTTTCTCGTCTAGTGGATCTAATATATAGTTTGGGGACAAACACATAACGAATGGTTGACTGAAAGGATCTCACCTCCCATCATGGTGAACCTCTCCTCACGATCGGGACGAGGTAGATGGCTACCAGCCACGAGGCGGATCGAATCGGAGTTTGATCAGGTCATCAACGACCTACGATTGTCCATGAACACCGTTAGAAGCCGAGGCAGAGATAGTAGCGAGATCTGTGACGCTGTTGTGTATTAACGTACCCTGGGGATTACGAACTAAAGAAAAGATAAAAGCGGCCGAGAAGATAAGGGAAAACGACGGCTTTCAGAATTGAGAAATTGTCTGGCTCGCATCCTTAGTATTCTCTTATCTATCGCTTGTATAGATTTTTTTGGGCATCGAGACAAGGAGAGAGGGGGTGATGGCAAGGGCGGTGGGCTGGGAGGGGAATTTCCAATATACTCTTGTCAAAAAATGTTAGGTTCACAGGTTGACTTGGTCCGCCCATCGTGAAGAGAGTGGTCCCAGTCTCGTCCCTTATCATAAGATGCTAGTGTACCAGTCAGTAGAATCGCGTGTTGAGAAGCTATCTCATCAGACTTCATCCAACCCAACCTTAAGTCATCCCGTACTTGTCCCTGTTCTCGTGCTGAAAACTCAAGGACCGAGGAGACGCTCTAACCTGAAGCATGAGTCGATTGTAGGTGATCCTCCTGACTCTAACCCTTCAAAAAGCTATGTTGGAGGCTGGCTTATTGGGTTTATATAAGAATTCCAGTAGGTTTATGTAGCCTCCTGCCCGGTTTTCAAAGATGGACCCCAGTAGTACAGATCGAACTCAAAAGACTTTGTCTTCACGTCAGCCTCCGCCATGGAATCTGGTTAACCTTGACTGCATCTTCGTGGGAGCTGCTCCTGACTGCCAGCCGTGAAGACCTCGGGTCACCATTTTGCACAAGTAGTTACAAGTGCTCTTCGTCCCGTTCTCCTCTCGTTTTCGAAGACTCGCATCGAAGTCTCATCGAAGGGTTGAAAATCTGGCGATATTTCGGACCGTAGGAACCGTGGGAACACTTGACCTTTATCTGCCTCCTCATGGACTCCGTTCTTCTACCAACATTGCCTTGCGCGTCTCTCAATCTCTCTCTCTCTCTCTCTCTCTCTAGCCTCCATGAGAAGACATGAAAGCCCTAGGAAGCGAAACATTCCTCTTCTTCTTTCTCTTGCTGTTTTCCTTCTATTCTTCCCAAGCTACGCCGCGGATGGACAGGGAGGTGGGCCGTGACGGTCCTTCGTCGTCACCGTTCAAGGTCGGCGTTATCGTGGATCTCGGATCCCCGGTGGGGAACATAACGCGCCTCTGCATGCAGATAGCCGTCTCCGACTTCTACGCGGAGCACCCGAGCTATGCCACGAGGCTGGACCTCCATTTCAGAGATTCGCGACGGGACACCGTTACAGCCGCCTCTGTGGGTACTGTCTCTCTCAAACTTGATGATTAATCATCCACTCGTTCAATCTGTTATAATTTTTTATCGATTGTTCTTAATTATAGTTGTTCTCTAGTTATGTTGGAGCCCATAAAAACTCAGGAATACTATACTTAATATATTTTCCGTTGGTGCTTTCGATGATAAGTCGGAATGGTGACCTTGTTTCTATGACCCCCCTAGCTGCTGGTCAGATTCGTCATGTAAATTTCTGCGTGAAAGTGTTTCCGTACAATTCAGGACCGGATTTGCAGTATTTTCCACAATTATGTAACCATCTCCCCTTCATTTAATTTTCTGTATGAGCTCGGATCCAGCCGTCGATCTGCTGAAGTTTGAAAGAGTGCATGCGATCATCGGTCCACAGACTTCCGACGAGGCAGGGTTCATCGTTGACCTAGGAAACAGGGTCAGGGTCCCAATCGTTTCCTTCTCGGCGACGAGTCCATCTCTATCGCCTGTGAAGACCCCCTACTTCGTCCGTGCTGCCCTGAACGACTCATTCCAGGCGCAGTCTGTGGCAATCCTCGTGCAGTTCTACGGGTGGAAACAGGTGGTTCTGATACACGAGCAGTCAGAGTACGGCACCGGGGTGGTGCCTTATCTTGTTGATGCCATTAAAGCCGTCGGAGCTCGCATCCCTTACAGGTGCGTACTCCCGCCGTCGGCCTCTGGTGACCTCATCTTGACGGAACTGTACAAGCTGATGAACATGGAGAGCAGGGTATTCCTTGTTCACATGTCCCCGGCTCTGTGTTCTCGGTTTTTCGCGAAGGTCAACCAGGCGGGAATGATGAGCAAGGGGTTCGCGTGGATCTTGTCCGAAGGGTCGACCAGCCTTTTGGGCATCATGGATCCATCTGTTCGTCCCCACTCCACTGGCACTCTCATCGGTGTAAAACCCTACATCAACAGCACGGACAAGCTCGAGAAGTTCAAAAGGAGATTGCTTGGGGAGTTCCAGAAGCAGAATCCCAAGTCTAGGATCTCGGAGCCGAGTGTCTTGGGGCTGTGGGCGTACGATACTGTCTGGTTAATGGCCATGGCCGCTGAGAATGTCGGCGCAGCCGACCCAGGCTACGTCAAGTTGGACACGGGAGAACCTTCATACGATCTGCAAGCGCTTGGGGTATCGAAGACAGGTCCAATGCTTCTCCGTACAATCCGTGGCATGGAGTTGACCGGACTGAGCGGGAAATTCAACCTTAGCAATGGCCAGCTGTATGCGCCAGCCCTCGAGATAGTTAACCTGCACCGACAGCAAGAGAGCACCTTAGGGTTCTGGACGCCGGAGAATGGCATCAACCGAACGATGAGCACCTCGAAGAAACGGCCCTCGGACACCAAGGCAGACCTGTCTCCCGCCATCTGGCCTGGGAATACTAGGGTGATTCCCAAGGGATGGGTGAACCCAATGACCGGGAAGAAGCTGAGGGTGCTGGTCCCAGATCCAGAGAACCCGGGATTCTACCCACTTCTGAGCGTCCATGTCAACCCCGACACCGACAAGACCGTTATTAGCGGGTACGTCTTTGAGATGTTCGAGGCCGCCGTGATGGAGTTGCCCTATGCTCTACCAATCGAGTACACCACAGTAAAACTCAGCGGCAACGTCGCAGAATACAATGATCTCGTCCAGATGATATTCGATCAGGTCAGTTTCCGTCTCTTCTCCCTGAAAATTCATCAGGAACTGACGGTGATCTTCAACATAATGTGGCCAACAGAAGTATGACGCCCTAGTGGGGGACGTGACGATCACCTTTAATCGATCAAGAAAAGTAGACTTCACACAGCCTTATCTTCAGTCTGGAGTATCCATGGTGGTGCCGCTCCGGGATCACAGGGAAAACAATGCTTGGATCTTCTTGAAGCCTCTTACGCCGGAGCTTTGGCGCGTCATCGGGGCCTTCTTCTTTTTCACTGGCGCCATCGTGTGGATCCTCGAACACCGAGTCAACGGGGACTTCAGGGGGACGCCGGGGCACCAGTTTGGGACCGTGCTCTACTTCATCTTCTCCACACTGGTCTTCTCACACAGTTCAGTAACTCTTCTTCGATTCCATCTTTTTTCGCATCGAAGTCGTGGATCCCATGTCTTTCATTGGTAATGATTGATCACGTCAAAAAAATTGGCAACTTTAGTTTCCAGCGCTGAGGCATGAGCTGGATTTGTGGCCCTGGACAGTCAATTCGATGGCCACCACTCGGTCCCTGTTTGACTGGTATTTCGTAGCTTATCAGTTCGCCAATTGGCTTCGGATAAAGTATAATATGGGTGGGCACAAGTGCGAGTGGAGTGGAATCTTCCATCTAATAAAGACAGAACTTCATTAGCTCTCTCTCTCTCTCTCTCTCTCTCTCTCTCTCTCACACACACACACACACACACACACACACATGCACACACACACACGCACACACACACACGCACACACGACACACACACAATTTTCGTTCTCTTCGCTGGTCTTGTCCTGAATACCATGAAAACTTTTTTCTAACGAAAGAATTTATATTTGGCTGCAGAAGAGAAGATGTTGACCAACCTGTCAAGGGTCGTGGTCATCATCTGGCTGTTTGTTGTGTTCATATTACAATCAAATTATGTCGCCAGCTTGACCTCGATGCTCGCTGTTAAGCATCTCGAACCGACTGTCACAGAGATCGAGGAACTCATCAATAGAGGTGAGTATGTTGGATACCAGAACCACTCGTTTACCAAGGAAATGCTGAAGGATATGGGATTCGAAGAGGAGAAACTAAGACCCTATGGGTCGCCCGAGGAATACCAAGCGGGCCTTGCGAAGGGCAGCAAAAATGGAGGTGTTGCCGCTGTGATCGACGAGATACCGTACCTCAAAGTCTTCCTCGAGGATTACTGTGGTAATTATTCCATGGCCGGCCGAATACACAGGGTCGGCGGATTCGGCTTCGTGAGTCTCTCGCTGGTTTTACTTCTCCATCTGGATTGTCTAATGCCCTGTTGAACGAATTCAACTGACCACCGTGCAGGTATTTCCCAAAGGATCTCCTCTTGTTTCCGATCTCTCGAAGGGGATCTTGAACATAATGTGGACCGGGAAGATCAGGGAGATTGAGGGAAGGTGGTTCCGAGACCAGGGCAGCTGCTCTAGGCCTAACAGCAGGCTCACCTCCGACAGCCTCAACCTATCGAGTTTTTGGGGCCTTTTCCTCATTACTGGCCTTGCCACAGCAGCATCGCTTCTCTGCTTCATGTTTTCCTTCATGTATCAGCACCGGCAGCGGAACTCCAGCTCAGTTCGCACCTTCTGGCGCAGATTGGTGTCAGTGGCAAGACATTACGACAAGAAAGGCATCTCTTCTCACAATTTCAGTAGTCAGGCCAATGATGGGATGTCCAGTAATGAAGACATGGGATAAGCACTACGTGCAATAGCGTCTCTCAGACTCCAGCTAGCATCTACAGCCAGACGGACGAACTCACTCCACCTACGGAGCCTTCTAGCCCACTTTATCTGGTGCCCGCGTGCGATTTTCTGCCGTGAAGTACCTTCCGGGGAGTCCTCTAGTCTCACATAAGAAACCGGTTCCTTTCCCGGGGATGACTCACGTAATCTCTTGAATAAGACTCATTTAAAGTTGAGATCATTTCGCCGCCTGATCCTGAGCACAATCCGTTCGGTTGCCTAAGGTTTTTGATTCATGATTAATATAGAAATTAAAGGTCAATCGACTTTCCATTTTCGTGCCTTGGGAAATAGACAAGAATGGACATGTTTTTCAAAAACCGACGGAGTAATCATACATAAGGATGTAACGTAGAAAAACGGAAGACGTTTTCTTGGACAGTCAATTCAGGCTTTTGGACTGACGTCACAGTGCGTAAAGTAGCACCATGGTCTTGTTTGATAACAGGGAAGTCTATGATCTCAGAGGTTTAGCCTCTAAAGCTTCGCCATTTAAGCTGATGCTTATTGAGGTAATGCCTTGGTCTGCATTGTTGGCAACAAATGAAATTTTCTTAGTCATCTGGCCTCTTTTTCCCACGTTGAAAGCTCGTACACCATCCTGATTTATTGGTACGGCTGCAAGGAAGTGTCAGTCAGGATTCATCATTGCTTTCGTGCTCCCAATTCCTGTTGGAACCATTTATTTTAATCAATATTTAAACTACTCCATGATCTTGGTGGCATACTTATGGCATTGCGATAAATATCCCCTCGTCTTTTCAATCATGTTTTTTCAATTTTTCATCTCTAAGAAACGCCAGCCACATCTTGCTGGGTCTCCTGGTGTGTGAGGAATTTAGGTGTTACCAAAGGTACATTTAAAGGGATATAATAGTAATAATGATAAGTAGCAGAACTCTTCCACTTCGAAGGTACTTGAAGGAGAGTTGTTCAATGAACCACCGGGGGTACTTGAAGGTACTTGAAGGAAATTCTTAATTCTCTCTTCACATCTTTCTCATTTACTTGATCAAGGTAACTATCGCGACATTCATCTAAGCCTAACTACTTTATCTCTCCCATTCTAGCCTTAGCCATTGCTCAGTTGACATTGGCAGCCTCACTACTGTGTGGAAGTGCTCGAAGACTCAAGGGATGTGTATTACTCACTCATTTAGGACAATACACAACAGGGAGTACCTCCCCTTCTTAAACTAAGTCATGTCGATATATATGGGAGCACCCTTACAAAGTGCTCACAACTGTTCCAATAACTACCGAGAACAACTCTGGGAGTAACTGCCACCATAACTACCCCCACATGGTGAGTGGTCACATCCTCATTTGCAGTGGTTGTCAACATCGCACGACCCTCTGGCGCCTTCCGGTCCACAGAGTGCTTCCGCAAACTGCATCGCACCATGTAGTCTACTGCCAGTCCATGCCTCCTACATGAGTTCATGCATATAATATGGCGAACCCATCCTGATGCCATGCCACGCCACGGTGATGGATACTTCGTACATTACTGTCAGCACCATGCCACACCTTGATAATACAAGCCTCTGACACGTGTTTCAAACGGCACCATGCCAAGTCGTGCGGACGCAATCATCCACCCTCGTGACCATGGAGCCTCATTGTAGCAGCATGACGATTCTGAACTTAAAATCTCAATCCTCAATTTAAGGGGTGTCGCACTGACCTCAAGGGACTTTATGACTCTCTCTCTCTCTCTCTCTCAAATATGTATGAGAAGCCATCAGGATCAAATAAGTTATATTTGATGTGACATGTTTTAAATTTGGCGATGATAGAATGTGGCTATATTTACAATCACATCAATAAGATTATTTTGTTAACTAGTCAATTGAGCTTTGTAGATATTATATTTGATAATTAGCTTAGGACTTCAATCTTATTATCTTCCTCATTCGAGAGAAACTATAACTGCTGTCAATAGTTTGTTAGAATCAAGAAAATTGAAATTTGAAGAGGCCTATGAACTGATTCTAAGGCAAATGTTTGTACGAGAGAGTCAGATGGAAAAACCTTATCATACCTTAAATTTTGAAAATAAAATAAGAACACATGACCTAACCAGCACGTATCAGAAACAAATTGAAAGGAAAAGTCAGTAAGTTAACCAAGCAACAAATGTTAACAATGAAAGAAAAATGGGCAGATTAAGAAGTGCTAAATAAAGAGAACAATAATTTCAACTAAGGAGAAAGGTTCTATTATGATTATGTAAACTATATAATAGAGGAGATTAATTCTATTTTAAATTTGAGAATAGACACTCTTATGGAATTATGAATCTGAAATTCTCATATTGCATTTCAATATATCTTCTATAAGGAGTTGATGAGTAACAATGTTATAGAAAATTTTGGTATGATGAACCTTTAGACATTGTGAAAAAAAAGAGATATTTCAAGTCAAAATCTTCCCATAATAATATTGACCACCACTAAAAAATTGCTGAATTCTAGATTTTAAGCCACACTTATATTAAAGGGGCAGTTGGATTGATTGCGTTCTAATCCTTACTTAGGTAAACTATTTTTAAGATATTTAATTTTATTTATTTGATCTTAATTCTAATACTTTTTATATTTGTAGGTAGAAATAAAATAAAAGAGGGTAGAAGCCCAATGCATATAGTGGGAGGAGAGAGAGAAAATAGGCGAGGCCTATAAACATAAAATAAATATTTCTATAGCCCCCTCAAGCTGGAGTATAGAGGTCAAAAGTTTCAAGCTTGGAGCAAGAAAAATCTAGTTGAGGACCATAGAGAGCTTTTGTAAGCATTGTCTATATGCATGTAATGTCACTTGAAGTGCTCCAATGTGGTTCATTTGCAATGAGCCATTCAGGTCCAATAGTGGGCACAACATGCCATTGGGTGTGAGTGCACAAAAAAGAAATGGCTGCCCAATTCAAGAAGGCACAAACACAGAGAGCATTGATACACACATACTTGTCATGCGCATAGTGGCAGTGAATACAATGAGGCAAGCACACCAAGGAGACTCACCACATAAGTCAAACATCTACTAAAAGAGTTCTAGGATGAAAACAGGGCGTGCAATACAAGCTCTTGCAATGGTAGGACCTCATCCACAAGTCCCTCAAATTTCACCCTCTGGTCATAATGTTGAATTTTTCCCATGGGGGAGAATTTGGCACCCCTCACTTGAAGATCTTTACCCACAGCATATTTTCCAGAAGAAGTGAAGACTACATTCCCTTGAGTCCTTGTGTGTTTCTGAACATCGGTTAGACATTGACCAAGTGACAACACACACTAGCACGTTGACCCATGGTATGGCATTGTTCCCTCCCTCTGGGACTCTCTGCACCGGCGGCAGACGTCCTAGCATACTGTCCCTTTCGCCCCCACCATACCTGTGAAATGTGATAATTTCCCCATTTTCTTGGTGTTCTTGCTATTGGCGATATTGGGGATAGACGCTGCCAATATTTCCCCATTACCTAGCATATTGGCGATAGACGCTGCCAATATTTCATTGTGCAGAGAGAGAGAGAGAGAGAGGGTGAGAAGCTCGCAATGGTTAGCCTTGCCCAGAGGACGGGATGACGATTATTGAGAGAGAGAGAGGGAGAGAGAGAGGGTGAGAAGCTCGCAAGGGTTAGCCTTGCCCAGAGGACGGGATGACGATTATTGAGAGAGAGAGAGGGAGAGAGAGAGAGGGTGAGAAGCTCGCAAGGGTTAGCCTTGCCCAGAGGACGGGATGACGATTATTAAGAGAGAGACTGAGAACCGGTGGGGCCATTAGAGGTTATGGATGGGGAAGCATCATTCGCCGTTTTTCTCACAGTCATGTTTAATCACAGATCGCAGCTTAGTTTTGGGCATCTGGGTCGAATTATTTATGAACTTTGGGTGTAAATAACGATCTTGATCCGCAGATCGATCGAAAAATAGATAGAAATCAGAGAAAAAGAAATCATGGTGTAGATCATTTATTTCGCTCTTGAGTATACATGATTTGACAAGTTACTGATAATTGGAGCAATCATCTATTAAAGGGATGAGGAGATTATTATTGAAAGCTTAAGGAATATAAAAATATGATGAGTAACCATTTAATACTCTACGTATGCATTTTCACATGATGATTTATGAATTGTATCATTTTCCTATTTTCTTCTAGAATGGAAGCATCAAGATAAATGAGAGGAGAAATATACGATTAATAGTTATTGGAGGGAAGAGGATTAATGGATAATCATGATGCATGAGCTTGAGCATATATTTATTCCTAGTTTCATCATGAACTATTGAAGAATTAGTGAACATAAAAAGGTAACTGCAAAACTGACTTGTTATTTTTGTAAATTGAGAGGGGCATAAGGGGCATGCCTACAAGAGGGCATACGATCCCAAAAGAGGACCCACTGTCAGCTTACCCCCTCATTCATGATCACCTCTTCCTCTTCCCCTGTTTGGCACGGTTTTCTCCTACCGTGGAACCAGCCTCCTCTCCCTTTCTCCCTTGTCGCTGCCTACACAGCATAGGCGGGCCAGCTCTTCCCTCCTTTCCCTTCCAGTGGTGACAACATCAAGGATTGATCATGGATCTCCTCCCTTGGCACAGCAAGAAGAGGATCAACCGTTTGAGCCTCCTGTCTGTGGCTGCTGTATGCTCCCTAAGTTTGTCAAAACAAGAGAGATAAGTTAGAAGTTTATTTCTATTTTCATTCTACTTCATGCACTGTAAGAAAATTTTGATTTCAATTAAATGCAATTTCCGCTTTTGTGAGCTCTATGCCTCTTTCTAGTTCAGTGAGTTGATTCTATCAATTCGTTGAAGGATCTGAAGAATCCCAACACAAGACATTTGTGACCAATTCACGTAGTGTCTCATGAAACTTTGCGAGTGTTTTCCCTCTCAACATGCAATTAATGTTACTAGGATTTAAGGATAACTTGCTTGATTTAATCCATTGTTTATGTTAATAACAACAATCATTAGGAAACAGAAATTAGTGTTGGCTGAATTCATCCCCCTTAACGAAGCATAGAGTGAGCATCACTGATGGAATCAATGAAGCACTGGTGTGGATGCCTTGATTTCAAATCCTCCCTAAGTTTGACCAGGTTTTCTATTAATTTTCCAAAAAACTAACGTCCTATCTACAAACCTCATTGGCCATGGTGCCTCATCAAATCTCCCACCCACAAGCTAGGGCCCCTACTTTTGAGCTGCCCATAAATAATTGGAACCCATTTAATATGAGGTTACATCTCTACCTAATCATTGAGGTCAATCTCATGAGGATTCCAAGTGGAATACATGTTTTTCCTCTCATTTATCTACCTCATCCATTTATGCATCAATGTCAAGCAGCTTTCTATGTACATCACTCCATTTGGCACAATGGGGGTGTGATAAGTCTTCATTATCATAAATTAATAATTAGTAAATAATATAGTTTTAGCCTTAAATCATGATAAATAGATTTATATTTGTGTTAAAGTATGAAAAGTGATTTTTAATTGATTAACATGAATTTTTAGGTAATTATGTGATTTTATACGAATTTATATGATTTTTACTGTCTTACTTTTGAGATAAATGAAGAAAAATAAATAAAAATAAAAATAAAGCAAAATGAGGGAGCCCCGCCAGCCAGCCAGGTCCGCAAGTGGGTCAGAAGCGTAGTTGGGGAGGAGCCACGAGTAGGGGCTCGAACAGTTTGGACCGATAGGAGCACATGTGCGCCACTCCCTTTCCACATCACCAGTGGCTAGCTAGTTGTAGGGCAATGACTGGTCGTACACGCACGAGAAAGGGACTTACTTGTAAATGTAACATTACTATATATTCACCCAAAACTTTAGCGCACAAGCCATGTGAGACTAAACTCGCGTCACATCTTCCTCAGAAAGGGCGAGCAACCGATGTGGGTTCGAATCCTCCCAAAGTCAAAACTCATATTTTTTTTACTTGATTATCGTGACTTTCCTGCAAATCACTAGTGAAGGATTAAGTTGCCAGAATCACTACATCATCGGCGAAGATCTCATCAATGCAATTTGCAGAGTATTGTTATTAAATTGTTGAACGATTCACGATAAAAGGATCATGAACCCATCGAGTAAGACATCTTCGATTGATCAACAAATAAGCCACCATCGGGAAGAGAACAATCCGTCAAGAGACAAGTCGCCACTTCTTGAGAGCGTATCAGATGCGATGAAGAGACTCCTCTTGCTGCGCGGACCTGAGGATGAAGCTCCTTGACATGTGCCCCACCTCCATCTAACTCCTCTCCATCAAGTGATAGCCGCTGGAGAACCACAAAGTCGTCATTTTTCTACTCCGCCAGGTGATAGTCACCAGAGACGATTCAACGACCTATTTCATTGATCTCTAGACTTCACAAGGAGATTTAGAGATTGCCCACATCGTCCTTGTCCAAGGAGAGCCTTTGAGGCTGTGGACACTACACGAGAATTCTCCCAAATGCTCAAGATTCTAGTGCATCACCAACACATTACCGTCGCGACGTCAGAACTCTATTTTCCTACTTTCAACTTAATTTTTACTTCATTTAGTGATAATTTATGTGATTTAAATTTACTAACATATACTTCATTCAATTACAAATCTTAATTTGATCAATTAAATCGCTTATAATTGCTTACCTAAGAATCGCCAGCCAGAACTCTATTTTCGCTCGATTCGCGTTCGGCAGGCACTAACGTCATCCTGACGTTCGCACCCTTATTTCCCTTTTTCATGAATTTTAAATATATTTTCTTTTCATTTCTGAGTATAAAATTCATAGTAAATAATACTCTGTGAGAAAAAAATTGAATAATTACCAGATATGATATTATATCCTTGTGATCGACTTGGAAAATAACTGCTATTTTTGGAAGTTTTATTGAATTATAATTGATATATTTGTATTGAAATACTTCTAAATATCCAAAAATTCGTATTTTCTAGTTTTATAAATTTTAAATTTGTGTGATTTACTATAAAATGACTAAGTCACATCATGGTGTATCCTATTGATCTCATGGTGATGTCACACTATCAAGAAGGGGAGGGGGTGAATTGATTGAATTTTATTTCTTGTCAATTTTAAGTCCATAAGTATTATTTAAAATTATAATTTTGAACACAATGGCATCAAAAATTTATAATGATTTTGTCCCTCAAACCTGCATCTACTCTCCAAGGACTCCATCCCTAGGTTCCATTAAATCATGTTTACAAGCTGACTTGTACATTAAATCTAGATTTCATACCTCTATGTAACTCTTGGTTTCTTAAATTCTACTTAGATTCTTGAGCTCAAGGTACCTAAGTTAATTGAAGGGATTCCCCTCACCTCTTCTTAGATGTCAACCTCTATGAACAAAAACTTTTTATGAATTAGTGTAATAAAATATCTAGCAACTTTCACACGAGTCTTTGGAAGCTATCTTCTGTTGATCAAGAACTTCAAAATGGAGTATAATTGACTTGAAATTGAATCAATCTGAATGAAATGCCATTATTAGATTCATGGTTAGCCAAAAGGTTTCTAATTCTCATTTTACATATAAAACATTTTTTTGGCTCTAATCACCTAAATTAACAATAACACTACAAATTCAACATCATAAAATCATTATAGAAATTCATTTTCTATGTGAAGATGCTCTAGGATATTACTTGTAGCAAGTTTAGAAGAAAACAAGTGCCATAGTATATAAGATGGGAAAATAGACAATTGAAATCTATCATTGAAATTAGGTAGGTCCAAGAGACAAAACTACTAGAAAATTTGTGTTCTTTGTAGAAATCAGAAAATAAAACTAAAAGTGTAGGAAATGTGACACCGTGTTTGTGGTTTTCACAAACTATTAGTCATTCACCAATCTGATTACAAGGATCAATTCTATTGAGTTTTTCATGAAACTCTAACTAATGCAAGACAAGGCAAGAACCCTTGTACTTGAGCAATGAAACTCAAGACCTGGGATGGGGCCGTCGGACTGATCCGATAAGAATGTATGGACTCTAGACTCTAGGTCTGACCACCTAACCTAAGTACAAGCAAGTGTACAAATATGGATTATCAACCCAAGACAACCCGAGGAAACACTCGACGATGGTAAGTGTGAGACCCTCACGGTCCATGTCTGAACAGACGACAGAACGGTCGTTGTGAAGTAGTCTAGTGCTGCAACTCACGAATGGTGACGAGTTTGACGCAGCATTAGAAGTCACAATCTTATAACCTGTCCTATCCTATCTACGTTCTCCTGATGGCAGTGGAAATGAGCCAAGAAAATCCTTTGAAAGATAATTACACTTAAGTAAGAAGGGGTATGGAGCTAACCTTCGGGGCAGCGTAGCCCGGCGGGTCGTGATGGAACGGAGACTCGACATAAGTAGAGATGTTTGGTGAAAAGCGATGCTTAGTGTCGACTGTCAATCCTAGTCGAGAGTCGTAGTAGTCGTCGTCGTAGGGCGTGGCATGGTCAGCACAGGCGTGGGCCCACTAGTGGGCCGAAGGGTACGCTAGCAGGCGTGCACAGCAAGCTGCGCGGCGTGCCTTGGGGTATGCAGGCAGCGGCGCTGGGTCAGCACGCAGGCTGCAGGAGCTGGCACGTGGGGTGTGTGCAGTGGCGGCACTTCGGTGGGAATGCCGAGCATCAGCGGCGCTTCGGCAGGAATGCCGAGCGTCGGCAGCGCTTTGGCAGGAATGCCAAGCATCGGCGGTTGGGCGGAAACCCAACCATCGCCAGAAGGATCGGCCTTCTCTGGCGGCGCCGGGAAGCAGAGCAAAGGAAGGAGACAATCTGGCCAACGATACCTAGGAGGGTTGAGCCCTCCTGGTCTAGGCGGCGCTGGAAGCGGCGCGATGGCGGCGGATCGTCGGGAAACTCCAGCAAGGGCCTGTGAGGAGATTGGACTGGATCTGGCTCGTCGGCACAGCTGCAGGGTCTCTCCCGACATTGGCAGCAGGTAGGCATTCGTTGGTGAACGGCCAATGACTGGCGGAGCAACGAATGGGGGCTCTGGCGAGTTTATGGTGGAGTTCCGAAGAAAGAGGTGGCAGTCAAACGAGGAGTCAAGGGACTCTAGCGGAGTGCTCGGCGACGGCTCGTAGGGAGGTGAGGCAAGCCCCTTTCGTCACGATGGCATGACGGGGTTCCAGCAGAGGTGGCGGCGGTTGTAGTGGCAACTGCGACCATTTCGTCTGGTGACGGCGATGATCTCACGGTCGGCATTGAAGATGTCTGATGGTGGCAGTGGTCTCAGGTGGCGGCAGGACTTCTTAGGCAGCTGCGTCACGATGAATGAAGTCCTCAAAGGGTATCGACGGCCTTCCTCTCCCTCCTTCCCTCCCTATCCTAGGTCACAAAGAAGGTAACTCACAAATGATAATCTCTCACAAAATTTGGCGCTTTTCTTTGAGGGGGGGTCTTACCTCCCCTTATAAAGGGCCCACAAGTGGGCTAAGGGGAGTTGGGCCCACTTGAGGCCCTCAAGCCCATAAGCCACAAAAAGGCTACAAAAGGGGCTTATTGGGCCTCTAAAAGAGAGACCCAATAAGCTCCCCTAAAAGGAGAAAGAGGAGGGCCCTCATACGGTGCTTAAGTGGGCCTCAAATGAAAACCCAAATAAGCCCCAAAAGAGGCTCAAAAGGAAAGAAACATAGGTCCCCCCCCTTAGGGTTTTAATTGGGCCTCAAAAAAGAGACCCAATAAAACCTTAAAGAAAGAGAGACACAAACAATAACACACACATAGAATTGGGCCCGCTAACACACAAACACGAGGCCCAACAAGTCAATGTGAAAATACAAAGAGAGATAAGGGTGAGCTCGAGCTCGTCGTTGTCGCGGAGGTGGAATGTCTTCGTCTCGAAGGGCTAGGTTGTGTAGCTAAAACTAGACTCCTTCATCTTCGCGCATCAATCAGGCTGAACTCAGACCGCCGGTGTCTCTTGAGCTGATGGAGACGGGTCCCACTCGCCATCACTAACTTGATTGTAAGATGTAAACTATTGAATAGTTCATTATAACCATGAACTCTTTTAAATGATAAGCCTTTCATATCACAAGGTTTAACCAAAGATTTGAAGGAATAATACATTGCAAGTGACTTATTTGTGCTAGATGAAAGGTCATTTACATGACTTAGTCGTTGTATAATAAATCACGTAAATTTAAAATTAATAAAACTAAAAAATATTAATTTTTAGATATTTAGAAGTATTTCTAAATAAAGATATCAATTATAATTTCATAAGTTTCAAAAATAGTGAAAAAAAATTAGGTTGATTACAAGAATGTAATATAATATCAAGAAAATTTCATAATTTTTCTCAAAGAATATAATTTTTTATGAATTTTAGATTAAAAAATAAAAATAAAAAATATTTAAAATTCACAAAAAAGAAAAATAAGGGTGTAGACGTTAAGATGACATCAACGCCTGACAAATGTAAATTAGGTGAGAATAGAGTTCCACCTAGCGAATCTTACGTAAGTGATTACATATGATTTAATTGGTCAAATTAAGATTTGTAAAAATCAGAAGAACTGTAATTAAATAAAGAGTAATTTAGAAAATTTAAATCACACAAATTATCCTTAATTGAAGTGAAAATTAAGTTGAAAGTAGGAAAGTAGAATTCTAGCGTGGCAACGACAATGCGTCAGCAATGTACTAGAATCTTGAATGTTTGGGAGGATTGTCTGCAGCGTCCGCAGCCTCAAAGTAGATTTTTACTGATAATCAAGTGATTCTAGTAGCTTAATCCTTCATCAATGATCTACAAGAAAGTTGTGAGTTAATCAAATAAAAATACAAGTTTCATCTTTAGTGGCATTCAAACCCATGCTAGTCGCCTGCCTATATAAAAGAGATTGAAATAACTATTCTAATACCCTTACAAAGTGACATCATTATAGTATATCTCTGTTATATCTACGGGGTATTTTAAGGATTAAAATAAATGAAATCATTCTAGGAAAGGCGTGATGTAGGTTTAATCTCACATCAGTTGTATGCTAAAGTTTTAGAAGAATATATAGTAATATCAGATTTAGAAGAAATGAGTCTCTTTCTCGCGTGTACGACCACTCCTTGCCCCATAATCAGCTAGCCAATATTGACGTGGAAGGGGAGTGGTGCACACGTGCCCCTATCACTCTATAGCCACTCAAGCCCTTACTCACAGCTCTACCCTGATTGTACTTCCAACCCCTTTGCAGGCCTGACTGGTTGATGGGTCCCCCCCTTCGTCTATCTTTTTTTTTCTTCATTTATGTCAAAAATAGGATTATAAAAATCATATAAATTTACATAAAATCATATAATTAGCTAAAAAATCACATTAACTAACTAAAAAACACTTTTCATAATTTAACACAGATATAAGTCTATTTATCATGAGTTAAAGTCAAAACTATATTATTTATTAATTATTAACTCATGATAATGAAGACTTATCACACCCCCCAACTTAAATCATTGATAGTCTTTTAGCAATAGAATTACAAAAAGAAAAATTCAAAAATCTCAAACATCATATTTCAATGCATCGTGATCTGTAATATTTTTGGCACCACTTGTGTAGAGCTAACCCATTTACTATATAAAATAGGATAAATAATATCAAGAGCCAACCACTTTAAAATTTCTTCTTTTACAATTTTCATCATGTTAAGAGCCCCCTCCTCTAGATATACACTATGCATGCATACACTCATATCAATGTCCCTAAGATCATGTATTTTTCAGCTAATAGGCTTCTTATTTTTTTGAAGTATATCTAATAGTTCTTCTTATTCATAACTAAAATCAACTATAATAATAGCAAGAAATAAAATTATTTTCCTCTAAATATATATATTTTAAACTAGAGGGAAGAGGTTTCGACTCTAAATTTGAAAGATCTTCTTCTTTCTTTTCTCCCAAATTTATGTTCTCCATTTCTTGTAACTTCCAGCACATGGTCATCAATAACATCTCGATCATCAAAATCATCTAAAAAATCTATAGTATGACATTCATATACTTGGGATTTCTTTAGATCATTTGATACCTCAAAAATTTTAATTTCTACTAATTGATCTCCACATGAAATTTTCACAATACTTGTGGGAAAATCAATTTTCATCTTTACTGTATGCAAAAATGGTCTCCTTATGATGATTGGTGCATCATAAAATTATCAATTAAAATCTATTTCCAACACTACAAAATTAGTTAAAAATTTACACCTCTTAATTGTCACTATCACATTTTCTAAAATACCTTTAGGATGTTTTATGGATCTATCGCCAAATTATAAGGTAACAGTGGAAGGTTTAAGATCAGAAATATTAAATTTATCACAAATACTTATAGGTAATAAATTAATACTTGTATTGGTGTCAAGTAATGCATTTTGAAAAATAAATCCACTAATATCACATGAAATTAAAGATGCACCAATATCTCTCAATTTTTATGATGATTGATTTAATAATAAAGCACTAGCACGCATAGGTTATTTTTCTACTCTAGGTGTCTTTCTTTGTGTACACATTTATTTCAAAAGTCTAACATATTCAAGAATATGTTCAATGACATTGACTAAAGGAAGGCTAGTAAAATTTTCTTTATTTTTTCATTGTGTTCCTTTTTCTTTCTTTGCCTAGGCTCTAGAGTTTTAGGAAATAGAATTGTTGTTCTCTCTTTTCGATTTTTTTTGATAGAATCTATAAAATCCTCTTCTACTTCTATTTGATTTTATTTTGGGTTGTCCATGTTTTCCTTTTCTTGTAATATTTGGTGATAAAGATCAAGTAAAATCTTCCCACTCCTTAATGCATCATTATCCTAATATTTTTATTTCATTAATTTTTTCCTAGATTCATACTACTAGACTCCCCTTGTTGAAATCCTATTAGTGGGCAGTTCCTTAGATTTTCTATGGGCTCTCTAGGTAGTTGTCCCTTTTCTCTCTTATTCCCAAGAGTCTCTATAATTTATTTCTACTGCAACATCATTTGATTCATAATTTGCTGCATCATTTTCATAGCATCAAGTTAGGTTTGAGAGGGTTGATTTTTCTAAAATCTATTTTCCTCTTTTGGATGAAATTTAGAATTTGAATTGAGTCTAAGTACTTTATTTTGAGTAATATTTGGGTTTTTTCATGAAAAATTATTCTTCTAATTAAGATTATAAAAATTAAAAAAAGGCTCTCTATTTCTATTAAAATCGTGGGCTACTTGTACTTGTTCTTACATAGGATGAAATGATTAATCTAAATTATAACATTAAAATTTAGAATGATCATTTTCACGATACATAGTACAAGTACTATTTAAATTAAATTAATGGTTAAGAGGCTTTTTAATATTGCCAATAAGTAAATCAAGTTTTTCTAATATTTGATTAATCTAATTAACCTTATTTCTTAAATTAGAATCATTTTGATGATACAATTCATAAATTCCTCTCTTCTTATCTGTGTCATATAACTCAAAAGAGATGATCTCTAAAATCTTTACTTAAATTCTCATAAAGGTTGTAAATCTCATTAGAAATTTTCTCTATAAAAGCTACTCCACATACAAAATCAACCATATTTCTATGTTGTTCTAATAATCTATCATAAAATATTTTATTGAGTGACTACTTAAGTATAACATGATGAAGACACTTTTTAAATAAATCTTTGAATTTTTTTCATGTCTCATACAAAGTTTTTCTTGGCCTTTGAGCTAAACTCTATATATGTTTTCTTGTATTTTAAGTTTTTCTTAATGGATAAAATTTTCACAGAAAGGCCTAGTCTATGTCTTTTTAGTTAACTAATTCTCTATCTAATATGGATAGCTAATAATTAGCTTTGTCTTTAAGTGTATGTGCGAATAATTTCATCTTAATAATTTTTGATGTAACTTGAGGGAGATTAACTAAATCATAGATCACATGAAAATTTTCAAAATGTTGATGAGATTCTTCTAAAAGTAATCTATCAAAATTAGGGAGCATTTAGAAAATTCCAAGATTTATTTCGAATTTAATAATGGGTGCTAATGAGACTCTAATATTGGATGCTCTATGAAATAAATCAGCGATATAATGATTTTTCATGGCCATAGGATTGTTCTCAATTTGACCTATACTTCCTTCAAGATCCATCAAAATTAATTTTTCTTTTGAATTTTTTGTTTTGGACAAAATGGTGAAAAGATTTTCTAACCTTGGATGTAAGGATCTTTTATCATGCATAAAAATCAATAAATTTGAGGAAAGAGTTTAATAACTGTTACCCCTAGTCCTTGCCTTGCTGCTCTTCATACTCCTTTTTTTTTTAATTTCTACAAGAAGAAAATAAAAAAAGAGTTAATTTTTTTGGTGTACTCTAAGAGAAAAATAGTACTAAATATTATGTAATACATCCCTGACAACTACACCAAAATTTGACATGACTTAGTTGTTGTATAATAAATCATGTAAATTTAAATTTATAAAACTATAAAAATACTAATTTTTGAATATTTAAAAGTATTTTTGAACAAATATATCAGTTATAGGTCAATAAAAGTTTCAAAAATAGTAAAAAATTTCCAAGTAGATCACAAGAATATAATATAATATCAAGTAATATTTCAGAAGTTTTCTCAAAAAATATAATTTTGTTATAAATTTTAGACTAAGACATAACAATGAAACATATTTAAAATTTATGAAAAAGGAAAATAAGGGATGCAAATGTCAAAATGATGTCAGCACCCAATGAACGTAAATTGAGAAAAAATAGAGTTCCACCCAACAATTCATACGTAAGTGATTATAGACAATTAAATTGGTCAAATTAAGATCTGTAAAATCTAAAAGAATTTTAATTAAATGAAAAATAGTTTAGAAAGTGAAAATTGCACAAATTATCACTAAATGAAGCAAGAATTAAGTTGAAGCAAGAAAGGTAGAGTTTCAGCCTCGTGACAACAATCACTAGAATTCTATGTTTGGGAAAGTCATCGAATGATTTCTATGGCCTTAAAGGCTCTCCTTGGACATAGATGACTTGGACATTCATCAGATCTCCATTCGAAGTCTAAAAAATAATAGTGAAAGTTAAACTAATTAAAAAATAGTAAAATAGAGTTTCAACATCATGGCGGTGATGCATCAATGATGTACCCAAATCTTGAGCATTCAAGAAGATTGTCGTGTAGTGTCCACAGCCTCAAAGGGTCTCCTTGGATAAGGATGACATGGGCAATCTCTAGATCTTATTGTGAAGTCTAGAGATTACTGAAATGGATTGTCGAATCGTCTTCGCCAGCTATCACTTAGTAGAGTAGAAAAATGACGACTTTGCAACTCTTTGATAACTGTCACCTATCGAAGAGGAGTTGGATGGAGGTGCGGCGCATGCTAAGAAGCTTTATCTTCAGGTTCATGTAGCAAGAGGAGTCATGTGACTTAGTCGTTATATAGTAAATCACGCAAATTTAAAATTTATAAAACTAAAAAATACGAATTTTTAGATATTTAGAAGTATTTTTGAAAAAATATATCAATTATAATTCAATAAAACTTCCAAAAATAGCAATAATTTTTTAGGTTGATTACAGGAATGTAATATAATATCAGGGTAATTATTCAGAATTTTCTTCAAAGAATACTATTTTTTATGAATTTTATACTAGAAAATAAAATTAAATATATTTAAAATTTAGGAAAAAGGAAAATAAAGGTGCAGACGTCAAGATGATGTCAGTGCCTAGTGAATGTGAATCAAGTGGAAATAGAGTTCCACCCGATGATTCTTACATAAGTGATTACAGACGATGTAGTTCATCAAATTAAGATCTATAAAAACCAGAAGAATTATAATTGAATGAAGTATATCTTGGTAAATTTGAATCACACAAATTATCTCTAAATGAAGTAGAAAGTAAGTTGAAAGTAGGAGAATAGAGTTTTGGCATTGTGGCGGCAATGAGTCAGCAATGCACCAGAATCTTGAGCAATCAAGAGGATTGTCATGTAGTGTCCACGGCCTCAAAGGCTTTCCTTGGATAAGGACGATATGAGAAATCTCTAGATCTCCTTACAAAGTCGAGAGATTAATAAAATGGGTCGTCGAATCATCTCGGGTGGCTGTCATCTTGTGAGACGGAAAAATGGTGACTTTGCAGCTCTTCGCCAGCTGTCACCCGATGGAAAAGAGCTGGATGGAGGTGGGGCACGTGTCAAGGAGTTTCATCCTCAGGTCCATGTAGTAAGAGGAGGCTCTTTATTGCATCTGGTATGCTCTTAGGAGGTGGCGACTCGTCTCTCGGCAGATCATCCTCTTCTCGATGACAACTTGTTCATTGATCAATCGGAGATGCTTTACTCGATGGATTTGCGATCTTTTTATTGCGAATCATTCAATAATTTTAGTAACAATGCTCTACAAATCACGTTGACGAGATTTTCACTGATGATCCAATGATTCTAGTGGCTTAATCCTTCACTGGCGATCTACAAAAAAGTCATGATAATTAGATAAAAAAATATGAGTTTTGACTCTAAGAGGATTCAAACCCACGTCAGTTGCCCACTTGCATGAGAAAGATTGACATAAGTACTCTAATGCCTTATAAAATGACGTTATCATGGTATATCTCTACTATAAATAAGGGATATTTTAAGTATTAAAGTCATCGAACCATTTCTAAGGAAGGTGTGATGCAGGTTTAGTCCCACATCACTTGTGTGTCGAAATTTCGAGCGAATATATAGTAATATTATATTTTCAATCAAGTCCCTTTCACCTGCGTGTATGACCACTCTTTGCCCCACAACTAGCTTGTCACCAGTGACATAGAATGGGAGTGGTGCACATGTGTCCCTTTCAGTCCTAGCTGCTCGAGCCCTTACTCGTGGCTCCTCCCTAATTGCGCTTCCGACCTGCTTGCAAGCCTAGCTGACCAGCGAGTCCCCCCCATTTCGCTATATTTTTATTTTTATTTCTTTTTCTTTATTTATCTCAAAAGTAAGATTCTAAAAATCATATAAATTTTTATAAAATTACATAATTACCTAAAAATTCATGTTAATTAATTGAAAATCATTTTTCACACTTTAACACAAATATAAGTCTATTTATCATGAGTTAAGGTTAAAACTATATTATTTACTAATTATTAACTCATGATAATGAAAACTTATTAAGGAAGCTCTTCATTGTATCTGGTATGCTCTCAAGAGGTGGTGACTTGTCTCTCAATAGATCCTCTTCTTCTTGATGACGGCTTATTGGTCAATCAATCGGAGATGATTTTACTTGATAGATTTGCAATCCTTTTATCATGAATCGTTTAACAATTTCAGTGATAATACTCTACAAATTATGTTGATGAGATTTTCACTGATAATCGAGCAATTCTGATGGGCCTAATCCTTCATCGGCGATTTACAAGAAAATCACGATTTAATCAAATAAAATATGAGTTTTTTCTTTAATAGGACTCAAACCCACGTCAATCGCCTACCTATATGAGAAAGATTGAAATAAGTACTCTAATATCTTTATAAAGTGACATCATCATGATATATCTCTATTATAACTTTGGGACATTTTAGATATTAAAATAAATAAAATCACTTTCAAGAAGGTGTGACGTGAGTTTAGTTTCACATCAGTTGTATGCGGAAATTTTAGACGAACATGTAGTATTATTAGATTTAGAAGAAATGAGTCCCTTTCTCGTATGTACGATTTCTCCTTGCCCCATAGTTGGCTGGCCACTAGTGACGTGGAAGGAGAGTGGTGCACACGTGCCCCCATTGCTCCATAGTCGCTCGAGCCCTTGCTCATGGCTCTACCCCGACTGTGCTTCCAACTCGCTTATAGGCTTGGCTGGCCAGCAGGTCCCTCCCTTTTTTATGTTTTTATTTTATTTTCTTTTTCTTTATTTATTTCAAAAATAGGATTATAAAAATCATATAAATTCACATAAAATCACATAATTAGCTATAAAATCACACTAATCAATTGAAAATTACTTTTCATAATTTAACATAAATATAAGTCTATTTATCATAGGTTAAGGCTAAAACTATATTATTTATTAATTATTAACTCATGATAATGAAGACTTATTAGTGATGTTTTTGGTAGAAGTTGATTAAGTTTGAATGAATCTTCTTTGAATCTTGATCCTTCTCTTATATCAAAGCTCTAGTACTATTGAAGAGTTTTATTTCTCCTTAAGACATGATCCTTTCTTACACATATTCTTGATTCTAACATCATGTCTTCACAATGATGAATTAAAAATTTGAACTTCCATTCAAATTCTTTCTCAAAGGGTCACTCCAATGGGTGAGAAAGACACCCATTCATAGCCATGTTGAATTGGTTTTTCTCTATTTTCCATTATCTCAATATTTTATTCCAAATATTGTTAGAAGAGATGATAGAAATATCCAATATGACATATCTTCTAGGTCTTTGAGACATACCCCTTTATCTCGTATGATTAAAATCATTAGTGAAAAATTATATATTAATAATGATGTTCCAAAAGAGAAGAATGATTTTCTTTTTACTGTATTGTATATATTTTCTTTCAAGTATTCAACATGTGATGTCATGTCCATGTTTATGCCATCACTTTATCTACATATCTAAGCATTTCTAACACTCCAATCATTATTGCTAATCTGTTCAAGAATTGTAATTTAATTGGAGATATATGCACTAAACGAGATAATGATTTTGAGTGGATTTCCAAGTCTTTTGTCCAATATTATATCATGATCATTAAATTCTTATTGACTTCTGAACATTTTAAATGCACATTTTATAAAATATTAGGATCGTTACTCTTCATATGAGTATCCATGTGGTACATGTTATTTTTCATCAAATGTATTTTTTTATTATATGATTATATATGTTTATTAGCCATCATCAAACTGTTTTAGGGTAATCAAGGCTCCTCAAACAAACAAAAGAATGTGTCAACATATCAAACTATTAATGTCTTGGCTCACTATGTTGACCACAAGATGTTTATGTCAACCTTCTAAAGTAGATTTTGATTCACTGAAGCTGAAATTGCATAAATTATATGACATCACTCAAGAATTATAAACGATGATAAGAAATTAATTCATTCATTGTCTTGCTGTAATTTCTATCTCACCAATGAATAACAAGGTAAACAAGTGACTTAGTGTTGGCACTGAGAGATAGATCCATGAAATATACTGCATAATTGAGTTTTTAATCCCCTAAAATTAAGTTGTATTTATAAAATATAAAGAAATGAAAATTATGGGTAAGAATCTTGAGAAAGTGAACCTACGCCTAGGAAAGACTGATGTGGTTTTAAGTTGTTACTAGAATTATCAACCAATTTTAATAATTTATATAACTAGATTCACCAAAAATAATAATAATAATTTTAAATGGATATAGTGGTGAGCTAGGTCATCTCCTCAGGGAAGGATTTTAAAATCCTTTTATACTCTAATTTAAAGAATTATGAAATTGATTAAAAGATTTAAAATGATATTTAAAGAAATAAAAGAAATAAAATGGCAAAAATGTAAATATAAATTTTAAAATTAAATGAATTAAAATCAGTAAACTAAATATGCTTTGGAATGGTAAACATAGAAGAGAAACAAGTAAAGAAATGATTAAACCTAAGAAAATAAAATTATTTTGCAGATTGATAAAACAAAATTGAGGGTTGTCGAAAGCCCCAAAATTAGTTGATCAAAATAATATTGGTAATCACGAATTTACCAAATAAAAATACTAAAATAGGTAAGTAATATGGTAAGCTTGAGGTCGATCCACAAGGAATGAGAATTAGGCATTGCGTATTGACTATTTTAATCAAATGAGCTCAAAAGAGGGGCAATGGTGAATAAAAAGAATTTTTTCTGTTGAAAAAGAGGGAAAACAGAAAATCAATGATGTGGATGATGCTTGAGAGGTGAATATACGCATAAAAGACTCGCAAAGCATAATTGAAGCTACAAACCAACCTACCTCAAACCTATGAATACCTAACAAATTGATTACATGTGGAACATCTTGAACCTAGATGAACTTACCTTGGGCCTCTATATGTTGCCAAGGCCAGGTGGTTTCTTCTTCAAGTAGCTTCTCCAGGGATCTAAGCTTTGAATCAACACTTAAATCAATCAAAATGCATCAAAATCTGATGCGATGTTTCATGCAATCTGATGAAATGTTGGGGCATTCAAAGTTAAGTTCTTTCACCCCTAAACAGGGGATCAAATGTGTAAGGGTTTACATGAGAGGGTGGGAATACATATGTAGGGCTGAGGGCATTTCTATCTTTTTGGCCGCGATAAAATCAGGTGAGAGATAGTTTCTTCTCAAGTTGATTTCAAGCATTGGATTTGGAAGTCTTGTCGTAACCATTGGATCTTTCTAAATGTTGCAATCCATTGCACCCTCGATAAGTATGCTCCATCTACTATTGATTCTGTGGATGTTCTCAATGGCTCCCAATCTTTTCATTTGATGATGTCATGTGTCAACGCCTCAGCCTTTGATTTCGTCACCTCATCTCCACATATCAAATCTCGTCTGTTGAAGCATATATCGTGTCAATGCCTCAGCCTTTGATCTCGTCTATCAAAGCATATATCGGCTTCCTAAAAATCATAAAAAGATATCAAAAATTCCTAAAATTCTTTCATATTAATAAAAAATCAATTATTATTATAAAACTTAGAGAAAAATTCAAAAAATTCTCTAAAATATTAAACTTCATGAAATACTCAAATAAATAATAAATGTTCATTTTTAATATGATAACATGCTATATTATAGGATTTATGCCTTTCATGTCATAATCAACATGTTATCATAGAGCAAACAAGAAAATAAAGAAAACTCTATTAAAAATCAAACTTACAATCCTTAGAATGTATGACTTGATGTCAACCTTAGTCTTGCACTTAGTTCAATAGAATAGATTTATGGTGAAAAGGTAGAGGAGAACAATCAAAATCAACAATGCACTCTTCAGATTCCTATTTTCACATGCGAAAGAAGAACAATATTTTTTCTCAAAAACAACTCAAGAACAACTCCGAAAATGCTACCTTTCTCTCCCCTCTTCCTCCTTTTTGTACCCAAATCTACAAATCATGTTTTCTATTTTGATTTCCTATTTTCTGCCATATTTTACTGATTTTTCTCTATTTTTTTGGCATTTTCTCCTTTTCTCACAGGGCAATAATCATATTATCTATTTTACCAGATGACAATCAATATTTGAACATATACCCTTCCACATATGTGAGAGAATAATTGATATCATCTATTTTACTAGATGATAATTTATATTTGTAAATATATCCTCTAACATGTGGTTCCATGAAGACCATTGGATTCTCACATTGTCATTTTGCTTTGAAGAGGGATGATGTGGCCCAATAATTGTTGTTAGATCTCTATTGGGTCTTGCTCTTTTTGCATGTGCTTTTTCAGGATCGTGTGTGTCGGATGTGAGGATAACCACCGTTGGATCTGATAACATGCATACATTCATGCTTTGATGTACCTAAATTATAGAATTTCACACATATACTTGATAGAAATCATACATCTGATCACTTAAATCATTCATTTTGTGTAATCTATACATAACTACTTAAGTCACAAGTTTACACATTTTTTAGCACATCTATGGATTAATGTTGTTGGACTTTGTGAAGTTCAACAACTCAATCTATTGATTATTCTCTAAGCTTGCATGTGCAGAGTATTAGGCCTCTACTGAAAAGAAAAGAGACAAAATCCCAAAGTCTAAGCGAAGAAGAATTGGGCCCAAGACAAACCCAAGGACTTGGAGGCATGCCCATAAGTCAATGAACCTACAAGGGCCAGACCAATGGAGTGCCAGCTGAAGCTTAGAGCTCAATGGGGTCTCTGTGAGCCCAGCCAAGGTCTAGCTGGTGCCAAGGTTGTGGATGCATATTTTCATGAAGTCTAAATGAAGTTCATCTAGAGTCAAGGCTCAAGAAGACAATTGGGGTCCAATTGAAACCAAGGCCCAAACATGCAGCCCAAAGCCCAACTACAAGGAGTTCAGCTGCAACCCAAGGCCCAATTGCGTTGGCTGAGGGAATAAGTGATAAGTCTTCATAATTATGAGTTAATAATTAATAAATAATATAGTTTCTGGTACTGTGGCACTTTGTGAGCTATTAGATCAGATGTGCTTGGTCATGTGATGCATTAAGTAATGTAGGATTAACCCACCATGAATTGCTAACAATCAAGAACTTAAGTCCCTAGTATCGTGGCCCCTCCTTAGTCGTTAGATCATCATTTATGACCATGTGCATGTTGAGCAATGTTAGATTTGTGAACCATTGATAGATTACTTTACACATCTAGTATCATGGTGGTTTGCCTACTGTAGGATCTAACTTATCTAATGATGTGACTCGCTAGAACCATTAGATGACACCACACTCTTGACGGTTGTGTTGAAACACATGAGAAACTTTAGTCCCACATTAGAAATAATTCAGCGAATGAGCTGAGTATAAGTTAAAGTTGCAATCTCACAATAGAGATCCTTTCTCCTAGAATAAGACAATGCTTAGGACCATCTTGGGAGAAGGTAAAAAAGTGGTCTACCCTCGCACACATATGTGTGTATGATGCTCCTTGCTCCATGACCAATTGGCCACTAAGATGTGACAACGGAGTGATGCACATGTGCACAAAGCGAGCCCTTCACCACTTGATCACAGTGTTAGTCTAGGTCTACCCTAGTTTGCGTTTACCCACTCAACCGCAATGCCCCTCTAGGTTAGCTACTAAGTGCCGATTTGCTAGTAAGAGGTGATATTATTCTTTTATTTTTCTAAATAATTAAAATTATGCTAAGTATTTTAACTTTAGACATCTAAAATTAACAATATATTTCTATATTTATTTTGATAGTTAAAAAAATAAAATAAAATAATATAACTATTAAAACACAAAAATCTAGTTGTAACACATGAGGTTACATTGAAGATAAGAAACGTGAAGTTTAAACAATGGTTTCGACACCTAGTTGGTTCACACTAAAGCAACTTCAAGATTGTTTTGACAAAGAAATATTTAGTTAGTGTCAGTTGGTTTAATTGATGATAAAATTACATGTCAATTTTAATGTTTCCACCATTTTTCTCATCTAAAGAAGAGGTGAGAATGTTTAATATTTTTTTATAATAACATAAAAAATTAAACTAATGAAAAAATAGAATTAATCATTCATTAATTAAACCAATGTATTTCTTGTTTGAATTGATGAAATTTCAAGGTTATTGGAAAGGGGGTTAATTTGTGAATAGTTAAGTACTAATGAAATTCCATGTGTTGACACCTTGGATGGAAGTAAAGATTAGAATAAATACTAAAAGATAATCATTGAAACAAATACAAATAAGGATCGAATTTACATGGGGATTGAGACAAGTGGATGTTATACATCAGTTGTGTTGCCACCTTATTAGAAAGCTTTTAAACATTTTTAATTCTAGAAAGACTTCAACAAGAATGACTCTAGAAAATACTACATTGACACAGTGGGACTAGGAATTGAAACCCAAAATACTAAATTGACAACATAAGTTAAAGGATGACTCTAGAAAAAAAAATAATCAATAATTTTGGTGTCATGAGGTAGAAGATAAAATGTTTACTTTTAAATCTTGTATACTATTCAATTGACAAGTGCTTGAGTAGACCAAGGGTTCTTGTAGGCTATCATGCTCCCACTTTTACCTATATATAAATCGCTCATTATCTCTTGAGAACACCTTGCATTTTACTTCTGGATGTACAAGGCAGCTTTTTACAACTTTGAAGAATTTGGTTTTCTGTTGACTTATTAGATATACAAGATATTAGAAGGGATAACACACCCTTTGAACAATGCTGGGACAGCATATTGTGTATTCCATAGCTTGGTTTAACATATGGAATCTCAAATGTGAAGAAAATAATGATTTTTCACTTCATGATTTAAGGCTTTTGATTTATAATTCAGTTATTATTTATTACTTGTTTTTACAATTCATGGAGGTAAGGATCATGAAGACACATGTTACTTTTGGAGATGAGGTTGCTTCTTAATGTTGATAAGTCTCTTCCTTTTGCCATTATCATGAATATTTTCTAGATGAAATAACACGCTTAACTCTCCTCCCAGTTATGATCAGGGTTTTAATGACACAAAAAGCAAATGAGGGAGAAATAAGACATTGCTTTGCATCAGTGTAACAAGGCAAGGGAACTAGCCTTAGGTAGGTTTTAAACATAAATTCAAATTATAACCACAAAATATAAAAAGATATGAAAAAATATTCTAATAATTTTCTTTGATAAAATTGTTTAATAAAATTATCAATTTAGAGGAAAATAAAGAAATTTAAAACTCATTTACTAAAATATAGAAATATGTAATCTTATATATCTTACTAATCTGTAGCTCAATGTTATTTTAAGAGCTTCATGTGAGATATGTCGAAACTTAGAAAAAGCTTTAAGAGTAGATAAATCTGTTAGACACTTAGCCTATGCATGGTTTTACATTGCCATAGAAAGGAAAGATAACTTTGGCCACTGTTTGCCATGCAGACCTCAATGAAAAGTTATCTAGTGCCTTTATAATGTAGGTAAAAAATATATAGTGCCTTTATCATTACTAACATAGGGCTTACTTCTTCCAACGATTTCATTACAAAGATCTAGTAGTAGCATCCTCATAGAAATTAGATGCACCTTTAGAGGTTTTATGGCTCATATCCTGGGTACAAGGTAATCCCTTAGACTCTATATTGAACTAAACATGAGGGTATCACCATGGAGTCATGTGAATCCAATGGTTGGCTCCTTTCGTAAATACAACAGTCATGAAGTTACCTAACCATCCTTTGTGGAAAACAAAAGGGAATCCAGTGATTCGTCTGAAAGTCACATATACCATTCAATGAAATATAATTGAAAAACGTGCACTCTATATAATACGGTCTAGATCTATGTAAACATGAAGAACAAGGCTGTTGTTAACTAAAGCCATTTTTCAAATTTCAAGCTACGTGAATTTCAGTGGTTAAGTATTTCAGGACTAAGAGCGAATCCAAAACGAGAACCTGATAACCTTTGACCGAGCAACATTCATTGCTTCTGTGATGCTCTTCATCCCAAATTCTCTGCAGAACCAACACGGCGATTAAAAATCATCAACAGTTGAGTCGGTCTCTGAACCGTAGTTTCAGCATTTCTACTTTTTGTTCAAACGTCTCCAAGAGGCGGGGCCTTGTCTTCTCAGTGTCGGCGTAAACCAGGCTAACATTCAACAGTCGCTTTTTTCAAGAACCAAACGATCCCGCACAAAATCTTTGCCCCTTGATTCATTCCTGACTTTTTCAACCGTGTCGGGTTACCAATATCGAAGGATACCTTTGAAACAGTGCGGGCGTCGGTAAAAATGATAGACCGTCCGAACATAGTAAGATATTCCATGCAAACTCTAATACATAGTAAGATATTATTCCCACAAGCCACTTGGATTCAACAACGGGGAGAGAAGGTGACTTACTGATTGTGTGCGTTGTGGTGTGTGCATGTGTGTGTGCGTGCGTGTGTGTGTGTGTGTGTGTGAGAGAGAGAGAGAGAGAGAGAGAGGGGGAGAGAGAGAGAAAGGGAGGGAGGGGGGAGAGAGAGAGGGAGAGGGAAAAAGAGAAGGATTTCGGGAGTTTACAACTGTCGCCACCTAAAAGTTCTTTCCCCATTCCCATTCGGAACGACGCCCATTCTGCCGTTTCCGTCACCAAATAGTGCACTCTCCACGGTATAAATGGAAACCTCTCATAGACTCCTGCTACCGCATCAAAACCCTAAGAAGAGCCAACCGATCCTATTCCTTCTCGACGGTCTCTTCCTCCTCCACTGATGGCCTTGCCAATCACCCAGGACCTTCTACGCCTCCATTGGATTGAGGGCCAGGTTTATGAGAGGGTGAAGCTCATGAACAAGGAGTCTGTCGAGGCCAGGAAAGTCGTTGTCCTGTGGATGTGGCTCGAATCGATGGGGTTCCCCAACATGGTCCGACGAGCGAAGAACGCCCCCACCGACGTCTTCCAACGTCTATTACTCGAGGCGGAGGCCATCCTAGATCCCCTTCATCAAGGGAACCCAAAAACCTCGCAAAACGATACCCCCATCTTCCTAACGGCGTACTGCGCAAGGAATCCCATCACTCTCCAGTTCTTTTACGCCAATCGTGATCCTGGGATAAGGAGCATCGTAGCCATCCATGATGGCGTGGGTAGGATCATCTTTAACAATGAGCTCGTCAAGGAGTCGAGAGAGAGCGATGCAGGGCGTCAGCTGGAGCCGAGCTTGGCAGAGGCCTTACAGGGTCCTTACATTCACATGATGGAGCCGCCACACGAGGAGTATCGCTCGATGCTGGTCACCTTTCACCCGGGCAGCAATGCTACACCCGAAATAATTATAAACTACTTTGTTTGGTACTTCAACCCTAATCCTCAACTGGATAATCTTGAAGGAGACTACGTCTTTTTTTTATACTCTTGATCTTGTATTTTAACCGTTGAACGATTTGTTATCTCATTGTGATCTGCAGGAGGTGGGGGGGTCAGTGTGGAGAGGGTGGATCTTGACTTGGACCCAAGATAGGGCATTGTGATCTGCAGGAGGTGGGGGGGTCAGTGGGTGAGAGAAAAAGAAAGAAAGGGTGATATAAGAAAAAAAAACACTGTGCCAGATGCGGATGAAAAAAAGGGTGTAGGATATAAGATATAAACTATGCCAGAAAATATACTAAAGATTAAAAGAACGAACAAATAAATCTCGACATATCTTAGATAAAACACCTGTAATTGATAAATGAGTAGAATCCAGCTGTTTGAGAAAAGTGCTGATAGGAGTGATTTATAACACGTCAGAAAATCTTCCTTTTCACGGGTTAATGATCAAGCAAATAAAATTAATCTAGCTATCCTATGATCACTCAAGCAACAGAGGTGCAAGATGATATATTAAATGCACAAATAATGGAGAAGTAAAAGAGTTTACCATATCGTGGAAGGTCGTTGATTCGATGGTGATATCGCGGGATAGTCAGCAGATTATTTGGTGGCGACAGTCACGGAGAGGTTGGGGATGGCCCCAACCTGTTGGGATCTCGAAACAAGCTCTCGTGGGTCAGTGGACGGCGGTCTATAAGATGTGGACGAAAAATGGTTTTGGGCTTTGCCTGATAAGTGGATAGGTGTGCGAAGAGAAGAAATGATGATAAAGATGATAAGGGAATACGTTAAGAGCGGGGTTGGTCAGCAGTGGCAGCGATTGGGGAATAGAACCATGAAGTGCGGAGGTACGGATGGAGGTGGCGACGGTGGTAGACGGCGACGATCGTTGACAGCAGAGGGGGAAAAAGAAAAGAATGAAGACAATGGTAGCGGGTAGCAAGAGCGGAGAAAGGCGCTCTCGTCTGTGGCTAAGTGAGAGCTAGCTGACGTGACAAGGCGGAGAGGGTGAGTAACGGGAAAAGAGAATGGAGCAAAGGAGGGGGCAAGCTCCAGACCGGGAGCAGCGGGCCCTCGCGACCAACCTAAGCTGGGGCGACGGGATCAGAGATCAAAAAGAATAAATATTCATTCTCTGAATGCTCCCTTGTCCTCTAAGCCTCGTGGCTCTCTTATAGCCTTTTTCAAAACGTAAATTAAGTTAATAATAAAGATAATCACTTCTCTCGGGAGGTTTATGGTACCGTTGTGGACGAGGGGTGCCCTGAAACCGTTCTTCCTGAGATGACGCCAAGACACTACCATTTCCCTTGCCATGCTGTTCTGTCGTCAGACGGTTTTGTTGAGAGCGTGGAATGTCTTGACTCTTTCCTTCGTTTGCCTGCAGCTACAGATCTGACATGGGGTGGTTCGATGCTGCATCATTGCTGCAAGAATTTCTATCACCTTTGGGGAGAGGAGTTTTCCAATCAGAAGAAATGAGAAATCCCATACCAATGACATACCATAGATGAAATAGTGTACAAAATTCTTATTCTCAGATTGTGTTTATCTATATAACTCATAATTCCAGCAGTCTAATAATGTGCTGTCAGCATCATGTTTCATCTTGGAGACAAATATGAACGAATACATGGAAGGAAGGGTGATGAGAAATGGAAAATTTTCATTATTTCCAGATTTTGTGATTACTTTCCACCTTGATTATAACGCATCATAGGGTTGTGTCTACTGAAGTATGTTCAACTGGATTATATGCATCTACTGGCCACCTCCCCAGAATCAAAACCTCTATTGCATTTTAATCTTGAAGAAGTGACACTTCTAGGTATGTACTTAGAATAAGAATAGCTTTTATTTATTAAATTTCAACAATTTTATTTGTGTACACTTCGATAATTCTAATTTCTAGTAGATTATAATAGTTAATTTTCAGTTACAGTCATTTTAATATAGCTTTATTTTACGTCTGTAAAGAATTTTTATTTGAAACCACAAAAGTGAGTAGTCTACATTACATATCTTGATGCCATATCTTTCGGTTTATTCGCCTCCAAAAGAATGTCTACTATACCTCAGGTTTTGCATTTGTGACCTAACAGTATTTTTTTCATGGAAAATCATATGTTGACTCATACTATGCATATCGTTGTGCCAAGCAAACAAAAAGATATGCTACTATTTTTTTTTGTTATTTGTACGTCACAACTCTTGGGGGGGGGGAAACTAAGTGAGAAGTCACTCCTTTCTTCTTGATTCATGTTCCTAGTAAGCCAAACAATGTATTTCTACTCCTCCCTACATAGGTAACAGTTCATGTTGTGAACCGATACTGGGTTTGGGGCTTAGATTAGAAGACGCTGTGAAGCCCAGATAACAGAAATGTTTTATTGTTATCTAATAAATAATATCTTTACAACATTTCCGGCAAGAGACACAACACACTACTGAGTCGTCGGGCCTGTTCGGTCCATTTAAAGACCGATACGAAAATCGGCGATCATTGTTGGATTTGGTCACCTAATATATCTCGAGGAAGACGACGCAGAGGCAGAGAGAGAGAGAAACGGAAAATCAGAAAAGCCTATGGGAAGAAGGAAGAAAGGGTGGGAGAATTCATTCCCTGGTTACACCCTCTCTCTCATCTTCGTCCGTTATTTACGTTTCTTGACAACTACACAGAAAGAAAAAGAGAGAAAAGGAGGGAGAGAGGGAGAGAGAGGACGACTGAGGCTCGAGAGAAGGATGGAAGGAGAGAGAGGGAGAGAAAGAAGGAAAGAGAGAGAGAGAGAGAGAGAGAGAGAGAGAGAGAGAGAGAGAGAGAGAGAGAGAGAGAGAGGACAACTGAGGGTTGAGAGAGGTATGGAAAGAAACAGAGGGAGAGAGCACGAAACGGAAAGAGAGAGAGAGAGAGAGAGAGGACGACTGAGGGTTGAGAGAGGTATGGAAAGAGACCGAGGGAGAGAGAACGAAACGGAAAGAGAGAGAGAGAGAGAGAGAGGACGACTGAGGGTTGAGAGAGGTATGGAAAGAGACAGAGGGAGAGAGAACGAAACGGAAAGAGAGAGAGAGAGAGACGACAGAGAGCGAAAGAGAGAGAAGAATGCAAGGTGACCGAAGAGGGAAGGAAGAGGGAGAGAGAACGAAACGGAAAGAGAGAGATAAAGAGAGAGAAAAGACGACAGAGAGCGAAAGAGAGAGAAGAATGCAAGGTGACCGAGGAGGGGAAGGAAGAGGGAGAGAGAAAAAGATGGAGGAGAGAGGGAAAGAGAAGGAAACAGGAGAAACGGAAAGGGAGAGGAGTGTTGAGTCGGAGGGACTGAGAGACAGATGACGACACTGAGGGAGAGAGGGAGCGAGGGGTAGAGGGAGAGAGGGAGCGAGGGATAGAGGGAGAGAGGGAGCGAGGGATAGAGGGAGAGAGGGAGCGAGGAGTAGAGGGAGAGAGAGAGAGGGAGAGAGATATTTCTTCTCCGCGTCCCACTAGGTTGTAGCAGTTCTCTGGGGCCTTTATGCTTTCAGTGGCCAACCTGAACCGCTTCCGAGTCGCCATAGTCTCTATTCCCTGTCATCCTCTTCGTCCAATCTTCCACCTCCTTCTCGGCGACGCCTACCTTCTCCGTCCCGGAGCAGTCTCCAAAATAAGAGGCTCCACCAGAAAGTGGGGTGGCGAGGAAGCTGGGCTTTTCATTCCCCGCCATGATCACGACGATCCTCTGCTCCCGTGGGGCCCATGTGGCCTTGGCGGCATCACCATCCTCACCCTTGGCATCCCCGCTCTGGGTATCGCTGCCGCTGTTCTCCTGCTCCCCGTAGCCGGAGAGCTTCCAGTGGGAGCAGGCCAGGAGGAGGAGGGCAAACGCTATCAGCCCCAGCATGGCCGCCAGGCCCCCGAACAGATACGGCACGGGAGAGCACCACGTTGAGTGCTGTTGCGCCGTAGGCGAGTGCTGCGCCGCTATCGTCGCCGCCGATCCGAGGAAGGTGACGCTCCCCATCCCTAGTATCGCAGACAACGAGAGAGAGAGAAACAGAAACAGGGAGACAGAGGGAGAGAGAGGGAGTAGACCCAGAGGTCCATAGAAGAGTAGGAGGGGGAAATTTATACGGTACGCCGCCGGACATTAAAAGCAAACCGGATTTATCTGGTAAAGTGGAGTGGTTAGAAATGGTAGAAGCGGCCCGCTTCTAGCCCGTCCTCTACATATACACATGTCAGGGAGAGAAAGAGAAGAGAGAGAGAGCTAGAGAGAGACAGAGAGAGGAAGATCTATATAGAATAGAGTAGGGGGAAGAGATGAGGGGAGAGACAGACAGGGGAGAGAGAGTTTTACCCATCGATAGGTTTTAATAAGCGTCACTAGGGTAGGTGAGTCACGTCTTATGTTTGCTTCCCCCTGGGCGGGTTGCGGAAGATTGAATGCCTCCGCCGTCGCATTCCCCCCAAATCCCGCCGTCGTTAACTGTGTGTCGCTCTGGTGGCGCCGTCTCACAAGGGTTGTACCCGCGGACTGCTAGTGGACCAGTCGCGCTTTCTGCCCCACTTTATTTTATGGGCTCCCCCGCCAACCCCCCTCCCCCGCCCAACCGGCCGTTGCTGGGGCCATCCGTCATCGGGGGCTGGCTCACGCAAGGGACCCTTATGCTCGCCGAAAGCTGAAAGTAGTCTCCGCGAGAATCACCTTCAAGGAAAAGAGGAAAGGGTTTAAAAGGACGTGAAATGAGAATGAGAGGGAGGAATAGAGAGACTGATTGCGGGCGGGTGAGTGAGGGAAAGAGAGAGAGAAAGACACGCACACACACACAAGGGAGAGACAGAGACAGAGAGAGCGAGGGGGGGGGATACACGCACAAACACAAGAGCGCGCAGACACGAACAGAGAGGATAAGAGATAGGAGGCTAGCTGGAGAGGGAGGGAGGAAGGGAGGGAAGGAGGCAGAGAGTGAGAGTGAGAGTAAGAGTGAGAGAGAGAGAGCGAGAGAGAGAGAGAGACGTTTTTGTTGAAATGGTATCCACGTCTGCCAAAGGAAAGCCGAATCAGGGCTAAACGGCGATGGAGAGATATTACCAGTGTACTAGTTCAGGCCCAATCCGGTTTTCTTTCGTTTGGCCGGGATACCACCCAGTGGTCGGTTTCTGGCACTCTCTTCCTGCACGAGATAAATGTTGAAGTTGTTGAACAACGGCACGCATGGAATTACGTTGACTCAAGAAGACATGACCTTGAGGTTGACAAGCTCGCAACCTTCCTGAAACCTAAATGAGAGAAGAGCGACTTCAGTATTTACGAAGACCAGACATCGGGACATGAAGACATTAGGTTGTTGACCTTCTCAATAAGTTTACCGACACTGTGGAATCAATAACACATTACGCATCTATACCAATTGATGAGTCCGTTTCTCTTAATGTTAAGCTCTTTCTCAAGCAACACAATACACATTAAGCTTTTGTTCCGGAGTAAGTACGATCCCGCCGGTCGGCGGACATCTCTTGAGATTTATCATTCACGAACCATATGCATAGAGCAATGCACAAAACTCCAGCAAGCTACCTTTGCCTTGCTTGCATGGCATTCGTTAACCGTAGCTGAAATTTATGTGAAGGATCATGACTTCGATGTCTATTCAGTTTGATTAGGTTATGCCGTCGAAACAAGTGATTTCGTACTTTTTCTCCTGTCTTTTCAGAATCTCTGCAGTAGCAACCTGAGAAAGAGGGGTTAGAGCTTCTTAGTGGCGTGTTTGCGTTAGGTAGAGAAATCTACTGTGTAGATAGCTGGGAGAGGTATGTTGTAGACACAGAAAGAAATCCAATAATTCTCGATGCAGACCAAGCAAGGAATCGTGGTCAGTTTTCGGAAAATGACGAGCATTTTTACAGATCTAAAATAAAAAATTAAATAAATTAAAATCTCCGCAGAAGGCATTCTCACTTATAACGCAAGAACATTGTATCCTGCGCGGACGAATCGAAAGATTTTTTCAATAAATAGATGAACGACTCATACCACGAAAAAGAAATGGCGGCGCCGGTGAAGAAATAACCATTTGATTTATTTTATTTCCCTCCAGTAGCAGCAGGGCAGGAATCTATCTATCAGCCAAGCTTCGGTGGATTTCCCCAAAAGCTGAAATTCTACGATTCTATCGGTGGATACGTCCGATGACGACTCGTAATCACTGCGGAATTGAGTCTGTCGTCCGGTGGATCTAATATATAGTTTGGGGGCAAACACATACCGAATGGTTGACTGAAAGGACCTCACTCCCATCATGGTGAACCTCTACTTACGATCGGGACGAGATAGATGGCTACCAGCCACGAGGCTGATCGAATCGGAGTTTCATCAGGTCACCAACGACCTACGATTATCCATGAACACCGTTAGAAGCCGAGGCAGAGATAGTAGCGAGATCTGTTAAGCTGTTGTGTCCTAACGTACCCTAGGGATTACGAAATAAAAAAAAGGTAAAAGCGACGACCGAGAAAAGAAGGGAAAACGACGGCTTTCAGAATTGAGAAATTGTCTGGCTCGCATCTTAGTATTCTCTTATTCATCGCTTGTATACTTTTTTTTGGGCATATAGATAAGGAGAGAGGGGGTTGATGGCAGCTCTATTGGCAAGGGCGGTGAGCTGGGAGGGAATTTCCAACATACTCTTGTCAAAAGTATTAGGTTCACATGTTGACTTGGTCAGCCCATCGTGAAGAGACTGGTCCCAGATGATGAAAATGACCGAAGTATCTTAGATAAGTAAATTAGACTTCGTTCATGCTAAGTTCTAAAGACTAAGAAAGTTAACTAAAGCAAGACCGAGTGATTTCCTACAATATTTGAAATAAAACGATCGGGACGGAAGGTGGCAGCGGACTCTCGAAGGTGGCAGTGGACGGCGGAAGGTGGCAGCGGTGGTGGTGGTGGCGAGGTATGGCGGCGGTGGCGATGGATAAGTGACTCTCACGGCCTCTCCTTGCGGAGCGAAAGAGGTAAACCTCGAACCAATCTCTTCTCCGATTATTCTTAGGGCTACACGAGGTTATTTACGACCTCTCAATAAGGAATGAGCTTTAATGGGCTTGGCCAGTGCGCTATTGACACGATCATAGGCTCCATCTTCTTCGCTCTTCACCAATTAGTCACTAGAATCGCTTTTTGAAAAGATATATGATCAAGCTTCAACCAACCCAACCCGAAGTCAGCCCGTACTGGTCCCTGTTCTTGTGCTGAAAACTCAAGGAACGTGGAAACGCTCCTCGAGTTTTCACGTTCCGACATATCTTAATGGTGAAACTCAGTAAATGGTGAAACGCTCCGACATAGCTTGAAGCATGAGTCGATTGTAGGTGCTCCTCCTGACTCTAGCCCTTCATAAAGCTACGTTGGAGGTTGACTTGGTGGGAAAAAATATAAGAATTCCAGAGGCGGCTCTGGCACGAAGGCTTCCCATATGGTTCCTTTCCGTTTTTCAAAGATGGACCCAGTGGGACGGATCGGACTTAAAAGGCTTTGTCTTCACGCCGCCCACCACTATGGAATCTGGTTAACCTTGACTGCATCTTCGTGGGAGCTGCTCCCGACTGCCAGCCGTGAAGACCTCGGATCACTATTTTGCACTAGTGGTATAAAGCCCTCTTCGTCTCGTCCTCTCGTTTTCGAAGACTCGCCGAAGTCTCATTGACGGTTGAAAAATCTGGCGATATTTCCGACCATAGGAACTCTCTCTCTCTCTCTCTCTCTCTCTCTCTCTCTCTCTCTCTCTCTCTGAAAGTCTCATCGGAGGGCTGAAAATTTGGTGATAGTTCAAACCGTAGGAACACTTGGCCTTCATCTGCCTCCTCGAGGACTCCCGTCTTCTACCCACCTTGCTTTGAACATCTCCCTATCTCTCACTCTCTGTCCCTGATCTCAATGAGAAGACATGGAAGCCCTTCGAAGCGAAACATTCCTCTTCTTCTTTCTCTTGCTGTTTTCCTTCTATTCTTCCCAAGCTACGCCGCGGATGGACAGGGAGGTGGGCCGTGACGGTCCTTCGTCGTCACCGTTCAAGGTCGGCGTTATCGTAGATCTCGGATCCCCGGTGGGGAAGATAACGCGCCTCTGCATGCAGATAGCCGTCTCCGACTTCTACGCGGAGCACCCGAACTATGCCACGAGGCTGGACCTCCATTTCAGAGATTCGCGACGGGACACCGTTACAGCCGCCTCTGTGGGTACAGTCTCTCTCAAACTTGATGATTAATCATCCACTCGTTCAATCTGTTATAATTTTTTATCGATTGTTCTTAATTATACTTGTTCTCTAGTTATGTTGGAGCCCATAAAAACTCAAGAATACTATACTTAATATATTTTCCGTTGGTGCTTTCGATGATAAGTCGGAATGATGACCTTGTTTCTACGATCCCCCTAGCTGCTGGTCAGATTCGTCATGTAAATTTCTGCGTGAAAGTGTTTCCGTTCAATTCAGGACAGGATTTGCAGTATTTTCCACAATTATGTAACCATCTCCCCTTCATTTAATTTCCTGCCTGAGCTCGGATCCAGCCGTCGATCTGCTGAGGTTTGAACGAGTGCATGCGATCATCGGTCCACAGACTTCCGACGAGGCAGGATTCATCGTTGACCTAGGAAACAGGGTCAGGGTCCCAATCGTCTCCTCGGCGACGAGCCCATCTCTCTCGCCTGTGAAGACCCCCTACTTCGTCCGTGCTGCCCTGAACGACTCATTCCAGGCGCAGTCTGTGGCAGCCCTCGTGCAGTTCTAGGGGTGGAAACAGGTGGTTCTGATAGCAGTCAGAGTACGGCACCGGGGTGGTGCCTTATCTTGTTGATGCCATTAAAGCCGTCGGAGCTCGCATCCCTTACAGGTGCGTACTCCCGCCGTCGGCCTCTGGTGACCTCATCTTGACGGAACTGTACAAGCTGATGAACACGGAGAGCAGGGTATTCCTTGTTCACATGTCCCCGGCTCTGTGTTCTCGGTTTTTCGCGAAGGTCAACCAGGCGGGAATGATGAGCAAGGGGTTCGCGTGGATCTTGTCCGAAGGGTCGACCAGCCTTTTGGGCATCATGGATCCATCTGTTCGTCCCCACTCCACTGGCACTCTCATCGGTGTAAAACCCTACATCAACAGCACGGACAAGCTCGAGAAGTTCAAAAGGAGATTGCTTGGGGAGTTCCAGAAGCAGAATCCCAAGTCTAGGATCTCGGAGCCGAGTGTCTTGGGGCTGTGGGCGTACGATACTGTCTGGTTAATGGCCATGGCCGCTGAGAATGTCGGCGCAGCCGACCCAGGCTACGTCAAGTTGGACACGGGAGAACCTTCATACGATCTGCAAGCGCTTGGGGTATCGAAGACAGGTCCAATGCTTCTCCGTACAATCCGTGGCATGGAGTTGACCGGACTGAGCGGGAAATTCAACCTTAGCAATGGCCAGCTGTATGCGCCAGCCCTCGAGATAGTTAACCTGCACCGACAGCAAGAGAGCACCTTAGGGTTCTGGACGCCGGAGAATGGCATCAACCGAACGATGAGCACCTCGAAGAAACGGCCCTCGGACACCAAGGCAGACCTGTCTCCCGCCATCTGGCCTGGGAATACTAGGGTGATTCCCAAGGGATGGGTGAACCCAATGACCGGGAAGAAGCTGAGGGTGCTGGTCCCAGATCCAGAGAACCCGGGATTCTACCCACTTCTGAGCGTCCATGTCAACCCCGACACCGACAAGACCGTTATTAGCGGGTACGTCTTTGAGATGTTCGAGGCCGCCGTGATGGAGTTGCCCTATGCTCTACCAATCGAGTACACCACAGTAAAACTCAGCGGCAACGTCGCAGAATACAATGATCTCGTCCAGATGATATTCGATCAGGTCAGTTTCCGTCTCTTCTCCCTGAAAATTCATCAGGAACTGACGGTGATCTTCAACATAATGTGGCCAACAGAAGTATGACGCCCTAGTGGGGGACGTGACGATCACCTTTAATCGATCAAGAAAAGTAGACTTCACACAGCCTTATCTTCAGTCTGGAGTATCCATGGTGGTGCCGCTCCGGGATCACAGGGAAAACAATGCTTGGATCTTCTTGAAGCCTCTTACGCCGGAGCTTTGGCGCGTCATCGGGGCCTTCTTCTTTTTCACTGGCGCCATCGTGTGGATCCTCGAACACCGAGTCAACGGGGACTTCAGGGGGACGCCGGGGCACCAGTTTGGGACCGTGCTCTACTTCATCTTCTCCACACTGGTCTTCTCACACAGTTCAGTAACTCTTCTTCGATTCCATCTTTTTTCGCATCGAAGTCGTGGATCCCATGTCTTTCATTGGTAATGATTGATCACGTCAAAAAAATTGGCAACTTTAGTTTCCAGCGCTGAGGCATGAGCTGGATTTGTGGCCCTGGACAGTCAATTCGATGGCCACCACTCGGTCCCTGTTTGACTGGTATTTCGTAGCTTATCAGTTCGCCAATTGGCTTCGGATAAAGTATAATATGGGTGGGCACAAGTGCGAGTGGAGTGGAATCTTCCATCTAATAAAGACAGAACTTCATTAGCTCTCTCTCTCTCTCTCTCTCTCTCTCTCTCTCTCACAC